>JNEY01000007.1:186402-202952 GCA_020875895.1 Aphelenchus avenae
CGGCGACAGACTCGTAAAGAATGCGCATGTCAACGCACCTGCGGAATGCCTAAACAATGAGCACGTTGCGCGGCGGACGCCGGCGGCATCGTTGTCAGGTTGTGTACCTGGAGGGACGCATAGAGAGGTAAATGTTGCCAGGGTTGCCACTGCCGCGGCCCGTCCTCGGTGGACGTAGGACGCCGCGAGAGCGAGAAACAAGCAAAGCAACGCAAAACAGAGCAACAAAAAACAATGGCGACGGCCGAGAGCGAGAGTTGCACGGGGCGTGGTCGAGAGCAGCTGGCCGCGTTGGGTGCATGCATGCCGGGCGCCCTCGACAAGTAGCTTCCTGGTGGGCGGCCCCGCCCCTCGATCGCTGGCCTAGCGGCGCCGAGTTATGTCCCCGTGAAAATTTTGCAGCAGCGCGGAGATATTCCCTTCGCGGACAACTCGGCGCTCAAGAGAAGGGAGACCATTCGGTCCACGGGCGAAGGCCTGGCCTTCCTGCCTGCCTGCCTGCCTGCCCATGCGCCGTTGACGGCTGACGAGGCCGGAACTCGGCCTGCTCTCGACGAGAGAAAGCGGGGAAAAAACCAACGAACACGTCTGTGAAATGTGTGCCCGAAAGAACGACTGACGCAGGATAAAAAAGCTGCGGTTGACATAAGCAGACATTACAGCGGTCTTCGCACAGAGACAGAATATAACCACCGAACGAGGCCCTTCCTCCTACATAGCGCTTTAAACTAAGTTGTTGCAAGCTGCAGACACGTCACAGTATGTGACAGTGTGCTATCACTGTGCAGATCAGAAGCGTTAGAGGAATAAAATATGCACGCATCATCCCCGTAAGATCTGGGCTTCCGTGTAACACCAAGGTGATTGCCTAGCGCCATTTATATAATCCAAAGCTGTGCTTCCTCCCACATGAGCCGAAAGTGCACTCCCCATGACGAGGACGAGCGTTCATCGTGACATACTTAGCATTCTAAGAAACGGCAGTGTATAGAATAGCAGAAGTATCAACTTCCCCTTGGTGATCAACGATTTTGGCCGCGCTTAAGGTTTAATGTTTCATGTGCGACCCAAAGTATCGGTACTGAGAAGAATGGCAAAATTAAGGAGCACCCAGAAGTTAGCTTTTACATACCTAGTTTACGCTACCGTGCTCGCTGCTGCGTACGCACAAAGCTGGGCGAACTTGATTGTCTTCTAGGGACTTTTCCGAGAGGATCAACCGGAGCGTCTCAAGTGCACTCAAACGTCATTTGTGGTGAGTAACAAATTCCGATACGCAATCAAGAAGTTTGAAAAATTCGATTTTTGACGGAGTTCAAAAGGGTTTTCCGAGGTCGTCCTATTCTTTTTTTAACCTGCGCAGGATTTTTAGGGGCATCATTTTAAAACCCCTCCATTCGGGAAACAGGCAACACAGTGAAAGTGCTCAACTAGGTAGCGTGCGATTGCTATCCATCGGACATGACGATAAACATTGGGCAATGCGTGCTTAGTCCATTCTTCCACCGTCAATGAAACAATCATTTTTATCCGTTTTCTGGTCAGCTTCTGAGTCATAGCAGGTGTTTTAGGGTAACTGCTTAAAGGAAGCTTTTCTGCAACTACGAACACCGGAGATTGGAGCATTAGTCGCGCTACATTCCCCAATGTACTTCGGTGGATTTACCATCCGTAATTCTGATCCGCACCAAAGCGCACGCACGCGTACTGAGTTCACGCACGTGAAGGGCTATCGTAGCGGTTCATTTAGAAAACTGTTCCTTTCCTCTCGACAGGTCTGCGGGTTCAATTCGATGATGCTAGAAATCGCTGATGCGTGACTTGTACTCGTCGTTGTAGGAGCGCACACGCTCAACGTAGCGATCGCCTCGAGGGGCGAGTTCTTTGTGTGATTAGTTCTAAATTGGGCTTAATAACGCTTATCCGCCACACTCGCTAATCTCGCTCCTCAGCGGGCAGGTAAGGTCTGCTGCGCGTGAGACGCCCACCAACGGCATCCGACCGGCATGCCGGCTACGACGCTGAAGGACGTCACGTGGCCGCTAGCGCGTTTTCTTGGAGTGCGTTATTAAAACTGCATTCTCAATTGCGGGGCGGCTGCACGTCGGTTCTAATGAGCACCCGGAGCAATACGGAGAAGGGCGAAATTAAGTGTCACGCGAGACAAAGGAGCCCCGTACATTTGATAAAGTATTTGAAGAAGTCTTTTAGGGTTTTACGGCTACTTAAATCGGCAGTTTGTCTTAAAATTTTGTGGCCTACGTGACTTTCCCTCGGCCCGGGAACGCATCGATTCGGAGATGGCTATCGGCTTAGTTAGTGCTTCCTCCGTTCGCCGCGGCTGAGTGCCGGCTGTTCCGAATGCACACACAAAGTGCAGGGAGGCAAGAGGTCGCGGGACCGGTATCGACCCGATCTTTTTTTCGTTTCCAATCCTCTCCATTCGTTATGGGCTCGGCGCGTTCACCGCGTCGGGAGCACTTTTTTCTTTCTCAGCGTTGTGAAATTCCACTCGCGAGGGACCAACGGACCGATTCTCGCGACGAGAAAGGACGCATCTAGCGGCCGTAAATCGATCCCGCGACGTGTGCCCCGGTCCGCCCGTCGCGGCGGCGGCGTTCCTTCCCGCGGCTTTCTCTCGCCGTTCACACGCGCCCATGTGTGTTTGCTTTTCGCTCCCACTTTGTTGTTGTTTCCCCCTCTGCGCTCTCCACGAATTCCGTGCTCGTCGACGCGCGTCGAGCGGCTCTTTGCAGCGCAACATTCCGCCGGCGTTCTCGACCGTCGCGCGGCCGCTCTCACACTTCGAAGCAAGACGGCTGCACTTCGTCGACGTAGGCGCAAAAAAAATCTCGGCTGGTCCCCGGCGTGTTCGTTCTCGTTCGCTTTGCCGGTCCGCTGCACACACCTCAAAAGAGGCACTCGAGGGGCGGCAGCACGCGAACGCTAGAAGGCCCGAATGCGTTGCAAATTAAGGCCTCCTGCATACAGAGTTCTCCGCTTTGTGCCCAGTTTGCAAAGCGTTGAACGCACGTGAACTCCCGCTGCATGCACACACGCAAGACGAAATAAGTGCCTCAGGGGCCGTTATTAGCGGTGAGGACTAAAGAGGGGCCTTTCCGTGATCATGCAGGGTTCCGCCGCTTCCCGTGCAAGCGTCAGAAGGCATCATACACGTGTCCTCGTCACATACCCCGAGCGACTGTACGTTCCCGAGAGAATAACGGTTTAAAGATTAAAAGTGGCGTGAGAAGAAGTGTAACGACGGGAGCCATTGTCCACGCAGGTGAAGATTAATTTGTCACGCGTGGGCCTACCAATTAAAGCCTAAAATAAGACTAGGGGATGAACAAAGCTTATGAAGCGATAATGCACGGCCGCAGTGCTTCATGTACGGAACCGGTAGGGACAATTGTAGCCGGAAAAGTTTAATGAGGACAACTGAAAGGGTGATATCTTTAGAAGTCGGCTACTATGCTTCTAATCGACAAGTTCTCTTGATGTGTTGAGGACGTCTCCTGCAAAATTTGTCACTTGCTTTGCGTCGCTTTGTGCATTCAGATTGCGTCCGTGCAAGTGGCTTTGCAAGTACGTTCTTGAGTGGAAGACTGCTGCTAGTGCACCGCCCGGATGTTGCTGTTATGTCTCCAAGAACATGAAGATCAAAAGTTATGCGTGCTTTTTAGACCGACTAGCAATCTCGACAGGTTTAGTGGAATGAGTTTCCAAATCCGTGCAGGGGTGATCCGCACGAAGTTTTTACTAATGATTATACCAACAGATCAGGAGTTCCTAAACACTAAAATCAGCTTTTGCGACCTCGTCACATAGCTCGCGTGGCAAAAGTGTTCGTGTTTTGTCCATTAGTAGTCCCGAAAAGAATGAGGTTGTATACCAAGAAAAAAGGCTCTTGTGACAGCTGATCAACCATAGGTAAACAGAGATTGAGCTGTAACACATCAACCTAGCCGATTGTGTGCCATTTAAACACAGTCGTTCATGCTTCACGCTAAGTACTTGTTCTAGAGGATGGGGATTTGGGTGATAATATCCCGCTTTGCCAGCCTGGTTGTTACAGCGGCAAAGCTAAATGTTCGCAGAAAAGGCAACTCTCAATTCAAGTTCCACCAAAGTCCTACGTTTGGAAGCTTCACTTAAATCGCCACCTGATGCCTATCGTAGTGATATGCAAATTTGACATAATGGGTGGTAATAAAAGCGCTGCGTCCTATGTCGAGGTGTCAGTCACTCAGTGCACATAAGTGCGAACCCGCTGCTTCTGCTACGCTTCAAGCGCCTTTGTCGGTGATGTCATCCCTACTCGACTACATCGCTGATCCGACGGTGCTCTCGTCGCCGCTCGCTGTCGTGCCGTTTCTGCTCGTCAGCGCCTTCGTGCTCGTCGGCTGCGGCAAGTCCCGTCCGCCTCCGAAGGCCGCCGGCAAGGGTGGAAAGAAGCCCGGAGACAAGTCTCTCAAGGGATCCAGCAAGAGCAACAAGTCCAAGCGTGGTGTTTCGTCCAAGGTAAGTATTATCGATTGTGTTGCCTCTGAGCGAGTCTAAACGTACACTTTTAGTCTGCCAAGGGGAAGTCCGCCAAATCGCTGAAGTCTGCCAAGTCCTCGAAGAAATCATCCAAGTCCAAGCGGGCCAAACTCGCCAGTGCCAAGCCTGGTCCTCTCCCTGGTGCTGCAGGTGCTCCCATGGCATACAAGGAACCGGTTGTCATTCGTGCCCCTAAGGCTGGCCCTGCTGCTGCGCCTCCGGCGCCTCGTGCTCCTGGTGCTCCGGGTGCCAAGCAGAGCTCCGCCGAGAAGTCCGCCGAAGGCCTGCGTACAGCCGAGTCTCTCAGCAAGGACAGCGTCCACACCGGCCGCGACATGAACGGTAAGACTTGTGAACGCCATATACATCCATGCTGTTTGCCGTTTCAGACAGCAAGAAGCTGGAGCTGCAGCCGGAGCACCTCAAGTGGAGCCCGTCGGGCGGCATGCAGAGCGTCACCATCGTGAACAACACCGGCGAGCGCCAGGCCATCAAGGTGAAGTGCTCGGACAACTTGGTAAGTTCCGGTGGAAGTGCTCCTGATTATCTGATTATCGCTTAGCTCTATCGCGTGAACCCCGTGTACGCTTTCGTCGACGAGGGTCAGAAGCTCAAGGTGGACGTGCTGCGCCAGAACGGTAAGCTTTCGCGGATCACTGTCCACACTAGCGTGTGTTACATGTCTTTAATCTTGCTGACAGTTCTTTAATCTTTGGCGCTAGGCTCCGCCAAGATCGACAAGCTCGTGCTCCTCACCGCGAAGGCCACCCCGACCGACCAGAAGCCCCAGCAGCTCTTCAAAGCCGGCTCTCAGAACCCGATGATGGTCGTGCCGCTCCTGGCCACCCCTGCCGCCGCCGCCTAGGCAAATCGCAAAACGATCTGGACGTCACTAACGAATACCGCTCTCCCCACTTCCCTTCTATGGCTTTCGTAATGCCGACAATAAAGTGCCCCTTCTGACACTTGCGCTTACCATTTCTGTCGTAGTTCAGTTTTACCGCCCATTGCTAGTAATCGTTGAGCAACTGACATGAGGCAAAAAGCTGACCTGCATAGCAGCTCGATCACGATGATAAACGGTTTGGCTACCATGACAAGATGCGATCATCGTCCTTGCAAACTTATGCTCGAGAAAAGTTTAAACTGAGTTCACAGCGGTTGGTCACTAACTATTAATGCCGTAAAGTTGTATCAGCATCAGTTGTATCGGTCGTTTTAATGAACGTTTCACCAAAGTCCAGCTCATTACTTAGGCACACAAATCACCTTGGTCCTTAGGAGGCGGCATGTTCTCAAATTCAGCAAACTGGGACTAAAGCCAAATGTGGCACGGTTAAAGAAGAGTCATGAAACTTCTAAGGCAGAATAAGTTAGGCAATGTCCGACACAACGGTCTCCAGCTTGTTCTTCTGCAGGTTGACGGTGGTCTCGTACTGCTCCGGAAGCGCAAACTCGGTCTAAAATTGCACTCGTATGTCGGTGCCTTGGAGATCCACAAATAAGCGAACGACTTACGAAATCTCCTTCGTCTCCTTTCGGCACGAGAACATTCATCTCGGACGATTTGCTGGTGACGATCTTCGCGTCCAACGACTCTTTGCTCAAGTACACCTGGCAGCCGTCGGTCTTCTGGATCGAGATTGTTGGGAGTGTGCCAAGGGTCTGAACATATGAAAAATAGCGCTGTACGTGTGCGCGATAGCCTTGCCTGGACCTCGACGCTCTGGCAATTAATGACTTCAATCTGACTGAGCATGTTGTCGAATACGACGCTCGTCTTTTTGCAGTTGTCGAGCGTGACGGAGTTGACCTTGCCCTTGATCTGGACGACGGAGTTCTCACAGCGGTAGACGTACACGCACTGCTTCATCTCCGTGATCTGGATGACGATATCGCGGTTGCCCTTGTGGTATTCCTGCAATTCCGACTGTGGCTTATACGCGTTGGCGGCTAGAACGTACGACATTCCAGGTCTTGCCATCCTTGAGCTCGATTTTCGGCGGCTTGTCCACGGGAGCCGGTTTACCCGCCGCACCGGTCGCTCCCGGCTTCGGGGACTTCGCTGGTGCTGGGCCCTAAAACATACCCTATGCATTCCGAACGTGGAACTCAATTACCTGGCCTCGCAGGTTTGGGTTCTTGTGAGTCTGCATCTCGGACGTAACCTTCTTGAGCCCCTTGGTAATGTCCTCGCCCTTGTTCAGTTCGGCGAAGAGAGCCTGGCGACCGGCGTCCGATGAACTTGTGTCAGACGTGGAGCTCGTGCTCTTCTTGACGTCAGAGAACAAGTCTGAAAGCAAATCGCGTGGCGGTTCGCTTTGTTGCAGGAATACGAGTCACTTTCTCTAATTGTGTCACTAAGTGAAGACCCATTATTTCTATCGTTTCTTCGGTTACTTTAACCATCTGTTCGTCGTGCAAGAATCCTCTTTCGCTTGTCCGTTATTAATGCGAATCCGTGCAGTCTTTTACCCGCCCGCCCGCCTAAGAGAGGTATGTGTCTCTTACCAGCCGGTGGTGGTGGCGGAGGTGGCGGCGGTCCACCAGCTGAAGGTGCTTTTGCCGGTCCACCATGATTAAGATCCGATGACGGCGCAGCTCCCTAAACGTACGATTTACACCTGAATCACGGACCGGTGACGCACCGGTGACGAGTTCCAGACGAGCCCGGTGGTATGCGCCTGACGAACGTATTTCTGCAAGGCGTTGAAAATCTCGATCCAGGCCTTCGTCCATTCCTGGTGCACATCTTTGCCCTTTTGTTCGGTACGAACTCGGTTTATGAAGAACATCGACGCATCCAGCATGTCCTTGACGAATGGTGCGGGAGTTTTCTTCTAAGATCGACGACTTACGATGCCGGAGAAATCAACTCAGCTCACCACTGTGACCCAGAAGACCGCTTGGACACCCTCGGCTACGGCGGAAACATGATTGAAGAGCGGAGTGTTCCGCTTGGACTCCTTGAAGGCAGCGATCCCCTCGATTGCCTTCACAGCAGGCGCGAGCTTCGCCTTCAAGGTACCCTCGTCAGGCTCCTTCGTTCCGGCAGCGTACCAGACGAATTCGCGGTGCAGGCTGAATACATTTTTGAACTTGTTGGCCTGAAAAAAATGCATTAACTGCAACGCAAGATGCAGAAATAGACCTTACAATTTGGTCAACGTCTCCGCCAATCTTCGCGGAAAGTTGCGTGAACGCCTTGAGGGGCTCGTCGACGGCATCATCAAACTGCACGACGGAGGCTGGCGTTTCGTGACTCATCACGTTCACTAAATCCGTTGGCCCGTAACGTGAAACTCTTTTGCACTAAACGTACGCGGGTTGCCGGACGCGTTAGTGGGCTTCGGTGCCAGACCGGGTTTCTGGCTTACGGACAGCGTCTCAAGGCGTGCCGTTGTCTGCTCAAGCCGCTTCACGAGGTTCTCCAGCTTTGCGTCGAGGCTCATTTTTGTCTGCAAAGTCATACGTATGAACACATCAGTGACGCACTAAGCACGAAGGAACCACGTTTCGTAACAGTTTTAGTGTTCCGCGGGGCATACTCTGACTAAAGCATTGTACATTTCAAAGAAGTAGAAAGCGACCGCATCAGCACAATATAACTGAAAATTCATTGATCAGTTCCGTATAAAGATAGTGCAGAGCAGCGAGTGTACACTTAGAATTTCTTCAAATTTGAAAAAGTTGGGTACTAGGCGCAACCCAAAATCGAACAAGGCCTACCCGTAAGTAAACATTAAGTCGGGGATAGAGAGCCACTCAGCTGTTTCATCTCAATGAAGTGAACATGAAAACGAACGCCGAACGCTTTGAGAAGTGAGGATATCCAGGGACCTGCTCGGAGGGCGGAAGAGAGACCGGCGGACGAAAGAAAGGGCAGTTGGTGGGCCGCTGAAGGGCGAGGCTCCCCCGCATTAACCCCGTCGACCGACGGCCGGCTGAATCACTGGCTCATCCACCAACCGCTGTCCTTTATGATGTCTTAGAGAGGCTGACAGTTGCGAGTTCACGACCCGGGACGTCCGGGTGACAAACATGGCCGAGCGGTAATGAACCCGATGCGGATGCAACGCGAACTAATTAAACAGGGCAGAACGCTGTTAGAATGAGTCAGTAGTCTCAAGACTGGACGCAGTAACGTTGTCCACAACCATGATCAAACCCTTGTTTGTACACAAGAGCATTTCTACAATGAAAAGGTTGTGTACAAAATGAAGCTAGTCAGCATCCTGGGCATAGAAAATGATAATGTGGGTAACACTGAAGCTTCACGATGCATTAAAGTTAGAGTCGAATCATATCTATAAGTCTTTCAGTGAAGATGAACGTAAAATACTCTTACAGAAGTTAAACTTTGTTTAGGGTATATTGAAGGTCTTAAAAGATCGCGAGGTGGCTAGGGTAGGGGCACAACGGTATACCTAAGCCAAGCTAACTCCAGAATATAGACGCAGCACATCAGCGGGTACGACAGAAACTGGCACTTTTCCTGGTGAAGACGATTGGAACAAACAATATGAGGTAAGGTGGTATGCTAGACGAAAACTAAGCTTTAATCATGTAGCGTATAATACGTTGAAAGTCCTCGTTACTGCTTCGGATGAAGGGCAGTGCAAGTCGCCAAGCGACTGACTCTCGCTCGCTTCATTGTCGCTTTAGCCGCAGAACCTGTTGGCAACGGGCCAAGTTTATTGGCCTGGCGGGCTCCTTGGAATCAATTGCACAATTTGCCGACAACAATGTTCCTACATGCGTCCATTCCAGAAGCTATTCACGGGGATCTACGATTATAATTCCTAGCGTGTCAGCTTCACGGAAATATGGACGAATGCTGGGACGAATATCCGCAGGTACGTTTTCGGAGTTTTAGTTTAAACAAAAGGTAAAATTTAGCCGAAGCTGGACTGCTTTCTGCCCGCTATGGGTGTTCCGTCCGGTGACGACCTGCTGATGTCGGATACGACTTTCTGCCGAAATGAGATGTCATTTCCTGAACCGTCTTCATCCAGCCTACTTAGCAATGACATGGTGTGTTAAGGATTTTTCCCCAGTCTGATTTGTACAACTCTACGCGTACCGTTCTTCAGGACATTGCGCAATTCGACGACGGCGGAATCTCTTCTATGATGAACGAAGCGTTGCCCGATCATTCGAGTGGATCAGCTTTAATGGACAATGATTTCTATAAATCCTCCCAGCCATCTACCTCCTCGAACCTCCTCGGCAATCATCTCGATACACCGTTCTCCCCTGTTGCTAACGAGTTTGGCGCAGACTTCGTGGAGGGCTTTCCTGTAAGTGCGCATGCAACCGGTAGAAAACAGGTTCTCTTTTAGATCTACACAGACCCAGAGCCGTACGGGTTGTATTCACCGGTTCATAGCCCCAAAAGCAACGGGAGTGAGAAGGAGGAAGAACAGGTACATCCATCGTGCACAATCAACTAGGAACTCTATTTGTTAAAAATTAATACTCTCAAGATTTCTATACCTTTGGAAGTTTTAATGCTTTCAACTTCCTGGCTTGAAGACTATCGGAGCGAATTGCCGTATTGCTTTGTCGAACTTGAATTTTTGTCATTGCAGGAAACCCGAAACAGAACAGTAAGAAGGAAGCGGCCGCGGTTGCGAAGCCAAGACAACACGAAGCCAGGCACGACGGTCGGCCCGCAACCTGCTTCACGTGTGCCTACGGAAAACAGCCGCCGACGGGACTCTGTGTCCGGCACTGAGCCACCGAAGGAAACAACGTCCAAGCAGGCGTTTTCAACGAAGAAGCATAACCCGGTGAACACGACGTCATGCTGCATCTGCAATGCCGCGCTACGAACAAGGACTGCTGGCGAGGATATCGCCTACTGCTCCATGGAGTGCATTAGACGTCAAGTGGAGATCGCGAGCAAGGTGAGCAACTGGCGCGACATCCGATGAGGTAGTGTTCGTTTGCGCTTTAGTACATTCGAAGCGACGCTGAACGCATTATGTGTATCAATACCAAAGGGGTGCTGATCCACGGCAATATAGCACCGACGTTGGCTACGTTGGAGGAATTCCTTCGCGACAACCCAGGATACCAGCCCGTGCTCGACAAGAACCACAACGGTGAGTGTCTCCCGAAGATGTATTAGGTGCGACGGCCACACGATGATTTAGGTACATCAAACGACACAAAGCGAACGGTGTCCTCCGAAGTCGACGACAAAACCCGTCTGTTCGTGCGACGTTCGATAGTGAACGAATTGCAGAGGCGGTACGTTCCAACGCAAATTACCCACATCGCAGTTCCACGGTTGTAGCGTTCGAGAGAGCAATGACAAGAGTCCGCTGAAGAAGTGCAAGGATATCGGCGAGAAGATCGAGGTGGAGCTGTTCAAGAAGCACAAGGAAAAGTGGTCGTACCGTCAATGGTGCAAGGGCCTGCTGCAGGTGCTCAAGGACGAAAAGAGCGTGAGTATCTAAGTCCAGCTATCCCCCCTTACCTGTATCTCCAGTATCTCCAGCTACCCTGTAATGAGAACATCCTAAACCAGGTCTCGCTTTCAGACGTACTTCAAGAGCATTGTGACCGGCAAAATTATCCCATCCAAGCTTGTGAGCACACCGGTGGGCGAAATGCGATGTTCATCACGAACCAACGACAGTACGATTCACAGCCGCACGCCTAGTTTTTCGTTGTCATCGCCTCTTACTCCGGACGAGCATTCGAAGGATGGCGACCTCGCAAACAAGACAAGAGGTATACTTGGAAATTGACCTAACAGACTTTGAACAATCTCTAGCGAAGCAACATGTGAAGAACAATAACTCGGCTTCAAAAGTGCCGCAGAAAAATGCCGCCCAATTAACTAACTCAAGGACGTCCGCAAATAAAGTGCGAACCGCTGCTGTTGCCAGCAAGGTAAGGCGTTTCTGCGCCATGCACATTTTAGCGTTTCCTGTTCAGAGCGCAATAGACGACATTCTTGGAGACATGGAGACTGACACAACGGATCAGCACATGAACCACCTGTTCGACGTGAACTGCAGCATCTGCAAGGGTCGTACCGCACTCGACCTCGCTACGAAGGAACGCGTAGAACGAATGGAGGCAAAACTCCAGGTGCAGAAGCGACTCCAGGAGGGTCGTGCTGGGACGAAGGCTTTGGAGCCGGGGTTCCGAAATCTGGATGCCAATGTGGCCGACGCAGCCGAGGATGCACACGACGAACGAAAGGGCGGCCATGGAACAAACTTTATCGACGAAGTAGTTGACATTGACGACGATGACGCGGAAGAGGAAAGCCCTCCTGACGTCCACACGAACGCCATGACGCCAGTAAACAGTGCAACGTCGCTAAACCGCGAATCGGAAGCTGCCGAAGAAACATCAGGTGCCACTCCGTGCGAGTTGGACGACCCATGGAAAACGTAAGCACAATATCACGTAGAATTTCGTCAAGCGCTTGTGTACTTCCGCCTTGATTTCAGCATGGACCGGAATATTTGGAACGGAAGATTCGTGTGGAAAAAGCGATTCGAGTTCCGGTGCTCACTACTTGCCCTGAGCAATCACAAAGCGTTCCTGCTGCCCAAAGAGCTGACGTCTAAACTGAACGTGATCGGGAAGATTGACCCTCACACGGTGTGGACGTACATCTCGCAGTTGCACGACAGTCCAACGAAGGATGTCATTCTCTTACTGATGCAACCGGACGAGAACGATGGTGAGCAGCGATCAAGGCTCAAAATGTAATTGATTCTTTAGGTCAAAAGCAAGCATATCATGCGTGTCACCACAAGATGCGTGCCGACCAGCACTATGCCGTGCTCGACTTTCGCAATCATCCATCCATTAGAGACGGCTACGTCTTTCCGCTTGAGCCAGAGGAGCCGATGCCACGTATGGCTCTTTTGTCATCTGCTTGCGAAATGCTGAACAACTTTGTTTAGGCGCATTGCTTCCGCTGGACGGTCCTGGTCTGCCAGAAGGCGCAGAGTATTCACCGAACCTTCTGCTGGTCATTGTCAAAACCTGTGAACGACGCGAACTTAAGCGAAGAGACAAAGAGAAACCATTCGTCGACGGTGCCTTGAACTCGTTCGTGAAACCAGGAAGCGAAACACGCTGCGACAAGGAGTCGCTAATGGCTGCTAAATGCAGCACGTCGCTCGAGGCAATCAGGTGCGATAATTTAATACGTGTGCAAGCTTCAAACGAGCTGTTGTTCTAGAGGAAGTCCAACCACTCAGGGCCAGCCGTCAGCTCTACGGCCTATGCAGCAGCAGGAGGAACGAAGCGAAGACAATCGTGCACCTGAAGTTTCAGCCCCTACCGCTGTATCTAAGCTCATAGCCACCATCAAGGCCAGTGAAACGCCATGTAAGCTCTGACTGAAGCAGGAGAATGTAGTGGGATAACTGAATTCAGCTGAGATCGCGCTACTGGTGAGCACCTTCATAAAGGAGCACAGCGTCAGCGACGAAGAACGTCAGTCCATCATGGTGGTGATCCAAGAGAAGAAGGAGGCCCTCCTCGGGACATCAGCGAGTTCGGCGCTTTCACCACCCAAAGAGATACATGCAGGGCCTATCTACAAGCACGAAACAAACGGCCACTCCCATCGCTCACTGGGGTAAGTACACCGATCATGTTGTCTAACAGTTTTAATCGCCAAATTGAATGTGCTTCTTGTAGGGAAGATGACGCGAAACATGCGGATCGCGTCGACACCGACTATGACAACCCGAGCAGTCCGGCCGAAGCAACCATGGACGATACGTCGCGGTGGTACGAGGATTCCGCACCCGAACAGCCACCATCTGCGTTTGAGTGGGAGAGGCTTCCTCCACCACCACCGCCACCGTGCGAGACGGCCGCTAATGGCACGCTCGATCCGCCAGAAACAAAATGCGAGTGTTTTAAACTATTTTCTTGCAACTACGTACTATTGAAAGTAAGCTGTTGACTTTAGACACCACCAACTTCAATCGTTACGAGGATCAGACGATACCTCCGACTTTGCATCGTTCCTCGCCTTCTTCCGCAGTGGGTATGTCCTATCCACTGTTCTGTTTGTATCAAGCGTGTATTCAAGCGCTAACTGCTGATCTAAAAGTACTTAGCGATGCATAATATACTTTAGGCGGGGACTTTGACCTCCGCGTGCGTATGCCATCCTCTCAGCTAGCTGAAATACAACCGTTAAGCGTGCTAACACCCCCACCGCCAGAGCCCATCGGTAAGTACCTAACCAACAGTTTCTTGGTTTAAAAGAACTTGATTGCAGCAGCCGTTCAACGCTTCGAGAATTATTCTAACCATAGCAACGCTGTAAAATACACGAACCCATCGAGCTCCGCGCTGCCCTCTGCGTCTAGTCGGCCACCTTTGCTTCCCTCTCCATCCGGTCGAGCTCCGTTGCTTCCAAGCCCGGCGCTTCCGGTGCCACTACACCGAAAACCTCCGGTCAAGGAGGAATCGTGGCGACGTCCCGACACCTGGCGCCGTCCGGACGACGTCTCGACGCCGCCTTCGGGGCATTCCGCATATTCGACTAACGGACCAACGTCAACGAATCACAACGCTGCGATACAGTCCACCGGCCAAATGGAGCCATCTGATCATTATGGAGTGTACCACCGACCACCGAGCCAATGGAGTCCGCCCAATGAGCAAAGAGCCGTGCTAACGTCTTCTCCGCTTCATGCGAGACCAGCTGGCGGTTATCCGCTTAGCAGTCATGCTTCGGATCCAAGGCCGCCTCCACAAAGGATGTTCTTCGTACCACCAAGGCAAGCCGCGCCATCAATGGGACAGAGACATCCGTATAACCATCAGGTACGCCACGTTTCATGCGTTACAAGTTCTATGTTTCGTACTGCGGATTTAGTTGCGGCAGCCTGAACCAGTTCACCACTTGGGTCGTCAGTCCGATGCCGACACCATTAGCCAGCGTCTCCCGCTATCGCGACCTCCGTATGGCGGTACCGGAGAGAGCTACTTCAACGAATCAGGCCCAAGGGTGCCGTGTCCTGGTCCTCAGGCATGGAACGGGCCTCCACGACAACCTCCAGCAAATCCACGTAGGTAGTGTCGACTTTCGAAAATGTATGGCATCGTTTAGAATGGGCCGACCAACCACCTCGACGACAGTTCTTCTAACGTCATGGCAACAGCGATCGACAAGTCATTCGCACAGGGTTGCTTTCCTCGAGCTATCTTCCTACCTAGAAGTCTCCCTGTGACTCGAGTCCGTCGTCTAATTTTTACGCATTGTTTCCCGAACTTTCCCGAATGTTTATCTACGCATATTCGCTTAATCTACCAGAGCCTTGTGTTCCTGTGGAACACTATTTTGTGCCTACCTACGTGTATATCCTTACTGCATTTTTGTTTCTTTTTACACTGCTTTGTGTCGTCGCTGGTCCTATACGAACCTTTAATTGTTGTCACACTTCTAATAGTTAAGCTAGAGTAAAGGTTAGTGTAAGGTCCAATTCATGACACTTGTAGTTGTAAAATTGCTTGTAATAAATTGGAACGTTTTTATGAGGAGGACGACTTATCAACGTCACGACTTTATTTAAACCTTGTTGGCCTTAACCATCCAAACCAGGATCCAAGGAGTCTTGGGGACGCATGAGTATGGGAATCCGAGATTTGATATCCAGCACTTTGGCAGATGGCGGCGACTGCGTGATGCCGACGACTGTAGGCGCAGGGCGAGAACCCAAACCAGAAAATCATCGGGCGTAAAGCAGGCTTAGGTAGTCGCGGTCCCCACCGTACCCCTTTCCGCCTGGAAAGATGCTATACCGTGTTCCGTACTGCACCAGTACGGTACGGAAGCCCCGTACAGGGCTGACGCCGTACCGTGCTCCGTACCATAAAGCAGTACGGTACGGAATATGGAACGGGCGCCTACGTGTATCGTAAAGCATGGTGACTTATTTGATAAATTCCGACGATCACAACAGTTCCCGCGAAGCGCTGCACTCCATCGGTCAGCGTTTCATTGGTGGTGGTCTGGTCTCATGGACAAATGGGATGTTTTCAGATTCGTGAATGATGTCATTCCCATGGGTGACCGCTTCCATAAGAACATGAAGATGCTTCATGCGCTCGTCATACTCGCACGCGGTGACCGTGAGCGCGACTACGTTAGCAACGAAAATCCACTGACGAAAGCAAAAAGCCCGACATCATGCAATCGTGTACCGCGCGTACTTAACGCAGCTGACTCTGAGAGCCACTTTGCCACTCAACCATTTAGATTTGACTGGACCACTGCAATGGGCGCACAATAAGGTTTTTTCGCCGGTTTGAACAGCGGGTCTAGAACAGAGCACAGCGAAAGGGGCAGGACAGTCGTTAGAGAACAGCAGGAACGGGAAAAATTTAGCGACAGAACGAAACGGGCACGACGAGCGAAAATTTCGGCCGAACGTCCCAGCCCTGTTGTTAGTGAGCGTGCTTTCCACATGAGTTCACCATTTCTCTGAAGGTTTGCTAACGTCAAATCACTAAAATTTGCGTTGTAGACGAGTGAAATGGCGGTTGTTTTGCCAAATCTTCATTCTACCTTCGTCCCAAAGAGCAGCTTGGCTGATCTTCCTCGCTCGCCCAACGGCTCACACCTCTGGTCGTCTACGCTCGCCTTCTAATGGACTTCATCGACTCCTGCATCACGCGCTTGCTCGAGAGCTGCAACACCATCGGCCACCAACCGATCTACAAGACCATCACGGTGCAGGAGATCATCCACGTGTGTGGTAGGTTCCGCTCCCGATACTGTGGTATCTAATGCTGCCTCTTAGACATGGCTCGGCTGGAGTTCCAGCGACACGGACCACTCGTCGAAATCAACTCGCCAGTGAACATTTGCGGTGGGCCTGGAGCGCACTTTGCGATGAGCGACATTCCTTTTAGGCGACGTGCACGGGCAGTACAACGACCTCATCCGTCTCTTCGGCGCTGGTGGCTTCCCGCCGCTCTCCGCGTATTTATTCCTGGGAGGTACC
>JNEY01000007.1:203196-236727 GCA_020875895.1 Aphelenchus avenae
TAATTGTTGTCACACTTCTAATAGTTAAGCTAGAGTAAAGGTTAGTGTAAGGTCCAATTCATGACACTTGTAGTTGTAAAATTGCTTGTAATAAATTGGAACGTTTTTATGAGGAGGACGACTTATCAACGTCACGACTTTATTTAAACCTTGTTGGCCTTAACCATCCAAACCAGGATCCAAGGAGTCTTGGGGACGCATGAGTATGGGAATCCGAGATTTGATATCCAGCACTTTGGCTGATGGCGGCGACTGGGTGATGCCGACGACTGTGTGCGCCTTGCGAGAACATGCACCAGAAGATCATCGGGCGTAAAGCAGGCTTAGGTAGTCGCGGTCCCCACCGTACCCATTTCCGCCCGGAAAACCGTGCTCCGTACCGTAAAGCAGTACGGTAAGGAATATGGAACGGGCGCCTACGTGTATCGTAAAGCATGGTGACTTAGTTGATAAATTCCGACAATCACTACAGTTCCCGCGAAGCGCTGCACTCCATCGGTCAGCGTTTCATTGGTGGTGGTCTGGTCTCATGGACAAATGGGATGTTTTCAAACTCGTGAATGATGTCATTCCCATGGGTGACCGCTTCCATAAGAACATGAAGATGCTTCATGCGCTCGTCATACTTCGCACGCGGTGACCGTAAGCGAGACTACGTTAGCAACGAAAATCCACTGACGAAAGCAAAAAGCCCGACGTCATGCAATCGTGTACCGCGCGTACTTAACGCAGCTGACGTAGCATGACCTAAGCATTCGATAATTGAGTCCATGTACGGCTGATAAGGAGCAGTGCTACTACGGTTAAATTTAGACTTTTCGGATAGCCAACCTTGGAGAGCCGCTTTGCCACTCAACCATTTAGATTTGACTGGACCACTGCAATGGGCGCACAATAAGGTTTTTATCGCCGGTTTGAACAACGGGTCTAGAACAGAGCGCAGCGAAAGGTGTAGGACAGTCGTTAGAGAACACCAGGAACGGAAAAAGTTTAGCGACAGAACGAAACGGGCACGACGAGCGAAAATTTCGGCCGAACGTCCCAGCCCTATTGTTAGTAAGCGTGCTTTCCACATAAGTTCACCATTTCTCTGAAGGTTTGCTAACGTCAAATCACTAAAATTTGCGTTGTAGACAAGTGAAATGGCGGTTGTTTTGCCAAATCTTCATTCTACCTTCGTCCCAAGGAGCAGCTTGGCTGATCTTCCTCGCTCGCCCAACGGCTCACACCTCTGATCGCCTACAGTCGCCGAGCCCGCCTTCCAATGGACTTCATCGACTCCTGCATCACGCGCTTGCTCGAGAGCTGCGACACCATCGGCCACCAACCGAGCTACAAGACCATCACGGTGCCGGAGATCATCCACGTGTGTGGTAGGTTCCGCTCCCGATACTGTGGTATCTAATGCTGCCTCTTAGACATGGCTCGGCTGGAGTTCCAGCGTCACGGACCACTCGTCGAAATCAACTCGCCAGTGAACATTTGCGGTCGGCCTGGGCCATACTTGCACCGAACAATGTTCTTTTTAGGCGACGTGCACGGGCAGTACAACGACCTCATCCGTCTCTTCGGCGCTGGTGGCTTCCCGCCGCTCTCCGCGTATTTGTTCCTGGGAGGTACCGCTCTTGAGCACCTGAGAGTTTCTCAAACTGTCGCTTTTAGACTACGTTGACCGCGGCGACCGAAGCGTTGAGACCATTCTGCTTCTCTTCTGCTACAAGGTAGGCCTCTTCCGGCGTCTGTGGTGTCGTCTGTAACAAGTCCATGTTCAGATCCGGTACCCGAAGGTCTTCTTCATCCTTCGAGGCAATCACGAGTGCGAACACATCAACCGCATCTAGTAAGTAATAAGAAGCGTGTTCCTCGGTTACTCTTGGTTTTAGCGGATTTTACGATGAGTGCTGCAGACGCTTTAAGTCCGTCCCGATGTGGCAGGCTTTCCAGGTATCCTATGAATCCTTTACGGCGACACAATCGAACCCCGATTTAAGGACACGTTCCGCTGGATGCCGCTTTCGGCGTTGGTCGGCGGCCGAATTCTCTGCATGCATGGCGGCATCTCTCCGGACCTTGACTCGATTGACGATCTGCGCCGTGTGCAGCGTCCTTCTGAGGGCATCGGCGGCCTCCCCATGGACCTCCTCTGGGCGGACCCGGTGGCTGGTAGGACGCTGCGAAGCAAAGACCACCGTTGATGGTATGACTTGGTTTAGGATTCTCTGGATTCGCAAAGAGCCTGCGGGGTGCGTCGTACGGCTTCGGACCGGAAGCGCTCGCAGCAGCGTGCAATAAGCTGCACATCGACTTGGTGAGTCGATCGAGCCCTGGCTCAACAAGCCCCCGTGTGCGTTTAGGTAGCGCGAGCCCACCAGGTGGTGCAAGACGGCTACGAGTTCTTCGGTGGTCGGCGACTGGTGACCATCTTCTCGGCGCCTCACTACTGTGGCACGTTCAAGAACAAGGTGAGTTGCGATCATCTTTAAGCAGGCTCTACGACGCATTTTAGGCTGCCATGATGCACGTCGACAAGAACCTCGTGTGCTCCTTCCGCGTAAGTTTCTGCATGCGTCTCATAATCTCATCTCAGTGCTTTTAGGTCCTCCGTCCGCAGTTTGGAGAAAAGGCGGCGATCTCCGTGGCCACCAAGAACTTCGACGGGCCGCCGCCGAAGACTAACACACCGGACTCTGCTCATGTGTAGCACGCCTAGCGCTGCGAATAAACATACCTTTGATGACCAGTGTCTGACTTGTACCTTAGCGCAACATAGCTATGATGACGTGGTAATTTATGGTCTTCTGTGAGTTTCGTGAAGGGATTTAAATCATTCGCCCAACGTACTCCGCCGACGCCGATCTTTGTCGTTATACACTAAAGGGCTGGTGTGGCGTGGCTGGGTGTGTGAAAATTAGTCATCCCAGTGTTAGATATTCAGGTGTAGAGTTAGATATTTTCGATAGCCCGTGAAAAGTGTATGCGACCGGAAAGTTTCCGGTTTCGGAAAGTTTGCGAAAGTTTCCGGTTGATCGGACTTGTCTCATAAACGTTATGGGTCGTAAAATTTTATGCTTACATGCTATAGCGCTCTCGCTACAGCATGCATCCGATAGCGGGCAAGAAGGAGAAGTGCATGTGGGTTTGTTTTAGAGTCATTTTATTGCTCACATGCGACATCGAGCCCGCTATTGCAAGCATCTCTTAGCGGGTGAGATGGGGAAATTTGTATCCACCTAGGCCGTAGGATGTTTTCCCATACGACAAATCCAGAATTGGAATCCGTTACTGAATAGGGTGACACTGTTAGGGCGGTCTCTGCATACACAATATAGCGAGCTATCGCATTGCCATATAGCAATATGCGAAATGCAATCAAGAAGGAGAAGTTGCATCAAATAGGACCGTTGTCATGCTTGCGATTCGAAAATAGGTGGATTTTTTGCATACGGTAATGGGAGATTGAGTAGGGTTTTCATGCATGGGGAATCCATAAATAATGTAGATTCTTAAATAGGGAGGGGTCGAGAGTTACCTGCTTCCATGCTATAGCGGGACCGCTATGGTATGCTTCCCACGGCGGACAAGAAGACAAAACTCCATCTGATTTGAGGCCCTAAGGGGTTTGCGTGCATGGTCATCCAAAAATAATGTCCATTTTTAGGGGGTTATCTGGGGGGTCAGGGGGGAGCAGCTGCTTACAGCTTATAGCGAGCCCGCTACAGCATGGATCTCACGATGGGCAAGAATGAGAAGCTTTGTCACGCAATGTCGAGGGAGGGGTTCGTGCATGAATAATCGGAACATAGCGTTCGCTTGCTTAAGGGGCATACGCTACGTGCGCGCTCCAAAGCTACGCCTGTATGCAGTTACGCATCAATGCATGCAACAATGCTTTTTAATGGTTGCAGGGGCTCTAGACACTGAACAAATGTACCTACCTGGTACCCCATACCTGGTACCCGTAACACTCCGATAGCCGGCCGCGCGGAGCGCGGCCCAGACGATAGTTATTTTTTATGCTATCGAGGATAGCAAAATCCTACGTACTATTCATAGCATGGTGATGATTAGTGAGCGTCAGGGTAGACAGCAGTTTAACGACTAATACTAATATGCGCTGTCACTGATTCGCATACAACTTCCGGCAATAACAACCTCAGCAACAACCACTAAACGCGTTTTTATTTATTCTTTCACCGACGCCTATGCTGAGCTGATGGGACATGAACATGAAGGACGTCCTAGTTCTTGTTCGCGTGATTCTCATCGGCACCATTTTCGATCATGCGGAGGACTTCGTCCGGGAGCAGCACAACGAGAACAGCATCCATCAGCTGATGCGCCTTCTCTTCCGCATCGTCCACGGCTTTCGACACCTGAACCCGCCATAGTGGACAAGAAGAACGTAAGCGTACTTGCCGTTTTGAGGATGAAGACGAACAAGTAGACGGAAGCGGCGAGGAACACGAGGTTCGTGAGCACGACGACGGCAGCCATTACATAGAAAGCGCCCTGATGGGTCGGTGCCGCTTCGCGACATTTTCTTTCGTCCTGAAGATCTCCGACACGCACGCTACCGCAGCAGCCCTGAAAGGGTAAAAGCATACTAGATAGCGTACACGAGTAACGATTTACCTCATCGTTCCTTGTCGGGTGAAAAACGCAAGTAGCACACGAAGCAGGTAGAGCGAGCAGGAGAAACAAAACGAACTTCATAGCGACTATCTGCTGCCGAGAAGCTTTTCTAGAGTGAACGAGGAAAGACGGAACCTGGCTTAAACAGCTGAAAGTTTGCATAGGAGCACCCTTCGTTTGTTACCGTCGAATTCGAAAATGGTCTCATAAGTTTAAAAACGTTCATTATGTAAGCGGCTGCACGGAAGAATCGGACATAACTGTTTCTAACCGTAAAGTCTCCGAACCCGTGGCTTCGATCTCATTAGACAGTTTGTGGGGCGTACCCACACCACTGTCGCGTACAGACTAACCTTGCGACCCACGAAAACAGCAGATTTTCAGCCTTTCTCTCAGACGAGTATAGCCGCTTCCAGTACAAGCTCTATGCAGTTTACTCACCGTTGCATCTCTAACAACAACGGCAGTGATAACGGCAGTTTGGAGAGACATAATACAATGGCAGCGACGAAGGTATTGTGTCTATTAATGAGGGGTGGCGGAGAAAGGCAAAATGTAAACGGCTAATATTATGAGGCTATGGGACTTGTCGGAATAACGTTACCCATCTTGCCATATTGACATCACCGCACATTTTTAGCGGACCTCTTTTCTTACCCCCTCGCCTCCCATTCTTGACTTCTACCGTGACAGAACGAGATGCAGGAATGCAGGCAGTTGCACAAGGTTAAAGCTTGGTAACGTTCTAGCCATACAATGAGGTACCGGATTTCGGAAATCATAGGGTCACCGTGCGTACCGGGTGAATCAAAATGTTAAAGCAGAGAATTACACGGGAATGTAGAAGCATCATGAACGCTGCACATCGCCGTTATCGTCGAAACCGTCGAGTCGGAGCATGTGCACGGCACTCTCAATGGTGTACCTGCAACGAGGACGTCACCCGTCATATAAAATATGGACTTACTGAAGCCTCGTGAAGCCCATCAAGACGGTCTCCAGCCAGTGCCTACGAGACGTAGCGTTGCTGGCAAGGGACCATTCGACCGCGGGATCGACGATTAGCGCAAAAGTGACGCCCGAGTAGACGTCGTGTTCAGAGGCCGAGAACACGGCATGCCGGAAGAATGACCGCTCCGGATAGAGACCCGCGTCGAGAATGAAGCACCGTTCCACAGCGGTCATACGGCTGTTGATCATCTCTGCCTGACGAACACTCAACGCACGTTCACCGTTGTTGACAGCCTAAATCATGATCTAGGCTGTCAACAGGATGCGTACCGAAAGCAATGTAGAACAATGCGCGCCTGGCGTTGCATTACCTGTACGATGTTCTGAACCTCGACTGCAGCTGCCCGGAATTCTTGCAGGGCAACATCGAGCGCTGTCATTTTCTTCGAATACTCATGTCCCAAGGCCTTGTCAATCCCGAGATGTACCAACTGAGCGTCCATTCGCCATCGGAAATCCTCCAGTTGCGAAGCATAGTCCTCGACATTGAACGGAATGATCTAAAGGAGCACTTACGGAAGCAAATCCGCTGAGGGGTGGCCTACCAAACTCTCTGCCAGGTTTCGTGCCAGCTCCAGCCACAGCTGCCCAACCGCTGTAAATACCGCTCCAGTCGGGTCGATGAATTGCTCGTTAACCCACGGAATCTGAAACCGTGAAACTTCGCGTGAACCTGCCCATGCAGTGTCGAAGACGAACCTCGAACATGCTGTGGTAGAGCATGTACGTATACAAGGGCGCACCTTCCATCCGTAAATCCGCTACAGGAATCCCGGCGTACGAGATGAAGCGTTGGAAGTCAGACCCTGAGCCAGGAAGATTGACGGCAGGAACCGCTTTGTCGCCAGGCAGAGGACCCTTCGGTGAATAAAAACGCCAGGCATCTAGCAGAGACGAGCGTCCGTTCTGTCGCTCGCTGGGGTTAGGATGGGGAACTCTAAAATACGTTATTNTGGGCATGATATTCTGAGTGGACGAAACGATTCCGCTAGGCGATCATGCAGGATGTTTATGGCATGAAGTATTCTGATAGGAACCAGCTAGAATATTTTGACAGGTACTTATGAGGCAGGTTTCAAAGAGAGGTTAACGGCACTGACTTGGCAAAAACCTCTATGTGCCATGTAGCTAGCGTTTAAATTACAGTTTGTTTAAGATTTCTTGTTGGCTAACGATGAGCAGAATAGCTAAATTGTAAACGGGTGGCACACTTACATCCAAGAATAAGGACCAATGTCACGGACAATAGCCTTATGTCCGTTGAAAAGCACATCTTCGAAGTTAGTACAGTTAAAGAGGTGGAAGTTAAAGTGCTGCTTAGCCGGCGGATTCGCCCAGTAGAAGGTCGTCGTGGGAAACTGTCCGGACTCATCTTGCGATAGGCGAAGACTTTGCCGGACAATGCTCGGATAGAACGAAAGCGGGAAGGGAATAAGGAGGATCAGGCCGAGGACGAAAAGCGCTACGATGACCAGCGCCGCAAATACCTTCAGGCAGATGGTAGCGCAGGACATGGTGTTGCGAGATGCGAAGTAGTGCTTTTTCGTCCGCGTCGCATGTGTAATGGTCGAGCGTGCTGACGTGCTGATAAGCGCCAACCGCTAACTATTCGGTACATAAAACAAATCTCAGACGAGTGGCGGAGTGCAGCAGTTTATACCGTTCATCACACGTAACAACGGAGGAAAGCGAAACTCTGACCGTTTTATGACGGTCCAAAACAAAGTACGGAACGAATACAGAGAGATAATGATGGATGGAGAATCCTCCACCCATCTTACACGAAAAAAAACTGGAGTACGTTGGCCTTTTTCGGAAACAAATGACGTCCTTTAGATTTG
Source organism: Aphelenchus avenae (assembly GCA_020875895.1). Lineage (NCBI taxonomy): Eukaryota > Metazoa > Nematoda > Chromadorea > Rhabditida > Aphelenchidae > Aphelenchus > Aphelenchus avenae. The sequence goes on from JNEY01000007.1 coordinate 210,681, forward strand.
AACTAGTGAAAATTGAGGGGTATCCGAGTGCTTAGAGGTGGACGAAACAGATACAAAACGCAGAAGGATAAATAATCAACGGACAAACAGGAACATTTAGAAGATCTCCTCAGGAGCGTCGAGGTCGCGGTAGGATGTTGGCTGGCGAGGATCGCGACGAGCGTTGTCGCCGGAAGCGTCGAAGTATCGTGGCCGATTGAAGTCACGGCCACCGCCGACGAAGCCACGGTTGCCACCACCGTACCGGCCACCGCCACGGTCGTTCCAGTTGGATCGGAAGCCGCCTACAAGAAACGTAAGCGTCACGAAGTTCCGGACTGCATTTGAATGATTCTTCGTGCACGATTGTGACTTACCACGATCGCCACCGCCGCCTTCACGACGATCGTCCAAAGCAACTGAGGTGGTGGACGACACAGCAGTTGCAGGCGGTTGAACGGGAGCCTTGGGCTCCGGGTTGTGCGGCCGGTCGGGATCGAAGATGAAGTTGTTGAAGTACAGCGCCTGTGCAAACAAGAACGTAGCTGAGAAAGGGCAACGTTATACGTTACCTCATGGCGGACTTGATCAAGTCGCTCCTGATGCTTGGACTCGAGGTGCTTCCGAATGAACTCGGGCCCCTTGAACTTCTTCCCGGACAAGGGACACAGCCATTTCTCTTTCGCAAGCTCCACGCAGTTGGCTTGAACGAAGTCTTCGACTGCTCTAAAATGCCGGTACGTGACCTTGAGCGGCGATGGCAGCGTGGAAACATCAGGTTGCGTAGAACATGGGCAGAAATAATATCACTTACTTATCCTCGTCTTTCTTGCCGAGCTTAATCAGCTCCTCTTCAGAGAGGACCTTGGTCTTGAGAAGGTGCGTCTCGAGGCGCTGGTTGAAGCCGTTGATGAAGTTCTCGACAAACGTCTTCGAAAGCAGCGGCACACCCGCGTCATTCTTGCCAAACTGTGCGCCGTCGGGACGTGGGCCGCGAACGAAGATCATGCCAATGCTATACAAGGTGTTAAACTAAGGTGCTGCCATGCGTCGTATTCCTACCGGTTCGGCATTTTGTCCTCGTTCGGGTACTCCCCGTGGTTGTAAAAATCGATGGAGTGGACGATTCGCAAATATGCGAGGAGCTTGTCCAGGAACTTGGTCATGCCCTTGTCCTCCTCCAGCGGGAACTTGATGTCCTCCTCCGGCTGCGTCGTCGCTCCAAGCAGCTCTTCCTCCTCAGCGCTCGCCTCCTCGACTAGGTAGTCTACCGCGCCCTTCAGCACCGGGTTCGTACTCTTTGTGATGGCCAGCTCCAAGTCGCCGAGCGGCTCTAAACGGAGAAAATGTTGAGCTTCAAACATCGACCTAATCACTAACGATTTTCCTCTGCTCCGTCTGGCAAGAACAGCTTCTCCTTGTGATCGTAGAGGGCGATCAGCTTAGCCGCTTGGCGCACGTCGTTCTGCGTGACTTGCCGGTGCGCAGCGATTCCGTTTGTGGTGCGCACTCGCCTCTTCAGGTCGCGGTTCACGGTAGCACCGAGGTCGCAATCACCGATCTGCGAAACAATATGTTACTGGAAACAAGCCACATTAGAGGGCCTACCCGAGCGCTTTTCAACTGCCAGAAGATCTCCTTGATGTTAACGTCCCGACGGAACGTGACCCAGCCACGGCGCAAAAACTTCTGCTCTGGAATCGGCTCGGAAAGGCCTATCCGAAGGTAGCCGGGGTGCTGCTTACAGATCTGCAACGAGGAATGGTTATGGCCGCAACATATCCGAAGTTGCATACGTTTTCGATGTCGGCCAGCGTCGCAGTGACGGGAATGTTGCGGAAGAAAATACTGCTGGTCTTGTGGAGCTGGGTCTTCTTCTTCGGTGACTTCTCACCGTCTCCATTCGTGGCTACCGCTTCACCGTTGCCATTCTCCTGCTTCACCGTCGGCTTCACGTCGGTACCACCGTTTTCGACCACTGCCGCTTCACTTGACGAGTCCGCGCTAAACGACGAAATAATGTGGGCATACACTTACGTTTAAGCTTCAAGATACCGCTACTCACGTTTTAGACGAATCAGCCTCCTTTGCCTTGGCCAGGTCAAGGACGGATTCATCGTCAATCTCTTCGGTCTTCAACGCCTCTAGGTCTTCGTCAGTACCGCCTTCCAGCTTAGTAACAGCTAAAATATTCATTCCGCATATTGCACAGCACTCGCATCTAACCGGCGTCCATGAGACGAATGATGTCGGCGGCACAGTCGTAGTCCAAGTGCACGCGATCGAGCCATCCCTTCTCTACTAACTCGGTGAAGACTTCCACACGCTTCCGGACGAACTCGGCGTGCTCGGCCTTGATGTCCTTCGACTCTCCCGGATGATATTTCAGGCGGAACCTGAGTGAAGTGATGTAGTAAACGTCGTCTAGCGGAAGCGTACCATTCCTCGTCCTTGTGCGCTTGGAAGAACTTCTCGCACTCCTGCCGCTTGAACTCCAACTTGTAGTCGTTGTACTTGGCGATCGCCTCCTCGTCAGTAATCGACTCGTCCTGCGTCGCCAAGAACTTCTTGAAGGTGAGCATCACAGGCGTGCTGCTCTCCTCCTTGCGAACGAACTGAGGCTCGTAAGAGTCTAAAACAGCACTCATAGAACAACATGCTAACGCTAAACAAAACGTACCGGCAGCGCTATCAAAGCGGTTCCGTTTGCCCGTTGGCTCATCCTCCCTCCGGCCACCGAAGTTACGCTTCATGCCTACTCCGTTAGAAAAGTCTCGCCTGCAAAACTCAGGTTATGCTTGACGACGCTACGCTTGAGCATACCGGTCGTGGTCGCGTCGTCGGTCGTCACGGTCTCTGCCTGTTCTTGAACCGCGATACTCGTCGTCGCTCATTGCAGCCCTCGCCAGGCTAAAAAGACAAATTTTCGAGGAGTTTTTCCGGATTATTTGCTCGGTTTGTACAGATCAGATGGAGCAGCGTTACACGTCTCATAGTGAATTTCTTCCGCTTTCACAATACGCTGGATCCGCTATTGACAACTTCGATTCGAGATTTGCACTAGACTTTGTTCACTTTTTGCCGGATTTGGTTTTTGAGTCCCGAGGCCACTTACCCCGCATTCCTTGTTAATTTATGCCTATTTGAATTGTTTTAGACGGGGAGACACAAATCCTTCTAGACTACCGTCGCGCAAGCGTTCAATGGCGGCGGGTCGGTTGTAGCTTGATCAGGGGTCGCTTGGTTTCGAAGCGAGCCGCGTTGGATACTGTACGCACCTTCAGCTGAGCCGAGTACTCACGGAAATTAAAGGGTACGCTAGCGAAATCACAATTCCTGGGACCTAGTACAGAATGCCGCGGTCAAAAAGAGATAAAGAAGGTATAGCGGGCGATATTGATGCCGTACCTAATATACGTTGGTTTAGTGTCCCTGACGAAGGTGAAGAAGAAGACCCGAGAGACCAAGGAGAACCTCATTCAAGAAGTGCGCGCCAGTGTCGAGAAATATGCGAACGTATTCGTCTATTCCATCGAGAACATGCGATCGAAGAAGTTCCTTGACGTAATTACTGGGAATCGCCGACTCTAATAGCATTCCCTGATTTCAGATCCGACAGAAGTACAAGTCGAACTCAAGGTTCTTTTACGGCAAGAACAATGTAATGTCACTGGCGCTAGGCAGAAGTGCAGAGAACGAAGTCGCCGAAGGGATAAGCAAGCTGTGCTCCTGTCTAAAGGGGCAATGCGGACTGATGTTCACCAACGCACCATCCGACGACGTAAAGAGGTAAGCAGTGAATACCCTTCGATAACGAAGTGAGCCGTCTAGGTTCTTCGAGGAATACGCCGAAGAGGACTACGCACGTGCAGGACAGATGGCAGAGCAAGAGATCAGTCTTGAGCAAGGGCCGCTGAAGCAATTCGCCTTCTCCATGGAGCCACAACTAAGGAAGCTTGGACTGCCCACCAAGCTGGAGAAAGGTCAGTTACCAAAAATGGACAGGAGTAAGAAGCATCTCGTGTAACCTACAAGATGACATAACGATCAAACTGGTCCGGCTAGATGAACTTTTGTAATTTGTCCCTTGTGGAATGTTTGTGCAACTAAGACTTGCCAGCCATTTAGGCGTAATTGAACTACACAAGCCGTTCACCGTCTGCAACGAAGGCGACGTGCTGAACGCCGAGCAGGCGAAGATCTTAAAGTTGCTCGACATCAAAATGTCCCTTTTCAAGGTTGCGCTCACCGGGCATTGGTCCAAGGATTCGGATTTCACAGCTCTCGCCTAATATCTTCGTTACGTTGTTTTTCGTTTTAGTTGTTTGTTCTAATACTTGTTGATCAATATTGTTGAATAATAATAAATCCTACTTTTTACCTAAACAATAGCCAGGCTTGTAGAATGTTTCACGAACGCTACAGGATACTGCCATACCCGTAGATACCCGTAGAGAATCCACTTAAAATTAAGCGCAAGTGCCCGTAATATTTGCCAATTCTAGTTAGTCGTTACTGCATGTCATCGTTGCGGGCAAGTGCTCTTCTTGCAGTCCGTTGCCGTTTAATCGCTAACTGCAATCGGTTTGCCTCCAAGGCGCCTCCGTCGAAGGAGCTGAAATTCAGCGAAACTGCGGCCTATGAAGGCTACGATCGACTGCTCCACGAAGGGCACGCCGCCATATCAGGACGTCCATGGCAGCCGACGTACTACGACACCAAGCAGTACCAAAACAAGAAGTTGCTTTCTGTGATTCTCAGCTCCATTGCCGTGATTGTGTATTTCGCATTTCTCAGGTACAAAGACTTCATCGTGCATGCGTGCAAAAACGTAATGCAAGGAATTTAGAGAGAAGAGTGACATTGACGAGATCGTTAACGCTCCCCCGCACAAACTCACTGCGAACCTGGAGCGGAAGCGAATCAAGATGGACATTGAGGATGCGAAAAAAGCTGGCAAAGATACCAGTCTGCTCGAAGCTGAACTTGCATACGTTGACGTCAAGGAAGCTGCCATACAGGCTCAGTTTGAGAAGCATAGGACTTACTAGACTTTATATTGTCGCGAATAAATGTCTGATACCGACAAGCTCAAAGTGTTAGCCTACCACACAACAGACAGTAATCCCCATAGCTTGCCTCATCCTCGAATCATTGCCTCTTGCTTAAACTAGTTTCAGATTTACAAGAACTGTTTAGCAGCTTATTAATTTCTCTCTTACACCCCCATGACTCCCCTAGACGAAGACATGAAACCTGCTAGCAATCAGTTTTGGCACGCAAGCATTTCGCATGTATCGTTCGCTATGCTTATGATCTCTAGGATGCGACGGCAATCCAGTTTATGTGAGCAGAGCGTTTCATTCGGAAAAGAATCTCGGCAAACAAATGTTCCGAAGGTTACATCGAAAAGGCGTCGCCTGCAGCATGGTGCATACGAACTCTTGCATTCCCAATGCAGCACGAGAAAGCGAGAGGCTAAGCAAACTGTGCGCATTCAACGGCGTTTGCGCCACATCTCATGAAAACATAGGAGACTCGGAAAACTGAAGATATGGTCAAACATGACCATGATCTCGCTCATCCGCGAAGAACATCAAAGCATCTCACATGCAACCGGAGTCGTCGTTCCACCGATAGTCCTTGCCGTTGGCGAGGCCCCGGCACTCGATGTGTGACTTTGTCAACCCCCTCGAAACAATAGCAGCCACTCTGTTGCTGCTAATGCTGCACTCAGCGTCCGTTCAGTCAAGTAAGTGTTTTCGAACAATAACTAAGTGACCTTATTGGACAGGTCCGCCTTTGGACCACTGGCAATCATTGTATTTGGGATCTGTACGAGAACGCGTCGTTCGCGTCGGAGCTTACTAAAGTGTTGTATTCTCGTTACATCGCACTTCAGAAATAGCGTCCGTGGATGACATCCTTTCCCGGCAGTATACGCTTCATCCTGAAAAGATTGATGTGTTCTTCGAGCATGCTTCAGTCATGGCCTTGCTGAAGGTATGTGTTAAACTACCTAGGTAACCCTAGGCATGATAATATTTGGTCCATACCGCTGTTCATGCAGGCAAAAGCGCGGACCGTGACACGGCTTCTTCCACCTGCAGACAGGGCAATATATCAGCAATGTGAATCTGGCGCAAGCACGCCCGTTCAAATGGCTAAGTGCGTCGCGTCGGCACTCGACATGCGAGACAGGATAAAGATGCAAGAAGCTGTTCATGCAGAAACACCCGCGGAGATTGCATACAGCGAGGACGATCGAATTTTGAGCAAACTCGTCAAAATTCTTTGGCCAGCAAGGGTAGAGAAGGGACCACCAGTCAGTACTACCGAAGCAGTCGCAACTACAACTCACAACTCTCATGCGCCTACGGGCCGACTTGCAACCATCACACTGGATCAAAACATAGGGGTAGGAGTTCTGGTCGCTTCCAAGAAGAAAATACATTGCAGGCTGATGCTGCCGTCAATGCCAACGAAGACCTCCGTGCCACCACAAAGACGGCCAAAGAGTCGGCATCGGCCGAAAAGTTGAGAAAAGACCTGAAACGCGAGAAGCTCAGGAACCGGTTCAAGGAGGCAAAACGATTCAACTTGAACGGATTCCAAGACGAGCTGGTCGAGACACACCGACGTGCCATCCGATCCATCAGCCAACCAAGTGAGCACTCTGCATCCAGTGAGGGACTATAAGCCTTTCAGAGCCACATTGCAAGCCTGGACGGAACATGGACGCTCTTCGTAAAGTGCAGCTGTACTTCGAATTGACAAACTACGTGCAGAGATTTACGAAGCGAATAAGTGCGCATAACGAAAGGTACCCCGAAGCGTTCTCGAGAAGAACTCCTTGGACGATCTTATACCCAACCCGCCTTTTAGATTTCTGAAGCGCCTTAAAATGCCTGTTGACTTCGAAAACCGATTGCCGGAAGCAAGTTCCATAGCGAAGCAGGTACATGAGTTCATGGATGACATCGACCGTGGCTCGCTGTCCATTCTGTCACCGAAAATCATGAACCTTCTGCCGTCCGATGAGTCAAAGAGCTCACCAAATAAGCTGCTGTCGCCAAACATACTCAGCTTCCATAACGAGGGTGTGTTGCCCTTGCCTCGGCTGCTGGGAGTAAGCGGCCAAGATTGCGTGTAGGTAGATTGTATTTTTGTTTAGCTTGCTGCGTCAAGTGAGTGCGATACGCTGCAGTGGACCGATTTCCTGATGGAACTGTCCGGTGGCGCTGGCAAACTACGTACCCTTGTGCGCAAGCTAGAGCCGGAGTTACACTTCCTACAGGAAAAGATGTACCCAGCGGTCGTTAAGATGGAGCAAACGGAAAAACAATGGGAGTCACTTAAGCGCAGCCATAGCCTGAATCAGTTAAAGGCCATGAAGAAGTACGGGTATACGCAACTAGACCCGGAGCAGTTCGAAATGCTGCATGGCAGCAAGGGTAACGCAATTTTAGTCGCAGCGGTTAGCTTATGGTTTAGATCATCTCGGTACCACAGCTGACCAGTACCGACAAATGTCGGTGGAAGAGCGCGAGCAGATGCTCGAAGAGGACATCAGGAGACTTGCAGAAATCGAGGACCTTCGGCTACTAACGAGACGCATTCAGGTATGGGCTCCAAGAAGCTTCCAAACTTCGTCGCAACTTTAAATGTAGGTCGCTCCAAACGTGATGTATACCGACACCTAACTAACAATCGCTACGTGGTCGCCCTTCGGCCGTATGCATTCCAGTCTACCATCGGCAATCCAGTAGCATTCCGCACCACTTTGTACGGTTTCGTCCTTGCCCAAACGCTTTACGGTAGCCATTTTAGGCTAAGCCCGTACGCCTTTGCTAACGAAATTCTTTCACCGAGCGCCTTCATTGTAAGCGAGAGAAGTGATTAAGCAAGCGCATGCACGAACAGTGATTTCAGAACGTTATCCTCAGCCCAAGAGCTTTCATTGCGTCAGTACTGAGTCCGTACGCCCTAGTGACGCGCATTGTCGGTCCTACGGCCCTCCGTGCTGAAGTGCTTTCGCCACAAGCCCTCACTGCTTACGTGGTACGTCGCGTTATTCGGACCGTAGCGCCTGACTACCGAGTCCGTTTAGCTGAGTCCAACCGCTCTTACCGCGAAGATTCTATCACCGAAAGCACTGGAAACGCGGATTCTGAATCCAGATGCCTTAGCGGTTACCGTGCTAAGCCCATGTAAGCGGCCATGCAGTCAGTGCTTAGTATTATGCAATACTTAGCATTCGGCGTCCACCGATATGGATCTGGGACGCGCGGGACGGTCGTCGTCCTGAGCCCGAGTGTTCTCACAATGAGCGTCTGCAGCAAAGATGACCTTATGGTTGAGGTATGCGCTTCGGCTAGCCACTGCTCCCTTCATGCGCAGTTATGATTCAGGTTCTGTCGCCGTCGTTCTTCGCAATTAAACCGATGGGTGCCCTGAACCAGTTCGGAATGCCACAGCTAGGGTAACTCATGAACTGAGGAAACCGTCCAGCTGACTTTAATATTCCGTTTCGGGTACGAAATAATAATATCCAATGAAGTAATAAAAGTACCTATTCAAACTTAGCAAACTCTTTCGTAGGACGGTGGATATGGAGCATTTAGGCGGAGGATACGGTAGCTTAGGCTTCGACTACCGACTTTGAAAGTTTCGTTTCATGACTGAACTGGCTTCTCGACGACATGCAGTCGGGGAAAATGGTTTTCCATAAAAGCAACAGTTTCCTTGCCGGGCCAGAAAAATGCGTACCGCGGAGGTATTCTTCGGGACAAAACAAAGGTGCCTTGTCGGACCAACAGAAATACTTGCGTACCATCGAGAAAAAAGTTGGTCTTGTTCACCTTGTCCAGTAACCGTTAGGCTTTTAAAAGCAAAGGTCTTCGGCACGCCATTCTTGATGATGGATTGATGAGATGAATAACGCTGATCAGATCCTCAATGAGGTTGAGATACGTCAGGATCGAAATCAGTATTGGCTTCCCCCTGACGAAGTAGCTTGCGTACCGTAACACGGTTTCCCAACTCAGAGTGACATGCAAGCCCTAGCTTCGTTTAGAGTCGGGCGGGATGGGGGATAGACAAAGGTGCTCGTACGCAACCTGTAAAAGTCGTGAGAAGAAGTGACACTACTATGTAAATTTACGCTAGACCTCATGGACAAAAGAGTAGCTCCGAAGGGGATCCCACCATTGTACTCAGGCCCTCCTTCCGCTACTAGAACCTTCTTTCGTTGGTCAATGGAGAACCGCTTCTTATTGAGTGTTGAACCACGCGATCGGGTATGTTTGTGCATGGACCCTCCTTCAACGCCCCTTTACCGAATTAGCGTTTAGATCACCTTCGTTGGCAACGCGATGGGCGAAATTCACACGCAGATCCAACTGAAGAACACGAGCAACGCGCGCCAGGCGTTCAAGGTCAAGTGCACGCGCAACGATCTCTTTCGGATTCGTCCGTCTACGGGCATTCTCGACTACAATGAATCAACCACCATCGATATAACGTACAGGTGCCTAAGCGTTCTCTAAGTCTAGTCAGGTGATGCTAACGACGGACTGTGATCTTAGCGGTATATCACTCGTGCTCTCTTTGCAGATCCAACGGACAGCCACCCGACAACGGTCGACATCACTTCGGCTTCTACCACATTCCGGCTCCCGAGGGCTCCACCGCCGTGGGCGTTTGGTCGGAACATCACGGACCGGCGCAGGGCGAACTCCGCATGCGGGCATACTTCGAGGGCCGCTGAATTCACGCCGATTAAAGCTAGTCGTCATGCCGTATCATGTGCGTACATGTGTACGTTACTAATAAACAACCGTATGCCACGCTTCTATAGCAATCGAGATCGAAGCAGTAGTAGTATTAGGGCGTTCATCAAGACTGCAAAAACAATAGCAAAGGTTCACTTTCAGCTGTATAACGTCCAATGCTACTTGCATTGTCTGATTGCGCGTGGAGCGAGGGACTGTGAGCTAACGTGTTTATCGGCTTTATTACTTTTTCTGTTCAACAATAACAGTATCACGTTTAAACTTTGGAAAAACTCTAACGTCAACAGTGTGTTCGAAAAGCTTTTCTAGCTCCAGCCTGAGCGCAGTCTCGATTCGTTCCACCACCGCTGCTACCATCTTCGCCCATCGTTCCTTCTCACAGTCGACGTCGATGATCACGCGGGCTTCGTCCGAGAACACCTCAAATTCGATTACGCGTACTCGAAGCTTGTAGGCGATGTCTGGCGGCAAGAGGTCGAGCAGCTTTGAGCGTGCGTGCTGCTCGCAGATTTGATGGGAGTTCTATAAAGTCGCGTTACGTCTCGTAGCAGCCCACATTGGCTTACTTTTCGAACGATTTCTTTGTCATCGTAGCGCCACTCTTCGGTGGGTACGGACATGCTCCGAAGGTACTGCCGAAGGTGGTCAACTCCGTCGTTAGTCAACGCACTAACGTAGAACACCGCTTTGAAGTGCGGCCAACCACGCTGGCTGATGAACAAATGCTTCGTCTCCGACCATGAACACTTGTGCGCGGGTTTGGACATTAGCTTGCTAAATGTAGCCAGTGAACAAAGGGAAGAACGAGAAGCAGTGAAGAAAGAGGCGCTCTCAGCACTTACTCGAAATCAACGCGCCATTTCTCATCGCGGTTCTCCAAGCTGACGGTCGGGTGGAGTTTCATTTCCGTGCCGCTGCCGCTAGCCTTGTTGCCCGGCGATCCCAAATTGCCGAGTTGGCGCGTTTTCTTCTGCAGGGACTGACCATCGACAACGCCTTCGGTGAGAATCTCAGCCAATCGTAGCAGATCCGTGCGTCGTTTCACCAGATCAACCTTGTTGATAACCAGCGACGAGGGTATGTGGGAGTAGCGGTAGAGCAGGTGCAGCACTCGGTGGTGTATGTACTCACCGGGCATGGTCGGATCCTAAAAGCTCGAAGCATGTTTTCTCCTAGAAGAACAGTTTCGAACCGTTACGACGAGAATGTGCTCGGCGCGCTGAATGGCCCTCTCGGGGTCCACGAGGATGTTTGATTCCGTATGTGTTCCAACGACATCCTTCGCATGCTTGATTCCTATTAGGCCGGGGCTGTCTACGACGACCAACTGGCAGTCGTCCTCTGTCAACGACGCTGTAGCATTCTAAAGAGGCATAAGTCATCAGATTCTCACGAAAATGTACTAACCTTTCTGGTGGTGTCGATGCGCTTACTGACGGCGCATAGCGACGACCGCACTACCGCATTAGTGAGGGCGGACTTGCCGACATTCGGAGTCCCCAAGACCGCAACTCGCAGCGCACGCTTTTCGACTGTCGACGGAGGCACAGCTGATTCGTCGATGACATCAGACGTCGTGGGGAACTGCGACGAGACCACTCTACGGACACTTCGGAGTGATGAACAGTGGAGACGAAGCAGGCAAGTTATGCGCATCCTCTAACTTATTTCAAGAATATGCTTCACGAGCCTTATGTACAGGTAGTAAGGTGGCAGCTGTGTCACCTTTGGTGCGAATGAAAAACTTAAGCTTGGCTAAGGCTTTGTATTTACTTAGGTCAACGGAATAGAAGTCTGCGAGTATGTACATTTTACAACACTTGGAGTGAGCTAGCGTAAAATTGCCACTTCTATGGCACTCTGAGCAACAAAGATGAAGAAGAAATCTGTCGGGCAAAAACAAGGAAGAACATCTGATTACATAGTGCAAGATGTTTGGCAGTTCAACAAAGTGGGGTGAGCGATGTAGAAAGTATTCTCAGTACGCATTCTCTTTTACCATCGCTAGCGTTCCTTGTGTCAGAGCGCGTCTGGATAACAACGGGACTGGATAATAATATATCTCACAAGGCACTCGGAACGCCGTAGGCGGTAAAGACGTTCTCTTTCGTCGCGATTCCAAGCAGCACTTTTTGCGGATGGAAGCGCATTGCGGTGGGCGCGGACGGTTCCAATGCGTCAGTGTAGCGAATCTGCGACATGCTCTTCTTCCCGGACACGTCGTACAGGCGAACGGTAGAGTCGCGCATCGCACACGCGACTGTCTATAAGATACAATTTCATGAAGTCTACGGATAGTCGGGCTGTCGTGGTATGGCATGCAGTTTAGATGTGCCTACCTGCGCTACGACATGAATGTCCACTTGATGCACAGCTTTGCCGTCTATCAAGCTCTCTCGCATGCCGGCAGCGACATTAAAGTCCACGATTGGCTCCTGAAATTGGTCCTTATGGCGTGAGCTGGACAAGAAGAGACCAAGTCGTAGCCACATGCACTAAGCGAACCTGATACATTCGCGGCTCCCACATCCGAATGTCACCGTCGCTCGACGCAACGAGCAGCCACTGATGCTGCTCGAAAATTGCGGATCCGATGATCGGGCTACCGAAGTCACGAACACGCATGATTTGACAGTCTGCTGCGGGCAGCCTAACGTCGTACACAGCGAGGGTCCCGTCGTCAAAGCCTGAAGTTTCCTCATGTCAGCAGATTACGGTCCTAGGCTCTTACCGCAACTGACTAGGTTGGAGCTGAGTTCTACTGCGATACTCGTGGTCCCGCGGCTCTTGGTTCTCAACGCCAGGTCCTGCACGCACTTCTCCGCCCAAGCGTCCCATAGTCGGCAGACTCGTACATTGCCGGAGCACACGATTTTTCCGCATGCTTGGTCCCAGCTAAAGATAAAGTCCATTCGTGAAGTAGAGAGTATGATGGATCTGTTAACAATTCGTAGGGGACATGCAGCGCGCTAACTAACCGATAGAGAGTCGTATTTGGTTGCCTGCCAGCTTCGATGCGAGCCTCGTCGCTCAGCAAATGTGCGGAAGTAATGAGTTTTGCCTCTCCGATAATCTCGTGCGAATGCTCCGAGAACATGGGATCCCACACCTTCATGAGGCCGTTTCTCGTACCCGTAATGAGCAGTTCGTGCGTGAGTTCATTCGCGACTAGCATGTCCGTAACCGCATCCTAAGCAGGTTGATTTTGGTCGAACAGACAGCATGAGAAACATACGTCTATCAGTGCTTCTTCGTTGACGCGTATCGAAGTCGCCTGTTGGACCGTCTGTTCTCGCTGGGAGTTGAAAAGCGTGACCGCTTGGCCATCGCATGTGTACACGTACGGTCGCAGGACGCTCCAAACACAGCTCGTCACTGTGCGATCGACGCCTACGACCATTTGCTGTGTGTCGCAGTGAACTTGCTAAATCCAGCGAATAAAATGTTGTCATTCGGCCGAAAGGAGTACCTCCGACATCAACTGCTCAATGTCGCTGTGACTCTTCTGTTTGAGGCCTTCGTGCGTTTGGAGTGCCCAGTCGGTTGGGTTGGCGGACATGAACGGCGTGCCGCTGTCGACCAGCGACACCCTTGTGGAGGTGCATCCTTCTTCGTAGATCGTTTTGAAGATCGGCTCGGTGAACGTCTTCGAGCACCACTCGACGAACTGTGTCTTCACGAGTCCTTCGGCAGGAATGTCGACGTTTTCGTCCTTCAGGTTGCGGTACACTCCGGACGGGAAACCGTAGAGCTGAAAAGTTTGTGCTAGTAACCTGGAGTGCATTTGGAACCAGTGCCAAGGCAACAAACTAGGCTTACATGTCTTTTTGGCGTGAACGTTGTGGCGCTCGTTTCGACGGCTCCTGTGGAGAGCAAGTCAGAGATAGACGAGCACTGTCGAAGTTGTGTGACATTCTCAACGGACGAGAGCTTCCGTATCTGAGGGCTAACTGTAGCGCCTGGCGAACCGACCATGAACTTCACTTGACCGTCACCCGAGGTTCCGAATATTTCCGAGTCGCCTCCGTTCGAGTGCGAGTGCTAAACCATCTGTCATTAGTCCTCAGCCTGGCTACTAATTCTGCATGTTTTCTACTTTCTGTCTATAGGCTGCTTCTAGAGCACAACTTACTCGAGATCTTGATGTACGGATCTCGCGCGCTTGATTCATGATGTGCGACACTATTTTCTGAAAGTCAACGCAAATAAAATGCCTTGTTCAATCCAAAGGTACCCTTGACATGTCTGAGACGTGTGGGAAGGGGTCAAAACAGAGTCGCAGCGTGGAGAGCCAGATTCGTTCGAGGTTATCCTTGAAGGTCTTTGCCTCTAACGCCCGAAGTTGAAAGAGTATGCGCATCCTAAAAAAGCTGTTTAGGTATGTTGTTAAAGTCTGTGGATCTTACTTGAAGTAGTCCGGAGATTTCGCACGGCTTCCGACGAGAAACTCATTCTTCCTCTCAAACGCTCTCCGTCGACCACCTAAGATACAAGTAACGTGACAAACGACTTTCACACAAAGCACATACCGAAGAAGGACGACGCATTCCGAGGCATCCTTGCCGTGCTCTGTGACTTGTTGATGTCGGTGAGTTCAACGTCATCGAGAAGGGTGGCGAGCTCGCTGTCGACTTCATCGGGCGCATCTTTTGGCTTGAACCGCTTGTCTAGGTCGTTGAACACCTCGACAAAACGATTTTCGAAGTCGATGATGAACCACTGGATAGCGGCGACAAGTTCTGCACGCACCAGCACCGAGCCATCATACGTGCATTTGTCGCAGAGTTTGTCGCACACTTGGCTTTCGACCTAAAATTATCATTGCGGAAAGGGCTCCTAAAGGACAGCATACCGTCGTAGCGTGCTCGTTGTTCTGAGAGCGGTTGTGAATGAAGCAGCCAAGTGCGTAGACGGCAGCGGCGCGGACCTCGGGGACGTCGTCGTCCAGGAACTCCATTGCCTAGAAACCAGATCATTCACGAAGCTCAGCTCGAAAAGATGTACCCGGTCGTAAGCGTTGTTCCGAACGGCGTGCCATCGCGCCTTGTCGAATTGCGCCCACATGCGTCCCAGGCTAATCAGCACCCAGAGGCAAAGCATCTTGCACTTGGCAACCTGCGTGTTGAACAGCAGTTCCATGCACAGCGTAACGTAGTCGCTTTGGATCAGCTTCTCCTGGGCTGGCCTACAATGAGAACCATCAAATGGCGTACGACGACGCCGTTCACCTGTAGTTGTCGTAGATAAGCGAAGCCATAACGAAGGCAGGAACAATTTTTAGGCGGGGCGACACGGTGGGATCGTTCAGAATATGCACGAAGTAGACGTACTCGTTGTTCTTCACCAACTCATGCTGACAAATCGGGTCCACTGACAGGATCTTGGCCCAAATAAAGGCGAGCGCAGGCCTCAGCTCCCTTGTGCCGCACTGTAGAAGCTTGAGTACATACGGGAAGATTCCGACCGAAAGTGCCGCAACCACGGCCCATGAGCCGAGGTCCACAAAGCGAGCCAGCAGCTCCAAGGCGCGTACCCGATGGACCTGGAAGCAAAACGGTAACAAGTGTTTCCGGCTTGTTATATCCAAGCTACCTGGCTTAGTAAGACTTGAAGGACGACAGGGAGTTGCTCTGGTGGCTTTGTCTTATCCACGCCAAACTTCAGCCAGACTTCAAAAGCTTGAAGTTGCTCGATGAAGAACCAGCTGTAGGCGTACTCGGGCTCCGGTGAGAGGAAGTGGACGTCAACAAGAACTGAAACGACGTTATTTCCCCAAATTAGAAAGCTTGTCTTACTGTTATGCCTCAGGCAGCTTTTGGTGAAGGCGTCGCTGCGGGTGACTTGCAAAACGGTGCTCTTCGACGTAATCAAGTTGTACATGTTATTAAGGCACAGGTCGAGCGTGTAGTCCCAGTACTCCCACAGCGGATGTGAGTACACAGAAGGAAGCTCCGGATGCGAGACCACGTGACAGTTGTTGTCGCGCATGATTCGTTCCGCGAGAAGGAAACTGCGGAAGAGTGACGCGATCAGCAAGTCCTATATAAGCTGTGAAAATATTACTCTTTCGCCGACAACATACTTGACGGAATAGCTTCTGGAAAGTGTCCGTCGGCAAGGAGCTCCACGCAATGGTGTCGGTAATAGCGGTGAACACCCAGTTCAGTTCGCCCAGGAGGGTCCTCCTGTCCGTCAGGTTTCCGGGTATTTCTTCGATAATGTTTGCCGGATACCGGTCCTTCGTACCGGTCTTCAGCATGTGCCACAACAACGACGTTTGGATGGGCGTTGTGAGGCAGCAGGTGAACAAATCCGCCGGCAACTCGGGGTTCATCGGCAAGAGTTCACCCGCCCGGCAAGCGCCCAGTTGGATGCATTCCTGAAATATTGAGCGATAAATATTATGCCTAAGGGATACGATTACCTTGAACTGGGGCATCGGCCTGGGGCCGGAAATCGTGGATGCGTCGCCGAAGGAGTCGACTGACGGCATGGGAGCGGGCTCTCGGTACCTCTGCTGTTCCTCGATCCACCTCGAGTAGTGGTCGTCGGCAAAGCGCATGAACATGCTGACGTTCGTACCTGCCGAGTTGCAGTCCCACACGTACACGGACGGATATCCCATCCACGACTGGAGGTCGAACAGGGATAGTGGGATGTACTGAAACGCACACCAGTTACCCGGTATTCAGCAAGCTAAGAATGATAGTACCTGGGTGATGTTTTTGTTGAACACCCAGATTTCGCCTGCGTCCGTCGGCTTTGGTACGCCGTGGCCGTTGAAGTGGAACAGGACACGCTCGTCCTTAGCGTTGCGGCGCATGCTTGTGCACAGCTTGCGCACGCATTCGACTGTTGGGTCGATTGCCGACTTATACCTGAAGGAAAAAAGTAAGATGTATGTAGGCAATGGTGCCATTCCAAATCACTTAAAGTTCCTACCTGGCTCGCGGCTGCAGCTTTTCGTATATCTTCTGCAAGTTGTGCGCAATTTTCTGCGAAGTTTTCTGCGGATTTGACCCGTTCGGTTCAACCCACGCTTCTTTGCGAGCGCACGGATTCGGCTTCTGGACGTCGGGTGGATCCACGCCTATGTTGAGGCACAGCACGAGTGCTACCGATACGGTCTTCATGCGCTCCTTGATCTTGCGCCTAAGAACGCGATGTTAGTGCTAGGAGATTCTCTTTTCCTCAATAGCTTCCAGGAATTTGGTGAATGATGGCCGACCTACCAAGCGTCTTTGTCCGGTATATCGAGGTTTCCGCCCTCGACCACCTCCACATGCCGAGCCTCGCGAAACCAGACCTTTTCGGGTCCGTCCATGGTTATCGGTCCAAGTTAGCTTGCTAATGGGGCATCTCTGGGCAGTTGATTGGGCGATCGGTGATGATGAAGTGCAGACGGGAGCAAAAAGCACGAGGTTTCTGAGGGCGGTTTGAAGCGGGCACTATGCCAGGCGGCGACCCCGGTCTCGAGCGGCGTCAACGGACGACGGGTATCGCTGCGCCCCTTATCGCACACATGTTCCTTGCGTGGCAAATATAATCGCTACCGGCACTGCGGCGGTTCGCTACTTTCTACCTATTCCTCGTTTACAACCTGCTCGTTACCTATTCTTATCGATCCTCAGCGCCCGACTGGTGGTTCGGCGCATAGTGGTTGCGGGCGCCTTGTGGTTCTGCTTTTGGTGGTTACCTAGTCCTCTAAGCTGGAAAGAACGTTCTCGCCTGCTTCGTTAACCTCTATGTGCTTCTTGGTAATTGCGTAAGGTACGTCGTCACGCACTGTCGCCGAAGGTTGGCACGGTAAGTTTGCGTAGCGGACGTTGATTGGCGGATTACGCCTGGTCGGGCACGGCTTCATCCGCTAATTACTGCCGTATAAAGCCAGGTGGGTAAGCCTGGCACTCCACAGGTTTGTTATGGCCGGCTCTAGTGCAAGGTTGAGTACCGTCTGTCTAGAACCCACGAGTTTCACCCTTCTTACCTGCGCCTCGGCAGTCTGGTCTTATCGGGCTTATCGGTCTCCAGCTAACACTCTCATTCAAGGTCTTAAGTGTAGCTGGGTCTACCTCTCAGCATTCCTTGCTCAGTATCTAACCAACTCCGTACGAGACTTAATGGATCACCCACGTTTAGCGGCTAGATATAGACATGTACTGTGCGGCAATTCATGGTGTCTTGGTGCAAAAACCTGGCATCCACTAATGTAAACCACCCTTCTAGGTTTCCGTCATGTAATCGTAGATCATCTTCCGGTGCCTCGACCAAACGCGTAACCTCCTGGGATACCTTTGGCTATCGGGGCCGCTAACATGCGTTATGCGTTGCGAGCCGTAATGAGCGATTTCGAATTCGAAGGACACAGTGGTTTTTCGCACACGATAATAGCCACCCTTTGTCAGTGCTAATCTTATGCAACGATTCCTCGCCTTGCGTTCGTTCTCTCAAGGTGTGATGTCGGAAGTCGTAGAGCACGCGCCTTCTATTTGCTCTCTTGGCCATTGTGAGTCCCCTCACATGGACACGTCGTATTTAGACTCCCCGCTATCACCTTCCCCTGAGCGTTTTGTTTATTCGCCTCGGCCGCAGTTAGTCATGTACAACCACAACCGTCGCGGCTACGGCCATCATGATCGAGTTAACGAACAGGACGTACCCGAGAGCAAGCACACCGTCTTCGTTCGAGGTAGGCATAAGTAAATGCTGACTTAAGCTTAGCCGCTACTTTTAGGCCTCCCGGGCTCTATGACAACCGATGAAGTCAGGTAATGCCTCTATGACGTTTATTCACACGTGACATTTCTGATACGTTTCAGAACTCATTGTAATTCAGTGCGGTTGAAAATTACCTAGCCTAATTGCTTACTTACTTCCTGTTGTCCGGTTACAACACACCACGTGACGACCTCAGTTAGTCGTTGCGAGAAAATTAGTTGTGGCTTACACGCTCAATTTCCATCGGCGCGATGAAGCGGCTTGTGAGCTATTCGTACCCCGCTCTGTCTTGTGCCTGCCCTAATGGAGGCCTCTCGGTCAGTCATCGGGCCAACCATCGTTTCCTTTCACGCTTTTAATCGTGGTCGAGAATGACTGTGATGCGTAAATTTTTGCTCTAATCTCTCGGAAATGGAAGCTCTTGGTGAGTAACGGGAAGTACTGCTACATCTACAGCAAAAGCATTACGCTATATAGTGCCTAGGCTGCATAGGATAAGGTCCTCTAGGGATGCACTTGAATGGAGCTTGGGATTACGTTGACCGTTCCGTTTTAGAGAATTCTTTGAGCAGAAAATCGGATCCTGCACTTTCGACTTCGTCAAAGTGACGCCCGATAAGGAGCGCCTATGCGTCGCAGTGCGTTTCGAAACCAAGGAGTGCGCGCGCCGATGCATGGAAAAGTACGTTACCTAGCGGCGGCAACGCTACGCAGGTCCGTTAAGGTACAACAACGGCTCGGTTCTTGGTTACAACGTGGAGCTCACATGGTTCCGCGACATTCGCCGTTATGTTGCTCACTGCCAGAAGCAAGGTAAGCCCTTTTCATGCGTGTCAGCGAGGAACATGCATGTACAAATCCACGAGTGTCTGTTCTGGCTCGATGCACAGTAGCAACACCTTGCAGGTATCGACCCGAGACGTCCGCACGGGCGTCTGCCCTCGCGTGGTGACCGAGACCGGGGTTATCGTCGGTCTAGATCACGCAGCAGGTAGCACAGTTATGCGAGAAAGCTTGAGCTCAATTCACGCTTATAGATCTCGATCTGCTTCGCGCAGCCGCTCTCGCTCAAAGAGTCGCTCTCGCTCCCGACGCTCTTCGCGCTCGTACTCGTCCCCAAGGTCACACGACAGCCGCAAGTCGGAAGAGGTGGTTTGCACTTGTACTTTACGCCGTTTACAACTACGCTTTTTAGAGACGCGAGCCGACCGCTAGTCCTCCACCACGACGCAAATCGAAGAAGTCCAAGAAGGACAAGAAGCGCAAGCACAAGTCGCCGAGCCACTCACGCAGCCCGACACCCAAGTCACCGGCTCGTTCGGCGCGCTCTCCCAGCAAGAGCGGATCGGACATGGAGACCAGCGACCACGAGAACAACGCATCAGCGGAGAACAACAAGCAGCCACAACAATCGCCTATCAAGATCAACATTCAGCCGCAGAATCCGAATGGCGTCCTTCAGAACACTACCTTCAAGGTTGACCTTGAGTCGGTAAGTTGCAAGACGAGTGATTTAGATGATTAATGAGACTTTTCAGAACGCCCCACCTGTCAAGCAAATCAAGAAGACGCAGGAAGTGGAGCCCATCCAACCGGTAAGTCGGTAGTTCACCTCAGCATACTTGACCGCGACACTTAACTGCGCCACTAACTTGACATTTTAGCCGGTGAATGGCACGAACGGAATCCTTTCACCCAAGAAAGCGACTTTCGTTCCACTTCCGGAGGAGAATGGCGATCCAGCGCCACCACCGGTGCACGAACCCCCTCCGTCCCCACAAGTGCAGGTGACCGCAGTGCAGCCGAAGGTCAAAGCCGAGGTACCTGCGGTGATCGACACGCTGGACACGGCAGTCATTGTACCCCTTAACAACTTCAACAAGATTCAGGTACGCCCTACCGTGATAAAAACAAAAACTACGGCATTGATTTAGCGTGCGATACTTCAAGATGTTCGCTACCAGCCGCCGGAAGAGGACGAGTCGCGCGGCGGTACGCTTCGCTTGAGTTCGCTGTCCAAAGCGAAGTCGGAAGACACGATTCGCGAAGAACGTCTCGCCAAGTTACCGGTTGGAATGCGAGACCGGGCAGAGAAGAAGAAAGTCCAGCTGGAATTGGTAACATTCGATCCTCTTATGGTCGCTTTGCTAACAGTGACATTTGCAGAACTACCGCCAAGATTGTGAGACGTTCGCGCTGGTGGCGAAGAAGTTGATCTCGAAGGACCGGTCACTGGAGTCGCCGCTTCGTCTTGCCCTCATGGAGACCATGAAAGACCTCGAGAAGGACGTTTGGAAGCAGTTTGACGAGTACGTCAACGAGCTACTCTTCATTAGCGCTTAGTTCGCCTACTTATGCGTCTACAAAGCCATCCACTGTTTACTTAACGTTTAACCGTTTACCTATTTATTTACTACTCAATCAGTTTGTTCTAAAAATGCTTGCCAACGTTTGCGTTTCTCCAGCAACTAGGCATCTGCATTCTTCTTCCTCAAAGTTTGCCCTGGCGTCATGCAACGTGTGATATTCGCAGCTTCGTCTGTTTGTGTTTCTCTAGCACCTGTGTATAATGGTGATCTTAGCGGCCATAAAGCTTTATACCGGCAGGTCAAGGTACTTTACATTTACACGCAGCATGAGATCCGGAGGAGCGAGTCACTTAAGCTCGATGCGCGAGAAGATTTCGCCGAAGGAGAACATCACAAGCGGGAACGAGACGTCCGCGTAGAGAATAACCGCGAGCGCCATAGCGACCGTCGAAGAGAAGAACTAAAGTTAGCACATGTGACGGGAATGAGACTGAGAAACTGAAACAGCATTGGCTCCATGCCTAAGCTGCCTTTCCTAGCTTGCTCCTCAAAAATTACCTTGAAGACGTAAGCTGCTGAAGCCAGAGCCGACCATTCAGTAGGCGTTTCCATCACCACGGACTGGTAGTAACCTGAAAGTGTGACGCTGAAGAGGCATATCCAAGTGAGACTTAGTTTCTTTTTTATAGGATAGAACCAGAAAACGGAACTTCAACAATGTGGCAAACATAGGCACGGGCCCACGACAACTTTAGCAACAAATTCCCGGGAACTCACCAAGGATGTAGAAGCCGGGAACGATCGCTAGCCCCAGAATACCGAAGAGAAGTCCAATGGCGACGTTGAAAGGCACTTTAACATTTCCGAAAACGCGTGGTTTCAGCGGCTTCAGCAGCTCATCGCTTTCGGAGGACATGTTTGCAGCAGCGACTGAGATGCACTCCGCTACCCGTTCACCCAGAGGGGCAAGGAAGCCGTCAAAACAAGTGTTCTGTCCCACACCTGAATAGTCCGCTCGCTGCTGCATGCATGGGAGCGAAAGCGCGCGTTACGCAAAGAAAGAGGGACCTTCAAAAGGGAGTGTAACGCAGATTTCACCGCTCGATAAGCTTCCGACAGAAGTAAGCGGATGACAGAACTGCCAAAGGGCGTTTTCTTGGGCCAAGATTCTCGGCCCGACAGGTGCGCACGCGTCGGAACGCACAACGTGGTCCTAATAAGACAGAACGAAGCCTTCCGCCTGTTAGAAGCTGGCCATCAATCAGGTTCCCATCATCCGCAGCAACATAAACCTTAACACTTTAATGACACCGCGGTCGTCAGTCGGTAACCAAAACCGATCCGCTCAGTTCAGCGTTTATGCACCGTGTCTTTCTCCTTGCGGAAAAGTGCAGGTTCCCGCACAGGAGCTAATTAGATTATTGGTATAGGGAAAATTAATTGGAACGACGACTGATTACTTGGGAAACATGCATCTGTCTCTTTATTTCAGCATCCAGGTACTTAAGCGTGCAATCAGACATTTGTCGCTGGGCACTCGTCAGCGCTTCGCACTTTTGCGTAGACTCCCGCGAATGTCTCCGGTCTGGGCACTCGCTTCCAGTTAGTCGGATGACCCTTAAATCCATGTGCATGAACATGTGCACGAAAAGAGCATGAAAAATCCAAAAAAACCTACCGGGAACAGATCGCCCGCGTGATTCAAACAGGCCATGTTCAATGGCGCACCGGCATAGAGTTCCCTCAGCAGGTCGATCTTCGGACTGTCCCATTTGACGGCCGAGTACTTTTCGTGAATACTCATCGTTTTGTTTCGAATGCCGCTAAATCACGCGGATGAGCAATAAAAACAAGGCTGGTCGACTCACAGCTTTGCAAAGAAGGAATGTAGCGTTGAGTTGTCGATTGCACTTTTGCACACCTCCACTTCCGCGGCCGGGTAGTAGTGGACGTAGTTCACGCACATCTCATCCTCGATCCCGTACCCACCCTAAAATCACATCGGTCACATGGGAAAGAGAAATGCGTAGGCATTACCCAGGTCCAGCCCGACCGCTCCTTCGTCCCATAGACGCACGTCGTCGAGAGAACGTCGCCCTAAAAGGGTTAGCACCGATCGTGATTCTATGCCACCGTCTGCCTACGGGTAGCACTAAGGCGGGCTTTGCGAGCGTCTGAATGTGTTGCCAGTGGGGCGAGTAGTGGTTGTCGCGGTTGATCTCGCCGATCTTCACGCCTTGTCGATAGTGGGATGTCCACAGCTTGCGGCCAGTTAGATGGGAATGCAGTTGTGTGGCGAATATTTTGATGCCCTCTTGCGGAAGCTGAAACACGTCGTAGTTCTGACGTCAAAAGTTATCGCATCCAAGGCGTGTAGTGCTCGCTGACAGCTTACCCACCTTAGCAGTGCAATCTGCGACACAGTGGCCGGTTATGGGGAATAACCCCTGCCTCGGGGGAATGCTGTGGGCGTCGGAGTAGATGAGTCCAAGCTCCATCACGGCGGCGTCGTTCTTGCGGAGTCTGTCCGTATACGTTATGCGAAATCCTAAATGTGCGTGCGTCATTACGAAAGTGTCACTAGAGGCCGACCGGAGTTGTCTTCGATACCGGCAAGTCGGTCCACATTGTTGTAGTGCATCTCAACCTGAACAGCAGCATGTAGGTTCACCGCAAAATTTGTTCCGCCTAGTGCAGGTGGGTGTCAGCAGTAATAGCAATGCTCTACCGCAAAATCATACCATTAGGTAAGGCACGAAGTCTTCACCTCCGATGGGCATTCCTGCTTCTTCAGGGTACACAAATGGCTAAAGCACGCAGTGGTAACCAGTGGTTACAAACTAGTGCCTTACATTAGCACCCATGGCCCAAGCAGCGATCACCTTCGCGCAGCCACGAGACTCCTTCGGTTTTCGACCGTCGTTGCAGTTGCCGTTGAATGAGATGTCTTGCGTCGGCCGCTTCGTGCACGCATACATCTAATAAAGAAGTGATCAACGCAATCGTCTTTCACCTACCTCCATATGATGAACGAGATGCTCGTTTCCCTTCTGTACCACAGCCTCGTACTGCAAAGAACTCCGAAAGTGAACGAAATGTTTTTGCAAAGCACCTTAACAATATGGTGTTTCCGCTTCTGCAGCTGCTCATCCAGACGCACGATCGCACACCAGTATGTAGTGACGTCAGCCGGGATTAACGCTTGATTGGCAGTTATGTCGAGTTGCTTGAGGTGGGTCTTTGGCGGGAGCTTCGGGATCGTAGTGACCGTTTGCAGAAGCGAGGTGTACCGGAAGATGTGCGAGACTGTCGGTTCATCAAGACTCTTCTCGGGGCCATTTCCAGTGGCGAGTAGGATGTTCGTCGTGCCGACCTAAGCACAAAGTTATGTCGTCGCTTAAGTTAGTGTGGACTTACTTCGATTGCGTAATCTCGAGGGTCACAAGTCGCGAACTTCCGCTTGAACCTGATGTTCTTATGCCGACGATGGGAGACGAACTGACAGTCCTGGTGCATATCCTTTCGGAGCCTATGTCTGCGGTCCAACCAACCATCCTAAACTACCGTCGATATGGATAAGTCTTTCGCGAGTACTCACAGTGACTTCGTTGCGTCCGTTGTACAAGCAGTAGTCCGTGTTTTCGATGAACCCGTGGTCCGAAAAGCCAACAAGCATCCATCCGACGGGTTGTCCAGAAAGCGTCACATTGAAGTCGATGAACTGACCATCCCAGTTTACGTTCCACGACAGCTTTATCGTTGTACCTACAATGTGCGATCCACGTGAGGGTTCTAGAACAATTGTTACCATTAAGCGGAGTGGTGATTGAGAATGGATGTTCCACTTGAGCGCCTTCGGAAAGGATAGCGAAGAGGGTGATCAGTGCGAGTCCTTGAAGGATTTGCAGCATTTTAGGCGGTAGAGGCCATCTAAAACCCCTAGAGGAGTAGTGTCTGTGCGGGCAAGTGGACAAACGCGTATGTTAGTTGTATATCAGCTCAGTCAACTTGCATAACTTCAGCCAGCTTCCTGCAAGATACCTGTTGTACAAGCAATAGCGGTGTTTTCGATGAACCCGTGGTTCGAAGAGCCAACAAGCATCCATCCGACGGGTATGCAAGATACCCATAACCATACAAACCGCAAAGCAAAACAGAACGCAAGGATCGACGCTTGAAGCAACATTGCCCAAGCCTTAACTCTTATGGCCGCGAGCCTCTAGCTTGAGTAAAGACAACTGATATCTAAAACAAGAGGACAGCTTAAAAAACGAGACGACCCAGAACGAGAAAGAGAGGTTGACGCCCCGATTGTAAAGCGCGAAGACTCAGAGTTGGAGGTTAGATAAGTCAGGTCTTAACGCAGAGGACTCTGAGCTTGAAATAAGACGACCCAGAACTTAAGAATGACGCAAGACGCATTCAATCGTAAAGCGTGAGGACCCAGAGCTTGAAGCAAGACGACTCAGATCTTAAATAAGAGGACTCAGAGCTTGAAACGAGACGACCCAGAACTCAATTTTGGCGCAAGGCGGTCCGATCATAAAGTGTGAGGACTCAGAGCCTGAGGTCAGGCGACTAAGATCTTAAGCAAGAGTACTCAGTGCCTAAAACGAGACGACCAAGAACTTAAACGAGAGGACCGAAGAGCCTGAAGCAAGACAACTCAGTCGTAAGTTTGAAGCAAGACAACCCAGGAGGCTCGGATCTTGAAGGAAGAAGACCAAAATCTCACTTCAGAGCTTGAAGCATGGCGACAGACTTAGAGCACGAGGAATCAGAGCCTGAATCAGGGCATTTAACTTATCTCGGTAGACCTCAGAGCGTGAAGTAAAACAACTCGGACCGTACCTCAGATCTTGAGGCAGACGACCCAGACACTTGAAGCTTAAAGCAAGGCGACGAAAGTCTTAAAGGAGTGGACTCAGAACCCCATCGAGGCTTGCGGCAACACGACTCAGATCTTAAATCGAGTAAGATCATAGCTTGCACCAAGAAGATCCTTGCAGCCATAGGACTTAGATCTTAAGCTTGAAACAAGAAGGCTCAGATCGAAGCAAGAAGACGCAGAAGCAATTTGTTAACAATTCGCATGCAACAGTAGCAGATCACAGGCGCGCCGAAGGCGGCCCGACAGCTAGTCGTACTTAATGCGGCTATCTGGGGCAAAAAAATGAAGGAGGCCCAGACGATTCATTCCAGGCACGCGTAACGACGATGCATGCTCGTGACACATTTTGAAACACT
>JNEY01000007.1:239745-279849 GCA_020875895.1 Aphelenchus avenae
ACAAAGGTGGATCCTAAGCGGATTGCATAACTTTTTCTGTATCCGAGATCATCTCCAGGTCGAGGAATCCCTTTCACACCAAGTGGACCGTTGATCCGCTCAGTTCACGCGCAATTTATCCCGCCTCATATCATTATGCTAATCCCATGACGCATCCTCATGCGCAAGATACCTTGATCGTTCAAGCATCCTAAGGGGATCGTGACATATTCAGTGGCAGGAACAAGTGCGTGAATGCGGTCTAAGACATTCTTGCTGGCTAGGCAGTGCATGCATAATGTTTGTAACGAAAGCTAAGAACTACTAAAATCGGACTAATCGTCATGACATGCCTGAAGGATGCCTGAACTGTCCTTGGCGCGTGCCATTTTTAAGACTGGTTGTAGTGGTAGTATGAGTTAACGGTCCTGGTTTGTGCCTTTACATGTGTGTTTTATGGAATACGCATAACTTAGACATGAATGATTTATGGCAGTCGGATCCGCCCGAAGAGTTGACTGGAATCCCGGACATGATCATCGATGATTTCTGCATAGGTATTCACTTTCACGAGTCACCTGGTCAGCCCATTAATTTGGTGCTTCACTCGGCTAGGGCCTTATAACCAGGACGCTTTCCAGAGAGAGAAGGTAGACTACGATTCTTGGAATCCTGAAGTCTACCAGTTACAATTTATCCGCTTTCACTCGACTCTGAAAAAGTGAAAGCAACCGACGATACGGTAGCGATCGTCTGTCGGACGAAAAAATCAGCATTTGCGATCACCGCGTGCACTCATGGTGAGTGACGCAAGGTCCGCCCATTTCCTCCAGCAAATCCAGGTATGTGATGATGACCTGAGGGCACAATACTTCCTCGCTTTTCCTTTCAGTCCGAGGTCGTCAATGTAAACTGATGCACTGCCTGCGGTTTGGTCTTCATCTAGCGGTAATCCTTGCATCAACACTCTTTGTCCTTGCAGCCGGCCTCATCGCAGGTTTGTCCTTAGCAGCAAGGTTTGACGAATATTGCTTACATTAAGGTTCCAAAAAGGGCAGTCAGCAGCAGACTCAGAGCTACGTGCTGCGTCCCTCAGAAATCAACACTCTGTTCGAACGTGCAACGGTCATGTCCTTGCTAAAGGTAATTCATAACGAGAAATTTTTGATAGGATTGGTGCCCACCTGACCCATGTACGACACTCATGTAACCTGCAATTTTTGCGGTTGCTTTAGTCAAAAGCTAAGGCCACTCTGCCATCGCTTCCGGCGACTGAAAAGGTTGCATACGACGACTGCTCCCGATCGGCTGATACTGCCGTGAAATTAGCGAAATGCGTTGTGGCCCTACTGGATGCGCGCGACCGGTACAACTCGGACGCCTCACTCGAGTCTAATGACTACTACGCTCCACCACAAGAGGACGAGCGAATTCTTGCAAAGATCGTAAAGGCATTCTGGCCGAAGAAGGACCTGACCAAGAAGAAGCACATGGGTGTCCACAGCTGGCTGAAGCATGGTATTACCCTGAAACCTTCGAAGGCGACAAGGTACAGCACTGCTGTCGGAGGTACGTGAACCGACAAATGGATTCGAATTGCGAAAGCGCTAAGCCTATACGGCCCTTAACTGGGTGCGCATTCAGGCAACCGTGGGCCATCGAAAAAGGCTTACGCCACCAGCATCGCAATGATGCCTGTCTTACCCAGCCATCCGCTACAGTCTGCAACGAAAGAAGCAACGAGACCAACGTTGAGGAAGATATCAATAACCAGGCCGCGAAAAGAAATGAAGCGTCTCAAGCTTCGTTATCGATACGCGGAAGCCATGCGGATCAGCGCGTTGCAACAAGAAAACATGGAGCAGAGTCAAGGCCGTGTCAAGAGATCAAGTAAGTTTCACACACGATATTTGACACTTTCCGTTCAGTGCCGGTTGCCTGCAAGTCGACGAGGAACATCGCAGCGCTTCGCAAAATCCACTTCTACTACACTATGACGGAACGAGTTCAGACCTACATGAACCGAGTGAAGGACCATAACAAAAAGTACGCACCATGTCACGTTTCCCTCATTACCGTTCGTGTTTTAGATTCCTGAAAGAGCTTGATGTTCCGGTAGACTACAAAGACCGGCAGTCGGATATAAGCTCTACAGCCAAGCAGGTTGCCGAGTTTCTTCATGACTTCGATAACGGCACGTTGTCTATACTGTCTCCCCGGCTGTTCAATGTATTTCCGTCGACCGAGTGGCACGGTGGGCCTCACAAAATGCTTTCGCCAACACTTCTGAGCTTCCAAGAAGAAGGAGCATTCCCACTGCCCAGACTGTTCCAAGTATGCAACGATTGTATTCACGGTGTGCTTAAGACAAATTTCAGCTTTTGTCGTCGAATGAATGCGACAACTTACAGTGGATGGACGTCATAATGGAACTTTCGGGAGCGTCACGAACGCTGCGTGACCTTGTAGCGAAGCTGGAGCCAGAAATGAAAGCGTTACGCGAGAAGACCTACCCGACCATTTTGAAGCTTGAGAAGATGGAACGGAAATGGGATCGCTTCAAGGCAAGCCACAACCCCAAGCAACTAAAGGCGATGCAGACGCACGGATACACGCACATGGATCCCGACCAGTTCGAGATGCTCTACGGAGACGGAGGTACGCATGGAAACTGCATGGGCTTTCTAGGCGTATGCGTATGACTACGCTTCCTGACTTAGGTCACTTGGGTGTCTCGGCTGCTGCGTACCGCCGGATGACACCGGAGGAACGCGAAGGTCTCTTCGAGGACGACATCCGCCAAATTGCACGCATTGACAGAGTTCTGGCGAAGGCAAGCAAGCGAAGAGGAAGTAAGTACATACCTACCTATTTCGACAACATTTAATAATCCTGCACAGTTGCTCTAAAGGCATGTTTAGGACGGTGGAAACGTCAGGCTAGAGGTGTTGCGTCCTTTTCGCTTTTCAGACCGTACGCTTTTACGAATACAATCGGTACGCCGGTAGCCTTTCGAACAACAGTTGGCAGGTATGATGTTTGAGGCAAGAAGTGAAACAACATCGATACCTATTCAGCCCTCATGCCTTCGTCACTGAAATACTGTCTCCAACCGCGCTAAATGTAAGCGTCGGCTTTCGAGTTTGTGTCAACATCACTGTAAATCTGTAGAACCTTCACCTGACGCCGCGAGCTTTCGTCGCAACAATCCTCAGCCCGTACGCACTGGTGGCCAGGACCACCTCACCGTGGATGTTTCGCATGGAGCTGCTCACGCCAAAGATTCTCACTGCGTTCATCGTCAGTCCCACTATTCTCACAACGAATATCATGTCACCGAAGCTCTTGGAAACGCGTGTGTTGAGCCCCGACGTGCTGATGCTGAACGTCTTGAATCCGTGTACGTTCTTCTAGTGTCAAAGCCTCTGCCGAGCAGAGAGCGATTTCCTTCCTTGCATCGTCTAGTTGCATAAATCGTTTAGCCCTCGGACTTCATCGATTCTACTCGGGGACCGTCGGCACAATTTTTGTGCTCAGCCCAAGCATAATGTCCACAGGATTCATGAGCTCGGATGATCTGCGCGTGGAGGTACGTAGCCGTTGATGCTTTGCTCGGTGTACTCGTCTGTGTTTAGGTGCTCTCTCCAAAGATCCTCTCGATTGCTCCAAAGAACCCGCTGGATCCCTTGGACCTGCAGAACCCCAACCGACGAATAGTGTTAAAACCTTAAGCCTCCTTGCATCATGCTTGTGTTTCTAGTACTGATAAACCGCGAAAGGAGATCTGCATTCTGAAGGCGTTAGGTTCTGAAAATTGGCACCGATGTCTTCGTTTTTGACGCATGCTTCGAGCATCGTTGCCTACAAGCCCTAGCCCAACTTCAGTTGCTTATCACTTTGGCTCGGAGCGTGACGATTAACAGCCTCATGGAGCAATAAAAGTTGGACTGCTTTAGCACCAACAAAACCCATTTCGCCTTTTCACAAGTTCACAGGAACGTTTAGGCACTAAGACCGCACTCTAGGGGCCCTTCGTATTTCCTGGAGTAGGCATACAAAAATCAATCGAGGCGACGTGCTGTCACCGCGATTGTGCAGAAGTGACTTTCCTCTCCAAAGATAGTGCTAACTATTCTCATATTAACGGTGCGAAACCCGCGAACAGCCGGGATTTCCTATTTTAATTTTTTTTGCTAGAGATTCAATATGCCTTAGATACTGCACGAGGCGGGAAGAGAATGGACTTTAGTCGCGGTGACGCTATGGCGTCATGTAGGCGGGCGGGTGTTTCAGTGAGAGGTCAACCGCGAGTGCATAAATGAAGTTCTGTGAGACTTCGCGCGCATTCCTACGCTTAGCACGACTTCCCGGTGTGTTTCAGTTGCTTTGTCACGAATTAACGGATAGTTTTAGCCGCTCGGAACTTCCTACTGACCGCCATGAGCTCGAAGGATGCATCTTACGAGGCAAGCACACATTACATTTCGACAAATTGATATCGTAAATTCGGCAGCCATTATTTCTGCTTCCCGAAACTGTTCAAGTTTTCCAGCTTAAACAACCTGACTTATTCACCATGACATTTTACCTATCCACAATGACGCACAATGTCATGTTCTTCCAGAAAGCTGTCTTCCTGCTGAATTCTCTGCAAAGCAATGCGACCGCACTGTCGAAGATCCGAGAGAGGCGGCACAGCTCGCAGTACGCAAATCTGAGGGACACCGAGAATCTGCTGCATCAGCTGGGAATAACAGTACGTCCAAGCATCAAATGAGGAAAACGTCTGCT
The DNA here is from genome assembly GCA_020875895.1 of Aphelenchus avenae. NCBI lineage: Eukaryota > Metazoa > Nematoda > Chromadorea > Rhabditida > Aphelenchidae > Aphelenchus > Aphelenchus avenae. Next base: position 244,516 of record JNEY01000007.1, read on the forward strand.
TGTAGTTTAGCCACATCGACAAGCTGAACGTGATCCATATAGCGGGTACGAAAGGCAAGGGCTCAACGTCGGCCTTTGTCGAGTCCATCCTTCGTAAGCTGGGATTTTCTACAGGCTTCTACAGGTTAACAATGGGCAAGGAGGGCACAAGAGATTCCAACCCGCGCTTTTATAGCTCACCGCATTTGGTTCACGTTAGAGAGCGGATTCGAATAAATGGCAACGCGATTAGTGAAGCTCAGTTCTCGAATTACTTCTTTGAAGTCTACGAACAGCTGGACAGACTGGTAAGCAAAAGAGAAACCGAGTTTCCTTAAGGGCTCGCTTTAGGCCGCCTCTGACAAGATCAGCATGCCTGCATACTTCAAGTTCCTCACGCTGATGGCTTTCCACGTGTTCCTCGCGGAAAAAGTCGACGTTGCCATTGTGGAAGTCGGTATCGGAGGCGAGTTCGACTGCACTAACGTCGTCAGGAATCCAGTCGTGTGCGGAATTACGACGCTGGACTTCGACCACACCTCAATTCTGGGCTCAACGCTAGCGGAAATAGCCTGGAACAAGGCAGGCATCATGAAGCCGGGCTCGACTGCACTGACCGTGGACCAACCAGCGGAGGCCATGGAGGTATTGCGCAAAAGGAGCGTCGAGAGAAATGTAATCGTCATATAAGGGCGTCTCCTAACACTACAAATCAGTGTATTTTAGTGCGCGCTTCACGTTGTGCCCGACATCGACGAATACAAGTGGCCAAACGGCATGCCGGAAGTAGGAATTGCGGGTCGTCATCAACTGTCTAACGTTTCGCTAGCACTGTCGCTGGTGCGAGGATGGTTGCGGAACGCAGCACTCGCAAAGCGTGAGCGGTCCTTGTCCGAGCTATCTTGTTCTTTAAAGACGTCGTCCAGCATACGAACGGCTTCGCTGATCCACAGTGGGAAGAAGAGCGCCTTCGCGGATGCACAGTTCCTGCGATCGTAACGGACGCAATCAGGTCGTGCAGCTGGCCCGGGCGGAGTCAAATACTCGCAAAAGGCAGCATAACGTACTTCCTGGACGGTGCACACACTCCAAAGAGTTTGCAGGTATTAAATCTACCGTTGGTTCAGCCCGTTTACTAAATTTCAGTGCTGCGCTGAGTGGTTCGAAGACGAAGCAAAACAGCGTGACGATGGAACCGGGATAATCAAAGTACTTTTGTTCCACTGCACGGCCGATAGGGACCCCGAAGTCCTCCTGCCCTACATTAAGGTACCGCTTGTGTCGTTGACTCTTTCTGAGGCTACCGGTTTTAGGACTGCGGTTTCTCCGTGGCGCTGTTTTGCCCAACCCGGCTGCATACGACCCTCGACAAGTCCAACGACAACACAAATCTCAACCAGAGCGATGCCGAGCAGATAACGAAGTGCCGCCGAAACAAAGAGATTTGGGAGCGAATCACGGGGAATGTACGTTGTCGGGCATGATTCAGCCAATTGGCTCACCGAGTTCAGACCGAGTCCAAGACCTTCGACTGTATCGAGGACGCACTGACCTTCCTGAAGAACCTTTCGGCGAACAATACCCAACGCATTCATGTGCTCGTTTCCGGTAGCCTGCACTTAGTTGGCGGTGTGCTCTACTTTGTCGACCCCGACGCTGCATCCTAACTTTCCTGTGATACTTTCTATACTGGTACATTGACGAAGGGTTGATTCAAAGCATACTTCTATCATGAGCTTTTGCTTACACGGAGAACATTCTTCTAGTGAAACAAACGGACAGACTACCAGTGAAACCAAGCTTTATATTATACGCGCTAATAACAAAGTTACCAAAAGTAAGGCTAGTAGATCGGACTGAGGCGCCGTAGTTGGCGCACCATTGCAGTAATCACTGAAACAGTAGCACGTGACGATGCGGTAGCCCAGGATGACGTTCTGCGTGCACGCATCCACGCCACCGAATGGAAGCATGTTGCAGCCGCGTATCATGGACACCACCGTGCTAGGGTCATCAATGAAGTCGCCCACTAAAACATGTCCGTCGAAATGTTGCACAAAAAGGACTAGAGAGACGTACGTTTGTCGACCCCGCCGCTGTACGTGCCGATCTTCACGCAGCCGAAGAAGCCGTAGCCGCATGACTTGCCAACGTACTGACCGCACGAGCGGTCGCTTCCGCTAATGCACTCGTAGCATGAAATGGAGTAGGTGGTCGGTAGGTAGCAGAGAATCATCAACAGTAGCGGGATACGTAAGACCATAAACCTTATTTAATGCTCCTAAAACACCAAACTATGACTGCTGACAAGACTGAGGCAGAAGCTCTACGGGACAATAGTATGCTGAACTGGTAAACCCGACATAAGCATGCTTAGCACGTCAAGAAGACCCATGCAAAATGGCAAAACTGCTGTTCGCTCGGAAAAGGGTAAAGGTTATTCCACGCTCATACAAGGTAGGGTGCACCATGATTTGGCCGTGCACGAGGTATGTTTAGGCGCATGCTGCAGAGCCGGGGGATTCTGAAAATCAAACCAAGACCGAGACTTCAACAAATTTTAATTTGTGTTCCTACTAGGTAGCGGCAGGCTAGCAAGGGTTGTTACTGCTTGCGTCTACTAGCGCTCACTACCTACCCTACCCACCAACATTTCTCAAATACGTCGAACAGTTTCGAATATTTCGGCTATTTCGGAATAAAGCTTTTCATGGAGATGAAATGGACTTTTCATCGTAGCGTAGCCGAGATGAAACAAACATTTTAATTTGTGTTCCTACTACCGTATTGGTTCTAATATAAGACGAGCTCTAATAGAAGACGGGCCCTAATAGAAGACGACCCCCAAAAATTTCAAAGTTGACTTGTCACAAAGACATGTTTAAAATACGTTTTAGGCCATACCTATTTATTACAGACGAGAACTTTTTGTCAGTAAAATTTCGAAAATTATTGCTAAATCCATAGGCGGACCCTTTACGACTTTTACAAAAACCTCGAAAATTTGACTATCGAAAAATAGAAGACATTGTCTTATATTAGAATCAATACGGTAGGGTCGTTACTGCTTGCTCGACGTCGACTAGATTTTAAATAAGACCCGCCGCAGGCGATGCCAGCAAAATATTGGTCCAAAATAGTCATATCCCCGAAAAAATTTCGCTGAGCGGTTTCGCAATCTCTTAATTCTCGGTTTAGTCTAGGTTTTTCGACCAAGACCGAAACTCGGTCTCATGGCTGCTTTGCTGCATAGCCTAGAGTGTGCTGTGCACGATCATAGCCTCTAATTTACCACCCCCTCCATTTGAACTACATCCCCGTTAATTAAGTCTTCCAGCTCCCGCTTTCTCCCCGGCCATCTGAGGTTCCTGGACATCGAAACTAAGGCCCAGGTTTGGTTAATAACCATGAAGTAAGAAACCGTAGATGCAAGTACTGTATAGTAATAGGGATGGAAACACACTCTACCAGCTCCTTGCGGATTCGAAGTTTGGTCACGTTTGACTGGGCTGGGAGCCCTCAAATTCCTCTGGGACGTGATTGCGCATAAAAAACCAGCCAGGAACAAAATTCCATAACCGGTCATTTGCATTGGGAAGTATCGGATAACAATGCAAACAGCGAACATGCCGAAGGATCCCGACGAAGCAACGCACATATTATCGCCAACATCCGATCCATACGCGGTTGAATGTTCGATTCTGCAGGTTTACTGCTTATCGGGCGCCTTGTGCGATGACGGCGTGGTTGCGTCGCAAATTTGTTTTCCTTTCATAAAACTTGCCGCTCTTGTGCAACTTTTCTGTTGGCTCAGGAGCCAATTCCCGTGTTCAGCGATGAGCACGACGATGAGTAAGCCCAAGTCAGCTAAGGGTTTGTCTCGCTATACGAGCCTTGATTTTCCGTGCGTTGGATGTGAAATGCTTGCACCTAGTCTCCATGCTGTAGGAATACGCCTATAGGATAGCATATGAGAATGCTGTAGGGATATGGTTGCCTACTGCGGTACTCTCTTGTCGAGCTTTCCCTAGCAACAGACAATGCGGATGCTGAATTAGGCGCCCACTTATTTAAAGCTGTACTGCGCCATGTGATGGTGCTGAGCGGCCAGGCGATCGGACGAAGCGGCGGAAGCGATGACTACAGATAACGACCTAAAGAGCCATGGTGCCGAAGCTTATGTGCACCGGAACGGGCGTAGGCGATGAGCGTAGAGCGATGGCGTAGTTGCCGTGGAGCCGATCACCTTGAGCAGCCGAGCAGCCTGAGGTTAACTCAGGTTTAAAAGGGAGGATGTAAACGTCATCTTCTACATGCGAACGATATTTTCGCCCAATGCAACGATGCAATCGGTGGTATTTCACAAATGTTCCCATTCTTCTGATCTATGAGTTCCTAATAGATCTCAATCAGAGGTACTTAACTGGAAGCCCTCCGCTTGATAAGATGGTACGTCCCACGCGTCTGTTTGGTCTAATTAGGTTCGTTGCGCTTCGTTTCGCCCCGTCTGCTATATGAAACCTCAAAAGGGAAGTTATATTTATTTAGAAATGTTTGATGTTTCCGTTAACAACTACAATCCCCATGGTTTTTCTCCCCGTGGTAGGTGGGTAGCCACCTACCATGATAACAAAAAGGCATTAGTTTTTAAAAGCATTTTAAAACACATTTTAAAAAATATAGATCACGGCTCTGGCTTATTCATGCGAATAAGGTTTTGCCCCCTTGCCAAGGATTGCACTCATCAGCCATACGGAAATGGATTCATCACTATTCCACAAATTGCTATTTCTGTCTCCTACAAATCTAATAGGGGTAAAGCGATAATGTTCCACTCGACTTTTTGGACTCTGTAGCAGGAAATGCACGTGCGCCCGCTTTCGGTTCATGCCATAGCTCTTCATCGGTGGTGGCCAACTTGTTGACTGTCGGACCTTCAAGTGCCGTACCGAGAAGCCCCCGGCTTGGACGTTTGCCCAAGTTGCTTATTTTGTTTTTTTGTTCTCTTTATCCCTCGTAAAATCACTTGAAACTATTTGGCGCTTAAACCTCGTGTCCATGATATGCTATGCCATGCCATGGCTAGCGCTAGTTTGGACCTAGAACAAATGGAAGCCTATTCTGCAACTACCTGCGGTATTTATATGCTCGCACAAATCTAAAAGCGGCTGCGAGATAATGTCTGACTGGCATTTCTCACCTTAGCGACTTGCTTGCCCTTCGCTGTGCTAATACAATATGCGTGCCACTAATTTCGGCTCTAAAGTGTTCGCATCACGGAGCATGAGGCGTTTAATCTTCCAATTAACCCCACCAGTTGCCGGCTTAGCGGCTAAATCTGTCCCCGGACGTTCGCCTACTAAGCGTATTTAGCGTAGGTCAGCGATGAGGGCTCAGAAAAGAGCCAAGATTATCGCAGGTTACCTAACGACGAGCAAGCATTTCTTGGTGATCCTCCGGCTGCGTCAGCATGCCGTCACCGTGATCTCTTAGACCGCGAACAGCTCAGTTTCGTTGCCCTCTTTCCTTGGTACTGTTTCGCACGTAGGGTTTGAGTACCTTTAACACTTAGTCCTTGTTGTATGCCATGTACGTCACATGGGCAATTACCGATATGCGACGCGTGCCCTTCGTCTCGCTTCAAATGCCATTTTCATACATGATCGAACAGGTGTTTCCCCATCAGCCGCCGGTGAAGGACGCGTCTGCGCAGCGTGTTCAAGTTCATATGCTTGAGCATAAAGGGCATGAGTGGGTGCGGCGCTCGAGGCGCGGACACTTGTGACATTAGTCAGTTTTCTGGTGACCGCTGCACAGTTGGTTTGCCGTCGGCGCGGCCGGGCCTTTAACGTTTAATTTTTAATTTATTGGAGTGCTGGAGACATGTGTCAGGCAGATTTCCGGGAATGAAACCGTAACCGCCTACATCTCGCACATGGCTTCAGCAGTGTCTTCATTGCTTCCTTGAACAGCCTCGAAATTAAGCTCGTTCGAGGCCTGTTGCTTAGAATGACCAGCAGGGAACTATGGTCTTGTCAGTCCATGCTAAAGTCGTTGTCTCCAGGCCACTTTTATATCAAGTATTTGCGTGCCATTCTATGCAGTAATCTCGTGTCCGTCGGTTCTCGCCTTCTCCCGCGGGCTATAGTTAGTCACCCCGCGAATGGCCCGAAGTCGAGCAGATGACCCTTTGAGCTCCGCATTGTCGTGTTGCGAGAACCCGAATTCGATTACCGGTTGTCAACTTCCGCGTTTAGACGCCTCGAAGAAAGAGTTCACGACGGGCGGAAAGCAGCTGCACAACCCACGCGCAGGCATGGCTCAATCCACAGGTTTGTGCCGCCCTAGCGTAGCCTTTCTGTGGATGTTGGCTGGCGTCTAGGTTTGTGCGCAAGAAGCCCTGGCTCCGCTAAAGCGAATGGCTTCGATAAAAACATACGCTGAATTATTCATGCAAGGTGGTCTTGCAGCACGACGAGCTAATCTGGGCTCCACGCAACTGGCTGGCACCTTGCACGTATTTACATTCTTCCGTCTCATGACACCTTACTTGGGTTGGCGTGCACTTCCTTTAAAGGGCAGATTTTCGTTGGACATGACACTCACTAGGGCCGCTAGTAGTGTCTTTCTGCAATACTTGCATATAACCTTACGTCCGCTCTTGGCTAAAGATTCCCCGGGTGCCATCTCGCGTCTTGTGTTTGGTCGCGCATAATGACCACATGTGTTTTCTGATGGGCTGCGAGAACGGATTTGTTTTCGAGCGGTTTAATTGCTTCACGGCGACGCCCTCTGCGGCGCATCCCACCAGTTTGAAAGTTTCGCAGCTCTATTCGCGCTTTATTGCATTGCTCTTGCGGATCATATATTCCACCAGTCCACCGTATGGACTAGGTGGCTAGTGCCTGAATGTTCCCATTACCGTTACTAAAACACAATTTTAACGTCGACTCACAGCGATAGTCATCCTAGCGCTCAGGGTGACATCATTTCAGAGGCTTCATGTTAAGATGGCAGTTTATTTGCTTGATGCGTCTACACCCCGTCGCCCAAAAGTAGCGATGAGATGCCAAAACGAGACTCATTGTGCGATTAGTTAGTAAGAGGCGCACTGCTCAGGCTTGTTGCTTCCGCTAGCTGCGCGCACTCGTTTACCCCCAATTGGCCAAATCTGTTGCGCCCTCAGGCGGCTTTCGCTGATCTGTACGCCGAGAGTACTTTAATTACGAGGCCTGTTCTAGTCACCCGTTGTTTCAGGAACGGTTGAATCGTTCGACTCGGTGAGCACTTTGCCTGAACTTCCATGAATGGCCGAGACGCACAACGAGTCGTTGGCACATACGCTACTCAACAATGCGTCTTCTTCGTCAAGTGGATTAGGGTATGCCTAGTGTTATTCGGTACCTGCATGGTTCACTGTTCGATGCCTTTATGCGAGGACAAGTGTGATATGGGCGAAGAGGTAGAGTGCAAGCAATGCTAAGTGACCTGCGTGCTGTTGCTGGAAACGCTGAAAGATCTTGCGTGTGCGTGAAGCCGATTGCTAATGTCATCGATCGGACAACTTTTCTACAGCCTATAGTTTGACTTGAAGCTGGGATCCGCACTGGGTCAACTGTCATAAGCCACTAGAAAGTCTATCCGACCTAATCCTGAATCTGAATATGAATTTCCGCATAATAATTACCTAGGCGTGGAACAATTTCCATTATCACCGAATTCATATTTAGCAATAAATTAATTGGTTGTGTGATTGAGTGCGGGAGGGGTGTCGGAATTGTGCGCCGCAAGTTAGTCGCGACTGGCTGCTATTGACAGTCCGGCCCGGAACGTCTCCAGCTTCGTTTGCTTTTATTCTGGGAAGGCTGCTCCGATGACGCACGCCTTTATTTCTCCCCAGACTATGCTCCGGGCCATAAGCCGCGCCGGGATTTCCGGTAGTCCCGCCACTGTCGCTAATTCAAGCCGTTTAACGCGTGACACTGAATGAGCAAGTTTTTTTTGCGCTAGCAGCATTGTTGTGGCTCATGCTTCACGTGCGAGAGATCCCGTTTTGGTTTGCATGCTGCTTTACCGACCTGACTCGCAACAACAAGAACCTTACGAAAGTGGGAGCATAAGTTTAACTAACAGCCTAAGCCACGTATTGCGCGCTTTCATTTCCAAAACAAACGCTTGTCGAGAGTCGGTATGGTTTGAGAGTTACGAAAGGAGCTGTCTTGGTAGGTCAGTATTATATCGCGCATCGGCTTATCAATGTCAACGTGACAGAGCCTTACCTTTGTTTACTTTGCTAAAGATTGCCCATTGTCTCATCGACAAGTTGCTTTAGCCTGGATCTCCTGCAAGACATCGAGACCGACCTGGAGGAATCACAAGCAATGTTTTCGTTCGTGCTCAACGGTCCGCTAACCTTGGTCTGTGTCATATCGGGTTTCGTGCTCAATCTCCTATGCATCTACATCTTCCTCAAGTACCGCAATGGGGGGACGCCGGTCATTCACTACTATCTGGTAAGCACCTTTGGTCTGCTCTTTGCGCTGGACAGGTTCCCTTTCTCCAGCGCAGGTACAGGTGCTGTGAGGTTTGCTTTATGCCTGCAGTACGAAACTAGGAACTGATACTGTTAGCGCGTACCATGCAACTCCCAAACGCCATTAGCGCCTAACGTATTGCCCAAAACCCATATTTTTCTTCATTTTGGGCCAACATTGGCAAGCAACGGCATCCGGCACTGATCGTTGGCTGGACCCGTGGCAGGAAGTACACTTATCGGAACTTGTTTATGTTTTGAATTTCGTCGAGCTAGGCGGTGAGGGTGGCGCGCGGGGTCATCATGCGCCATTCTAATTTGTGCCCTGAAGGGAGTTATTAATTATTTGAGGGAACCGCGTCCGCGCTTCGCTCCTGTTGGTGACAGTCTCGAGAAATGGAAGTGCGCGCTCCGAAAACAAAAAGTGGGGGGAATAGTGCTTCCGTGAAACCGCCGGGATTCCCGAAAGGCACTTTTTAAGGATCATTAACGAGGACCGAAATGCATAGATCATGGAGCAGGCGGCGAACGCCTAACGGAAGACAATTAACAAGGGCCCTATCGGAGATGCACTTTTAGCTGTTTTTACCTTATCGACGCCACCGTACCACGTCAAGCGCTGACCAACTAGGGCTTAGCAATCACTGGGAGACGACAATATCGACTTTTTCAGGTGACATTGACCGCTTGGCAGACAGCGCTCCTTTGTAATGCCTTCCTCTTGTACTGCTTGCCCACCATTCTCTGGTCTCAAGTTGTTTCGCGGGGAAACTACGTCTACCTGTACCCTTACGCGTAAGTTCGTTTGCGTTCTCTGCTTAATTTCATCGCTCTTTTGCAGATATGTTCTTGCGAATACGACACATACGGGTTCCGTTTGGTAAGTATGGCACGATCATTCATGGGGACAAACTTGCTGGCTTCAGGATCATTCTCACCCTGACTGTCGACAGGTACTTGGCACTATGCAAGCCGCTGACGCATCGAGCGATTGGCAAGCGAAGGTAGGCAAGACTTTGTTAGGAAAGCACAAGAAACATTGATGTGAATGCGACGTACTACCATCAAATTTGCAGCCGGGTAAAGCGCCTGATGATCGGCGTTAGCGTCATGGCAATCGTCTTCTCGATCCCGCGCTTCTTCGAGGTCGCCACGGCCTACGACTGTTCGTTGGAAGCTTCTGGTCAGTGCGAACCGGTGGTAGTACGAACTGCACTGACAGAGGTACGATTAGCCACACATTTCTAAACGCAGACTTCTTCACCGAATTATGTTTGGGTATGTAACTGAGAATTTAGGACAAAACCTACTGGACCGTCTACCACATCGTCCTTCCCATGGCCTTCGTCACGCTATTGCCGTGCTTACTGCTACTGGCGCTCACAACAAGGATATCATTGGCACTGCGCAAGGCAATCGTTCAGAGGAAACGTCTATGCCAACCGAACCTTGAAGTTGGCCCTAAGGCTGAGAACACAACATCCACGTCGTAAGCCTGCTCACGGCTTTTGCATATTTCATTCTGACGGGTTGCAGAAAAGAACACAAGGCGAACGTAATGCTCGTGCTCGTCATCGCTAAGTTTCTGATCTCCGATATACTGCCTACTGTCGTGGACGTGCTTGAGCACGTAAGTTTAACGTCAAGATATGCAAGAACCATTCTTCGATCCATAGAACCTTCGTTAACTCTTTGCTTTCAGCTGGTGGGAAACGAAGTGTTCATGTCAAGTTCCCTGGCGACGCTCTTTGTGGACTTCAGCAACTTCCTCCTTGTGCTGAACTGCTCGACGAACTTCTGGGTCTTCCTGTTGTGGGGCACGCGGTTCCGCCGCAGCTGTGCCTACCTCATCTTCGGCTCGTCATTCGGACGCGTTTTGTGCCGATGGTTGCGAGTGGCGTTTAACTCGGTTCGTTGAGCGTACTGTCTCTCATGCATTGACCCGGCATTTTAGGACCTACCGAGCTGCATTGTCCAACCGTCCTCACCAAACTGCACAAAAGCCCGGAATTACGGCTATTACAGCGATGCCTCCAGGAAGCGGTAAGAACGCTATAGCTCCGGGGCTTTGTTACCCAATGCGGTTCAGGTCGTACATGCCAGGCGACTCTATGCTGCTCTACCTCTCAGGCGAGAACGGCACGTACGTGTCCGATCCCCTGCGGAAGAAGTCGTCAACTATCGGCATGCCGAACTCTCCATCAATGGGACGCGTTCAGAGGGCCAGATCATATGCGGGTACCGACATCGTCTGCTCGACGGATAGCAACGAACGGCAGAGACTCCTAAGTGTGTTAGCCGCTCAACGCAGATGACGTTTCACTTCTTTGTGATAGTAACTTTCTTGTATATTTTGGGATGTCGCTTCATAAAATTTGGTGCTGTGTCTCCCCGCTAGCGAATGTTTGCCTCGAAAACTAGAGGGACACATCAGTATGATACGGAAAGGTTTGGACTATGTCGTCCTCGTTCTATGAATAACCGTACAGTGAGCTGAGTACGCAAACGCTCTGACGGAGAGCCAGTTATACACGTGCAAAGCTGTTTTACACGATCGTAGCGCCATTTGCTGCCCCATAGTGGCTCGAAGTTTCTTTGTAGCCCACCAGGGTCACATGATCTTGCGATCTGCACCGAATTTAGGTACCGACAGATTACGTGCATGACGGTACCTTTGATTGGTTTCTGACAAAAACCCTGATCGTAGGAATCACACGTAATGGCCGAACTTTGCCCCCTCATTGCGACAGAGCCTGGCGTGACGACATGACTCTCGCCAGAATCCTACTACCGGTAGCTGTGGAGGTGTCAATCGCTTCTGTCGTCTTCTTCTTTAAGAGGACGTAATTACTTCAGCCTCTCGTAGGTCATTAATGGTTAGCACAACAGACAGGGAAGTACGCGTGGTCGGCTGCAACGACTCTCGTATTGTGCGGCATTGCACTTTTGCTTCACGGAAAAAGCGCGGAGGAAAAACTAGCTGTGAGCGTTCTTGGACCGACCGATGGGCGCAGATCAGTGCGAAAGGACATCGGGTCTTATCGAAGTACACGCCCACCGCACAGCATACAATAACGAAGTCGCAACAAGTTCGCAACATTGGCCAACGAATGTCGTCCTCTACCGTGTTTTCCCTGTATGTACATGATGTAGATGCCGTGAAACATACCCCGCCTTTCGCGGGCAAGCTGCCTGGAACTACTTTGCGCTAGCAGACTGCAATAACATGCGTTATCACTGTCCTAAGGGCAATTTAAGGACTGATCCCAGAAAAGAAAGTCTGCCAAATGTCCGCTTTGTGACTTTCGCGATCCAGTGTTGCACGCTGCTGCACTTGCGTGCACTAATGAGGGTTGCCAACGGTACGTGCACCGGTACGCCGACGTGCATTCTGTGATCTGTTGTGGAGTCTGCCGGTTCAGTCGATGACCTATCGACCACTGTTTAGGACCTCGGGGCAATGATGACTGGCTACGTCCAGTGGACGGCATCTGCAGCGTACACGAGCCCCACGTCGGCTCCGTATGAACAATGGCGCGGCGCCAGTTATGAGGACGATCGTGTAAGTTCACAGCATACAGGTCTTTCTGTACACTACGGTAGAAACTCGGCTCAAATATGAGTCCGGCACACTAGACTTAGACGCCTGTGTCGTATCCCGTACGGAGTACCGCATCTTACGGTACGGCTCTGGTCCAACACTGGTTTTCCTACCGTAGCGGCACAATACGGTACGGCGTTATCTTGGATGAAAATGCTCTAGTACGGCCTATAGTACGGCCTTAATAAGGGCCGTACCGTACACCGCTTCGTATAAACGGTATGCAAGGTAAGGGGTGGTGGCAGTACGGTACGGCGGATAACATGTCCTATAAAATTTTCTAAATTTTTGGTTTACAGTCATAGCTGCTTTCGACTGCTAGCAGTACTTGACAATGCAGGGAATCTGGATCGTGAGCATGCCATATAGGGTAGGACCGCATAATCGTGCATAGTTTCAGGACACTTCCGAGAATGACCCAATGAAAATCACCCTCTTCGTAAACCTAGGCATTGAAAATTGTTCTCGAAGACTTCTGCGTGCGTACTAGGCAAACTTCCAGGTACTCGAGCGTGAGTTAATGACAGCCCTCCGTTACGCAATGCTACAAAGTGAATAGTCCAAGCGTACTTTCACGGTCCTGCCTAGGCTTTGCGCACCGTCATCACGTGCGCTGCGAGCCAGACCTATCATTTTGCTCAGTGGAGTCGCTAGCGGCCTATTACTCTAGGCAACTTTCAGTACCGCGAAGCTTGTACGCCGACTTCATCTAAGGACGCTTTTAGTCTCTTGAAACTCCGTGGTACCAGCCATCGCAAGGACCGTGGAGGACGACGCAGTCGAAGCAGTTCGACGTCGCATCAGATCCTACTGAGCGTACCACTGAGTGCGTCTGCCAACGGTCTCGATCACTGCCCGGGCCACCGAGAGCGCTTGTTGACGATCCCGAGTATTTCCGCAAAAGGTAAACAGGCCGGAAATCACAGCGTATTACTGCTATAAGGTAACTTGGGTGTACAAAGCCGCTTAAGTGCTACATTGCTGCGTGCTTGCGGCACATATCTAACTTTTAAGCTTGTCTGCGGATGACACTCCAAAGCCTTACTGTCAAATCATCTGTCAGTTTCTTTAGATGTGTGGTAGAAGACGACTACTCCGCTGACGAGTACTCAGGCTACACAAGGAAGCGTAGTCGAGAGGGAGACGACTCGTCCACTCTGGTTGGTTTCCTTGCATCGCAACCATGAGTAGCGGCGTACTTAGGCAACGCAGTACGCTTACCAAAGCGTATCGTCGGCATCCGGATTCGTTGCCAACTGGGGTGGCGGATTCCAAACGGTAAGATCTGCCTCAGTGATCTCCCGGCGTGAATGACACACAGCCGAGCATTACCAGACAAGGACACGTACAGGATAGATGCCGTTACATCAACGACAGTCGTACGCATATCCACAGAACTCAGTTGCTGAGCTACACAATAAATCTGACCTAACTAAAATTAAAAACGCATTGAATGCGAATGGGAGCAATAACAGTAGGCTCAACGGTCTGACGCCAAGCACAACACCGCACCGTGCGGACATGGAGAACGCGTCGATACCACGAACGAGCGACGACTTCGCTGATACCCGCGCCCTGCGGCTACACTTCCGCGTATGGTCAAGGTACGTACGGCTGTCCCGCGTTTATTTTTCCCGAATTCGCGGTACAGCACATGTATCAGTCTATTTCGTGGTGTGGCAGCTTCGTAGGAGCAAAACACAAACCAGCAGGTGTTCCAACAAGGGATCTTTTTGGCTGGATGGTCGTGAGTATAACAAATTTCCTAAAGTAGGTATACCAAAGTAAAGTCGTAGTGTATGCCTTGGCAAGCGTGAGAGATGACGCTGCAGCGCAGAGACTGCCGGTTACTTACATTGTTTGCGCTGTCAAACAGTCGTTAAGGCTGGGAAGGTTCAAGAAACCTGAAGTGTACCTTGCGTTTTTTCTGACACATTTGCCGAAGTGTTTAAAACGCTACTGTGGGCTTCGGGAGGTCTCTTGTTTTCCGCACGAACTTCCTGTTTGTTTGTCGCTTGCCCTCAAAACGAGCAGGGTCGTGGAGTGCGCCCTAGCGCTTAACCTGCCCTTTAGTCTCTCGCGTCGCGTTCACCAGCCCTGCCCGTCACGTCCCATGGACGTCGACGCACAGCTGTTCAAAGGGCTCCCTCTAGAACGCTATGCCCTCTATTGTTGCGCGTCGGGAGTTCATGCATGGGGCAAGCCATAACGAAAGCCGCCCGAAACCTTTTTCAGCCTATTCCGCTTGAAACAAAAGTTCATCCTTCCTCTTCGTGCGGTAGTGCCCATTTTAGCCCTTCCATTCTGCCCTTCCGCGTGCATAGCGTTCAACGCCGCTGTTGCCTCGTTGAGAGCAAAGGTATAAGCATACCTGTAGCGAAGACGCATAGGTCGGCTCTTTCGTGCCATTTTTGGACAAGTTCATACAGATAATTGCTTAGAATTCCCGTACTGGCCCTAGCGGGTTTGTAGTAGAAAACTGCCTACCTACTTCACTTATTGACTCACTTATTGACTTAGCAGTAGGGGTCCAGAATTTATGTCGCGCCTGGGTTAACGATGGCGTTCTCCGAAATGCTCTCGGCCTTGACACACCGTGTCTTTTAAGTCGTTAGCAATGTTGGCAACGGGTGTTAGCGGTCGTTGCTTGAGCCAGTAGTGGACCTTAGGAAATGGTTGGATCATACCTGTTGGCGAATTCGCAGACCCCACCTAGTGATTTCTGTGCTCTGAACGCCCCCGCCAAAGCTTAGGTTAACGGTGATTTCGTCTTTTACAAGGGCCAAAAATCCTCCCCTAATCGGCGGGCATTCGCAACTGTCTGCGCTTCCGCTAGTGCGTTGACTGCTTGCTGTCGACCTGCGTGGTTGTTGACAGCCGTCGCGACGAGCGGGACGCCCGGTCTATCTATGCGCTGGGTCGAAGTGCGTACGCACTGTTATTGCGCCGCTTCCCATTATCGGGACCGGGACACGTGACCCAACCACTTCGCACGCTTTCTCACCGCTCTTGGCCCTCGGCGCAAGAGCACTCTTTGCTGCACTTCCGTTCTCTTCCGTTAACGAATAGCGCCCTCAGTGCTCTCACATCGTCGGTGAACTCGTCAAAATGAGTGCTATCGCAGCGCTGCCCGCGACGCTCTCGCCAGCCGCCGGCTCCCGCTTTTTTCTGCTTCCGCGGTCCCGACGCTTGCTGCTGCGGCATGGCCACAGCGCTGCGGCCGTGTGCGACGACGGCAGCGGACCCTCTGAGCCGACGTGCGCTTGCGGGCCCTTTCCTGTTGCTCTTCTTTTCTTTCGCGACGTTTGCCACTGAATCTAAGTTCGGTCCGTGTGTGCCCTTAGGTCCCCCGACCTCCCGCCACCCGGGAACACCCGCTACGACCGATTGCAAGATTCTAGAAGTCGTCTTGTTTTTTTAATATCACCGCCATTGGGCAAAACATTCCGCGATGAACTTTTTGGGCAGTGCGTCCAACATCATGTGCAGCTCGATATTGGCGCTTGCGCGCAATATGCGTGTCATTTCCGGGTTGTTTTTAGTTTCAAAAGGGCGACCTCCGTAGCTCCGAGAATGGTTGGATTAACGATTGCATTCCAATCGACCGGGAATTCCCGACGCTTTCGCCTGTTCATTTTCCGCATTTTTTCCGCTATGATGTTCTAACATTGCGAGTGCTTAAAATTCTCATCCACTTCTGTTGGTTGGGTTGAGTGAGTCGTACGCAAGAGTCCCAATGCAGTCTAGTGTACCCAAAACTGCTCTATTCTCATAGGTACGGCTTTTGGTCTTCGAGCCCACCGCGTTTTGAGACCTAATTAGGTGAGTATAGCGGTCGTGCGAGTGTTTTCTCGGTTCGGCCTCGGTGTGCCCTGTGCCATGCCGGGACTTCCCTGGGGGTCGTCGGCGCGCCGACTGGAAACTTGCTTTGTTGGCATCATTAGCGGAACAAAACGCGTGATTCGGACCGCTTTAATATTAACGTAGCCTTTATGCGCTCTCTCACGCAGTCTCACGTAGCCTTTCGCTGCGGTTGCCGCGCAGCGCTCCACTGCGCCGTCCACGGCCTTTCGCCTCACATACGCATTCCGCGTAGCTGCTGGTTACCATATGCGCTTAACGCTTCTTTATCTAAATGCACTGAACATACTGTGACATTGTGGAGTTCAGGCTACGCTCAACCTTCCTCACCTTTACGGTAACCGCCAACGCGATATTTGCGCTAGCTAGCTTACTTCTACTTTCGAAAATCGTAAATGCCGATATTCTGGTCCGTCTCATACCAGGCATACGACGGGAAAGTCACCCCATACCGTAAATTTCAAGGTTATCCATGTTCACGTGTTGCGGCCAATTCTCTCGAGTGACTTCCAACTGAAGTAATCTAATTAGGCACCCACCGAACAAATGTTGCTTTCTTACGCCCATTGTGGTGACAAAATTCGCGTCGGACGTACATGTGCCATGTATGGATTGCCGACGATGTTGTAGTGCCCAGAGAACCCGAAGTTCTGCGTATACTCCCACACCCTGCGTTTTGTACAATCGGAAATGCTTCGCGAAACGGCGTCGTTTCGCACTGCAGCGGCATTTTCACACGCTTTACATTTTGCTTCCTTGAATTGGTGTCTCCGCAGTGTATCAATTTCATCGCTGATACCGAGCGTAACTCATAGTGTCATACAGGTGTAATTCCGAGTAGAGCAAACGCGCTATAGTGTCGTAGGAATAGCGGATGGAGCATAAGCCATGCACCCAGTGAGTAACGCTCTCCCGCCTTCCCTCTCTTAGCCCGTGACAGAAATGCAGTGTGTTTGTTTACGCCACGTTCGATGGAACTTTCAACGGTTGAACCCTTCGATCCCGCTTGCTCTTGGCGCTCGGCACAAAGATACATCTGCCGAGCGCTCCTGCTGCTCGCCCATCGCGCGCGACACGCCAGGGCATATTATAAACGGTGGTTCTGAGGCCAATTTACTGACCACGGAACGAAAACCCGGCGTCGGAAAGCCGAATATAGAACCGGCGCATACGTGTGTGTGTTGTGTGTATGTGTGCTGGTGGTATTTCCTCTTCGGGACGCGGAAACCTACGACCCTACGTGTAGCCAGTGAGCCGGAAGGAGGCATAATCGCTGTGGCCCGAGATTCATCCCGCAAACGCAACATTCTTTCGCGCCAGCCGCACCGCACACTCGCAAATGCCTCGCGTCGTGTTCCTCACACATCACAAGTTTTCCTCCGCTTTAACCTGGCTTCCAGATAGCTGGCTACGGCCTGGCCTCTTAGGACGGCGCTAATCCTTCCTGATGTTAGTGAGGTGTCTGGGCAATCTTTAATTCGCACTTCTCGAGCTCCTGTGATTACCACCTTTTTTCGGGAAAAGTTATGACCCTTTCGGCTTTCGTTTTGGTAAAGTCCTAAGCCGGCCCACACAGCAAAAATACAGTTGCATCGATCATCCTGCTAGAATGACCTTTCGCAGCATTCTTGTCCTCGGGCGCCTCCCAGAACGCTGGAGGCCTGAAATCGAGAGTGAACTGATCTCCTTCTTCCCTTCGTCTTCCTTTTGTTTTCGCTATCACTTTGCCACCTTTTCGCTCGTTTTTCTTCTCACCTTAGACGCGTTTATCGCGCTGATAAAACCGGCGCCAGCCAGCGGACACAAGTACGGGAAGGAGTGCAGGTTTTTCCTTGGGTGTTGTTTGCGTCGGACGGAACCTTTTCCGCGTCGGAATGCCGCGCGCGCCTTACAGAGTGAACCGTGTGAAGGTCAAAAAACTGTACAGTGTGTTCTCTGCGACACTTTCCCTTGAGTTGTGTGCTATCGCAGAGCGGAGATCGCTTAGAGTCCTTAATAGGCGTTTCCCTAAGCATTTGCCAATATGGCTGACATTCGGCCTAATCTCTCCGTACACTTTCAGTTCTTGTTCGGACAGATTAGATAGAGCTAAGCATTATGCTTTTATTCCGCTTGGCTCAAATATGCCTAAATTTCCGGTTATCATTGGCAAAAATCCGATCTTTCACTAACGATCAGTCACTGTATGCTCTTCCGACCAACGTCATTTGTTATGCGATTCACGATGCCCGCTTCTTGAACACTTCTGAAAAATTTGTTTGCATCACTACCCCTGACTAACGGAAGCATTTTCAGGAAACGCGAGGAGAACGTGCTGTTGCATGCTTGCGAACACATCGACGTCGGAATCGCTAGTCGCTCGCCTGCCGCTCGGAATCCGACGCAGTGATGGACAACCCCAACATTTCGCTTAACGCGGTGCTCGCAGCAGTCCAAGCCCAAAATCCATCCGTCGCAAACCTCCAGATTCAGTCGCCTCAGTCGGCATTCTCCGCACTCAGGGCCACCTCGCCAGGTGGAATCAACGCTCATCAGCTCGAGGAGCTCAGCAGGATGATCGCTCGTGCGGGAGCCACTTCGACCATGTCACCGGGCGTTTCGCTAGCGCAACAGTTCCATCAGGGACTGCCGGACGACATCCGCATGCAACTGCTTCAGCAGCACCAACATCAGCAAGCGTACGGTGTCCAGGAGCCGACGAACACCCCGTCTATGCACCTTCCACAACCCTCGAGCGATGCCAACAGTGGCGGTGAGCATCAAGGCCCGGATCCGCCGAGAAGGATTCGACGACGACGGCCAAAGAGCCCGAAAGCATTCCCCTCGCCAGGATCCGCGGGATATCCGGAGTCGCCAGAGAAGCGCGCGAGAAGCTACTCCACGAGCAGTGGTGTTCAGAATTCGCCGATGAAGGTCGAGGATGAGGTAGGCCACATCACGCCACACACACACCACGGGCCTCATTGTCACATATTGCTAAGCGACCAGCACCTACGCAGGGCATATGCACTCTTACAGACTTAGAGAATGTACCGGATAAACAGAAGTAACACTCGGGCAACAACAATGTCGCAGATTGAAGCTGCATTAAGTTAGGGGAAGAATGCATTCATGCAAAGGCCTCCGTCAACCATCCACCTGTAGTTCGTACAGGGATAAGCGGTGCGTCCTCCATTTCGCTAACGATGTCTGTAGGCTCATGTTGTCTGTGTGTCTTTTAGGGATATCCCGAAATGTCTTTCCCGTAGGGGTCACTCACACACTCTGGTGTCCTCCTACCGTCACTCCTGTGTAACGATAAGTTGTCAGGTACGCTAAACGCGCTTCCATTCCGCCTTTGCAAAGTAGCTATTCGTAGCGCTTGTTAGCTTCTATCCGCGCACGGATGCTATCGATGGGTAATTGTACGCCGCTACTTCGACACCTTCCCGGTCTCCGGAGACGTAGCGTCGCACGCTAGCATTCGTGCCGAGCCGCTGTACAAATCCACAACGAAATCGCATGCCGAAGCGATTACAGCCCAACTCGACGACCACGGCACCGGCGGAAGCGATAGTGTGGGGGCAGCGCAGCGCCGCGGGTATTGTGTCGCTAGGGACCGAAGCGCGCTACGAAATGCCGCCGGCGGTGCGGCGCATGCCAGACGCTTCCGACTTACCGACGGCCGGTACTCGCCAATTAGCGACGCTTTCCCTGTTTTTACCTGCTCATTTCACGGTATCCGTGCTAATTATCGTCTGCGAGTGCCGCGCGCTGCCCTTGGTTTTAAGCGCCAAAGCCGAACCTTTGCCGGTGCTCGCGGTAGTTCACGTAGGCACTGTGTAAGAACTCTTCGTTTAAGTAGGGTCGCTGCCACCGTTTTGCGCTGAATGGTATAGCGTCCGGTTTCCTTCGGCATTCGTTGATCCGATGCGTCCCCTAGAATCTCATTTCTCGATACCCATACACTAGTCGCGCTAGTGCCCCGCGTAAGAGCCCGTCATTGCGTAGCGTCCTCCATGGCACCCAGCATTTGCAGCTGCCATAGTATGCCCGGATCACCGTCCGCGCCTATGCGTCACAGCGCACCTTGAGAGAAAGCAGGTATTCAAAATTACCCAATTAAACGCCTACCTGCAGCGGTGGCGCTGCCACGGCACCTGCTTGCATCCGCTATGCGCGACGTTAGGTGCGTTATTAGTCACCTGAACAGAATGATGTCGTAACTGGCTGTCTCTACCTATGAGGAGGCCTTTGAGTGCTGAATGCCTCTATGGGTAGAACGGACCCTTAACTCAGGTGAACTTAGTGTTGGTCCACTTCCGATCGCGTAGGTCTTTCACTTTCCTGAAGGACATGTCTTTGCCTCAGAGGTCGAAACGTGCGCTCTCCCCAAATAGCAACGTTTTACCGCAGAAAAAGATTAATCTCGCCAGTCAGCCTCACCAGATGATCGCGCTGGCCCGATGACCGAGCGCTGCGTCTTTGTGATTCCGCTGCGCTCGTCATCGTTCTTGTAAGCAGCAATAAGGAACAATCTCGGGAACGCCGCATGTGGCCGCTCGGCGCTTTTTCACGTTTCTCGCTTTTCTTTGCAACCACTTTAATTATTTCCCATATTTCATTCCGACTTCGCGTCGCGAACGCGGCGATCTGTGGCCCCGATAGCGACAAAGGAAGTATAAAATCGCTGCGGGCAATGTGCGTCGCGTATGTTCGTCAATCCCGAGCCCACCTGGGACTCCACATCACAATCCCTTTTCACCTGCACGTCTCTAGCTGACTTCTAGGAATCCCCATGAGGTCATCGCAGGCGAATCGTACTCGTGCTGCGTGCATAAGTGGAATCCCCATCATTTTCCGCATCCTCTGGTGCTTCCTTCCGGCAATTACTCTAGGAAGCGCCAAAAACTGCGCAACAGGAAGCGTCTTTTCCGCACCTGTTTGTTTTTATGAGTCGGTACCTCTAGTAAGCAGCAGGCAGATAAGTAAAAGTAAAGAATGCAAAAGCCGCACAAAATCCCGACTTACGGCCTATCTGCTCGCGCGGCCGTACGACACTATGCATACACAAGTTCCAAGGGATTTATTAGTNTATGCCCGGATCACCGTCCGCGCCTATGCGTCACAGCGCACCTTGAGAGAAAGCAGGTATTCAAAATTACTCAATTAAACACCCACCTGCAGCGGTGGCGCTACCACGGCACCTGCAGCCGCTATGCGTTGATGTCTTAACTGGCTGTCTCTACGTATGAGGAAGTCTTTGAGTGCTGAATGACTCTATGTCTAGAACGGGACCTTCATTCTCGTGAACTCAGTCTTGGTTCACTTCCGATCACGTCGGCCTTTCACTTTCCTGAAGAACATGTCGCTGCCCCGGAGGTCGAAACGTGCGTTCTCCCCAAATAGCAACATTTTACCTCAGAAAAAGATTCATCTCGCCAGTCAGCCTCACCAGATGATCGCGCTGGCCCGATGACCGAGCGCTGCGTCTTTGTGTGATTCCGCTGCGCTCGTCATCGTTCTTGTAAGCAGCAATAAGGAACAATCTCGGGAACGCCGCATGTGGCCGCTCGGCGCTTTTTCACGTTTCTCGCTTTTCTTTGCAACCACTTTAATTATTTCCCATATTTCATTCCGACTTCGCGTCGCGAACACGGCGATCTGTGGCCCCGATAGCGACAAAGGAAGTATAAAATCGCTGCCGGCAATGTGCGTCGCGTATGTTCGTCAATCCCGAGCCCACCTGGGACTCCACATCACAATCCCTTTTCACCTGCACCTTCCTAGCTCACTTCTTGGAATCCCTATGAGGTCATCGCAGGCGAATGGTACTCGTATCGCAGCCCATCATTGACAACGCGTGCCTAATGGAATTCCCATCATTGCCCGCATCCCCTGGAGCTTCCTTCCGGCAATTACTTTAGGTAGCGCCAAAACCAGCGCAACTGGAAGTGCCTTTTCCGCACCTGTTTGTTTTTACGAGTTCGTACCTCTAGTAAGCTGCAGGCAGATAAGTAAAAGTAAAGAATGCAAAAGCCGCACAAAATCCCGACTTACGGCCTATCTGCTCGCGCGGCCGTACGACAGTATGCATGCACAAGTTCCAAGGGATTTATTAGTAGTGCACTAGGGCTCTCTATTCCCATAGCGATCTCTGCGTTTCCCAGGAGCCGGGCCTGGCGGCGTCAGTGACGCACGTCGTCTGTCGACGCAAGGCGTCACTCTCGGTCACAGGCGTCGATGTCTCCAGATGCGATTGTAGGTGCACTTAGGAACAGCGGTCAATTAGCGTAAAAGTGCCGGCAGGTAATGATCGACTGGCGGCTGGCTACCTGCGGTGGCACGTGCCCTGGCGGGCGTGTACAGACCGCTTCCAGGTATCCGTGCATTGCCATACGCGTATCGCACTCCCCAGCGTGTCGGACGCATGCGTATTTCTCTCTGTCCTCTGGCCGCCTTACGCTTTTTGTAGCCTCCTTCGTCAGCCCGCTTCCTCAATTATTAACGTGAGTATAATTAATAAGTGGAAGATGGAAGGCATCCCTTCTGTCATCGGAACCAATCCTTGTGGGGTGTCCTTTAGAAATGCAACAATCGTCTGATTCCTTCCCTCCCGGATGGGACACGAACCAATTTGCCACCAGTTGGGCCGACTCTAGGAAAGAAACCCTGCGGGCGCGGTAAGCGGACTGTCGCAATGCGTGCTTGCGTGATTCCCTTCGTGCTCCGGCCTTCTCGTTGACGGTGAAAGAATAGGCACGAAACTTGCGACACGCGTACCGGCAGGCTAGTTGCGTATGGAGGCGCCGCTTGCGTCATTAGCCTTTCAATCCCTGTCATTGCCTAGCCGGTGCAAACTTGTAGCTCTACATCCCAGCCGCATTTGTCTGAACAGCTACTAACGCGTGTGCATAGTTCTGGAGGTTTGTGCAGACTTTAACATCCTCAGTGTTTCTTGTGCGTTCTTGATGTTACGCGATTTTCGGGCCACGAAGTGCCATCTCCCTCTTTACAGTTACCGTTATGTTATTGAATCACCTGTGAAGCTACTTCGCATCAATGGCGGCTTAGGATTCAGATGCGCGAGAGATGCTTGAGATGAACCCGTTCTCGTTACCCCAGCACTGCTTGCAACAGTGGAATACATTCAGTCAGATATATACGAAGGTAAACTCAAAAGAACCCGCATGCGACCAATTAAACCGGCCGATACACCTACGTACCCGGAAAGCGCTGCCTAGTCTAATGCCATTAGCGCTACGTTGCTATGACTGGAACTTTGTAGCAGCAAATGAATACGCCTGAGGACCCAGTGATACATTCGCCGAATGCGCTTCGCCTTTCGCAAAACGGCGGCAACTTCGGCCGATCAGGTAAGCCGCTGGGAACCGCTTTCATTGTGTTTTGCTTCTACGACTCCTACGCTTTGCACTTTCAGACATGGACATGATGAGGAACGGGTCGATCGACGACACCGACTGCTCCAGTGAGGAGGCACGTCGTCGACAGAAGATGTGTCGCGTCTGTGGCGACCATGCCACTGGTATGTCCCTCGCTATGCTAAAGACGTCTACGTCCCCGTTTTGCAGGATACAATTTCAATGTAGTGACTTGTGAGTCATGCAAAGCATTCTTTCGTCGCAATGCGCTGCGGCCGAAGGTAACCTCGAAGGTTTACCGCGACTTATGGATCGAGTAAATCGAATATCTTAGGAGTTCAAGTGCCCTTACTCCGACGACTGCGAGATTAACGCGGTTAGCCGCCGGTTCTGCCAAAAGTGCCGTCTAAAGAAATGCTTCGACGTAAGTGCCAATCAGACTCGTACCGTCGAAGGATGACTCATTCTATGCGTTGCTAAACTAAACCATTTCCTTGCAGGTTGGTATGAAGAAGGAATGGATTCTCAACGACGAACAGCTGCGTAGACGCAAGAACTCGCGTCTTAACAATCTCCGTGGTCATCAGCAGGGCTCGTCGTCTTCAGCGTACCACCGGAGCTCCTCCAGCGCCTCGCAGCAATCACCGGCCAGCCAAGGTCCTCGATCGGTGGAGATCAAAAGCGAATTCCCGGATGCACCGAAACCGCAGGACTTCCGCATGCGCCCTCCCTTCCCCATGCAACAGATGGGAGTTGACGCTTCGTCGGCCGGAATGGGCATGCCTCCACAGTTCCCAGGTGTCTACAGCCAGGCCGGCCGTTTGTCGCTCGATATGCCTCCGCAGTCGTTGCTCAGTCCGTCCACTGAGACGCAGTCATCGGTATGGAATGCACACAAAAGGACAGGATCCTCAAGCATGAAGCATGCTTTAGATCACGAGCCCGCGGTCTAGCGTTGTCTCACCGTCTGTGGTGAGCTCTGGCTCGGCCTCGCCAGGCGCTTCGAGCAGCATGCATCACGGTGAACGGGCGGAAGATAGTGTAAGTGAAATTCCTTGTCATGAACAATCGTGTATCATCGACGTAGTTCACATTTTCCACTGCCGATTCCAGGCATTCCGCTACGACGCTGAATACCAGCGTCCCGTTCCGCGAGCACCTAACCCTCTTCCGCCGCTACCCAGCTCGGTGGAGACCGTCGTGCACAAGGGCGAGTCTAAAGTTGCACTCTCCATGGAGGACTATCAGCGCTTGATTCGCTGGCATTCGTCGCAGAACGGGCCCAATCCGATGATGAACGGAAACGCGGAGGTGGTCGTCAACGGGAACGTGTCGCAGTACGGGCAGACGCCGGCCACTACAGCTGAATCGGCCTATGCGAATCCGTTCGCCAACAGTCACGGACAGATTCGTCCCAGCACCATACCGGGTATATCGTCGACTATCCCTCTTTGTCATGACTAGCGTATTTAGACACGCGGTATGTGGACGCTAGCGCCCTTATGCTTGGCACCGGTCAGCCGCAGCATTTCGACCCGAGCACATTCTCTCCAGAGAGCATTCGTCGCATGAAACACATGGAGAACACCATTCAGGATGCGCTCGCAAACTCGCCTGAGAGTGTCAAACGAATGTCATCGTCACCAACATCTAACGTTCTTCATGTAAGCGCAGTCCGCCTAGGCCGTCCCAACAGTGGACACACAAACGCATAAGCAACCGTCATCAGTGAATTGGTTTAGGAAGCTCTTGTGAGCGGAGATCCAAAGTCGAATTATCAGCTGAATTCCGCTGAGCTACAACAGTTGGACTACGTGCGCATTGCATTCGCGTGCATGGATGAGCCGCTCGATCTGCACACGAAGGCTGCAGCTCATCTTGCGAAGACCGACCACAACCCGGTGGACATCATGAACATCATGGTAACTTATACTGGATGTTACAGCAGACCACGAAACTACTTTATTAGGACATCACCATGCGACGCTTCGTGAAGATGGCAAAGAAGCTGCCAACGTTCAACGACCTCTCACAGCACGGAAAACTCGCGTTGCTGAAAGGTTCGTTGGCTTGAAACGTTGTTGAATTCAACCCTCAGTTTAGCCGCCATGATTGACATGCTGACAATACGCGGCGTGACACGGTTGGACTCCGAGAAGCAGTGCTGGAAGACGCCGGTCGTTGGCAGTGCAAACGTTTCCTGCGATATGTTCGACAAGTTGAACAACAGCGAGCAGAAGATGCGCTTCCTTCAGTATGTTTTTTTGGGGTTTACCGACTAGGTTGAACCTTGAAGCGTCCCTTGCATAAGTTCAAATTTCAGTTTCTGCAAAGCGCTACATGAGAAGCTGCGCAAGAACGATGTGTCCATCAACCTCATCGGCCTCATTGTGCTCTTCGATCATTCGCGCGCCAACGTGGACGACAAGGATAAAATCTCGGCGCGCAAGCATCACGAAATGTACTACAACCTCCTAAAGAGGTGCGTTTCCCAAGAATTCTTAGCGGTGTCTAGTTCGAACAACTAAGGCATCACGCAAATTGTTTAGATACGTGGAGTCCGTGCACGGTGACGAAGCACCGGCAGTCCTCGCCACCGTTCCGGAGGCGCTGCGCGAGCTTCGCACAGTGAGCAGCAACGCTGCGACGCTCTTCCTCGGCCGCGTGAAGCCCGGTGAGACCGAGCAGCTGCCAACGGAGTTCTTCAAAACGACTGTGGAGGAAGCCCAGCCGTCGACAAGCGGCGGTGCATCAGGTGCCGAGGCGTCGTCTGCAGGTGGCAACAGTGCTACGCAAGCGGGCACGGAAATGGCCACCGAGGGCCAATAGCTTCGAGTTTACGTTTGTGCACTAAGTTGTTCTAGGAGCAGTTGTCCTTCGTCCAATTTGAGCTATTTTGCTATGTGTAATGATTGTTTGTAATGATCTCTGTATACCGCAGCCGGCAAGGTCGGTTCCATGTTCCCGGAAGCACTCGTAGAACAAGCGAAAAGCATCGAGCACTACTACGAATGCTCCGAGCGATTGCGTATAGTCCAAAACCCCTCTAGCGATTCGTGTAGGTTCGGCACCCGCTGATCTGTCTCCTTCCTCCTCTTCCTCCGCATCCTCAGTGTCCACGTACCGGTCTTCAAAAACGAGTCTGTCGCTGTACGCTCGACCTTCAACCTCCTCATATCCGTCGAGTAACGTCTGGCGTAAGCTGCTCACATGTGATTCTTCCTAGTTGTGTTTGTCTAGTGCATCCAGTCATCTAGTAATTTAACGCGCTAATCCCGGTAACAAAATGTTTAGTCACATGGTTATTGTATTGCCACCGTAGATTTGCCTCATTCGAGATACCATCTTCCACTATTTGCCAAATTGTTGTATAAAGTTCGATTTTCTTAGTCGCATCCGAGCGTGTTTATTAGTGAAGCTTGACTGACGCACACCACTTAAGCAAGGCGAACGACACATCAAAACCACGAGAACGATGGAACAGATGCCAAAGTACTCAAAGCAGTAACCGAGCAAGCTAGAATTACGAAAGTATTTACAATTGCGTAGTACGAATGGGCGAACTGATACACGGGCAACGAAATGGTCCTAGAAAAAGAGTGATTCGCCGATGCAGCGTGCGCAGCGTTTTGTTTGTTCTATTAGAGGTATTCGAGACGCTGGTAGTAACGAAGGAGTACCTAAAACGTAAAGTCCGTGTTTAAAGTTTGTTCGCCATGAGGCCAACATTCTATCGGGTCTCACCTGTTAAGCTACCCAGCGCAAAATCTAGTATACGTGCCGTGCGTGCATGCTTACCTCCGGCTGGTAGCGAGCGAGGAGCGCAGTCGGCACCACTTCCGTCTTCTTGGAATCGTATCTTACGATCGCCGCTGGGAAACGGCTCTTTGGGCACAATCCGAGCACGTCTTGAACGCGCTCGCCAGCCTCGATGAGGTATCGGACCGCCGGCGTGTCATTGCTGGCGTCGTCGTCGTGTGCGGGCGGCAGAGGTGTTGACGTAGGGCGACTGGACACCGCGTCGAAGAAGCACGCTTGATCCATCTCCTCCAGCTCTTCCGAGTGGTCCGAAGTGGAACTAAGCAAGCGGTCGCACGAACTAGTCGAGTCTGGAGAGCTGGCAGTGGTCTCCAGCGAGCACCGGCCGCGCTTGGCCGGTGATGCCTTCGCCAACGACGTACGGGCCGAATCGATCGCGACTATGCGGCTGATGATGTCCGAAATCCTGTCGCCCTTCTGCGGCGTCACAGGTACGAAGGAACGCTAAACATTGTGCTAAACGCGCCCAAGCAAAAAGTTCTCGAATAGCTAACCTTGCGTTTTCGATCATTTTGCGAGCACGCCGATTGCTCCGTGTGGCGCTGCTTCGCTGCCCAGTCGCGCTCGAATTCGCTGAGAACATTACTGCAGCCCTTAAAGCTACTGGCTGCTTCCCACCTGCAACAGTTTGAGTAAGTCGGGACTCTCGTAGTTAAGCATGCTCGACCATATAGGACAGAACTCGTCGTCATTCAATCATATTCATGCGTGATCATGGTGGACAGAACTTACGATTGATAGGACGTGACGATACCACGGAAATTGACCAGGTATTCGTAATTGCCGTTTACGAGCCTCTTGTCGAGAATGGCCTCCACTCGAAAATGTGATTCGCCGTTGGCCTCTCGTCTATGTTTCTTCGACATCGCTCTAAAATCTTGGATAACCGTAGGCATATAGTGGCATTCGCATGTAACTCGCAAAACCACGGGGAGTTCGAAGCCGAAGAATTCTCAGTGAAGAAGCTGAAAACGACCGAAAGCGCAGGGCGGCTAGAGAAAATGGTATGCGCATCCAAAGTGTGCGCAGCCTAAGCAAATGGCCGCCTTGATCTTCTCTGCCATCGCATCCGCCTCGCAGTCACCAGCGCATGCCGCGACAGGCGGGTGCGCGTAGGCCAATGGGCGTAAAGGAATGCCGACTCGCCCACGGTTGACGGTCGCATCGCCTTCATTAAAAGACGCCGTCGGATCCAGTATCAAAACATCGCCTAGCATGTTTGTGGATGTCTCTGGAGGATAATGTTTATCAATGGGAAGACACATGTCATCGATTCTAGTGGCGCTATGCTTTCATCTTGTGTCATGTAGCGAACAGATGGAACAACCTCCGAAAGTTCTACTTACTGACGTGGACGGCTGTAGCATCATGCAAATTTCAGGCGTCAACACACGGTAAAAGACAGCATTGTTGTTAGAAGCTGTCATTTACCCCTACAGTTCTCTCGACGACCTGTCACTTCAGCTTATCCCGTTCGCTACCCGTCGAAGATGCTCCGTCGCTTGAAGCAGAAAACTAAAGAGGCCGTTGGACGCGCCCAAACGACTAGGTGCGTTCGTTCCTTCTTTGTCCTTCTCTGCCTACCTAAGCAGCACAGTCTGCGTTTATCTTTACTGCGTCCGTTTAGACTACCTGATGACGTGGATCGGGCGATCGCATTCGTTCCCGAAAGCCGAAAGTGCGTCGAGGCCATGAAGGCCACGGTTGGCATCTAGATGCGCCACCTGGTGATCCGCTAGGTTTAGGTCGAGAATCTCACAGGCACTTTTAAAGCCGGCGGCATGACGCCTCCGGAACAGATCGGCGACTCGATTGGAGCGATGGGCAGCCGGGCCGGCAAGACGCCGTGGGGCGAGAAGATGAAGGTGTTGCAGGTGATGCACGCGGATGTGGGCAAGACCGAGCGCAGGAGCCGTGAGGAGGTAAATAATCCTATGTTTGTTGCATTCATCAAACCCGGCATACTTTCAGGTGAACAAGGCATTTTGCGAGCTCGTCTGCTCGTCGTACCTGAAGGGCCACTGCAAGCAGCTGGAGGACGTGATCAAGGACCTCAAGAAGCGCCGCGTAGACAAGGACGCGTGCAACTCGGAATACAACTCGTAAGTATGCCTCTTACCGGACTTACGTACACTTGACGTTCAGGAAGCAAACCGAAGAGCGCCAGAAGCGCGTGGAAGCTGCCGACCAAGCCTTCGACACCTCGCTAGCTCAGGCCCAGGCGGCATTCTCGAAACTAGACGAGTATCAGCAAACCCATGCGAATGGGGTTAAGGTAAGACAATTTGTGCTTCACCTTCCTTGCCTTTATTTTCCTTATTTAATTTAGGCCCTTTGCGAGCAGCTCTCCGCCCATCATCAGAAGTGCCAGGCGATCATCGACGAGGCACTCACGAAGCTTGCCTAGAGCTCTAACATATGACATCTCGTAACTAACAGTGGATCTAGCCTTATGCATCGATATTTCGGCAAATAAACAGTCGCTCTATTCCCGCGTTTATAGTTCTAACGTCACTAGTGCGTTGCTTTTAGTTTCGATTCCGATTCGAATAGGTGTAGGTTACCAACTCGGCTTAGTATTGTATCTCAGCCAAAAGCTAACCGATTATGCGGCTCGGGAGTGGTGGGTCGGAGAGGTTCGATGCGTGTCCTGACTTAGGCTTAGGAACAGTGACGTTAAAGAAGGGGGCCAGTCTAGACTGTTATGGCTGATGGGGGGGGGGGCACGCTAGACCGTTGAAATTATAACGGTCTAGCTTGGCCCTCCCGTACGTTGGGAGGACAAAATATACAAGTCCCGTCACGGCACAGGTCATACTTTGGCCGGAGCAATACCATGCGCGGATTAGCGGAGCAATAACAGTTGCGCTGTTTGGGAATGCGACGCGCACGGAAGTCTCACATGCGGCCCGATTGTCCGCGAGCTAGCAACGCATGCTGTGCGTGCCACCATATGTACTGCCACCAGAACATGCTACCCGGACCGTTTCGCATATATAAGCTACCTGCACGCAGTAACAAAGCCTAAAATATAATGTAGCTAGGTAAATACGAACACATAGCATTCACAGTAGCTAACCTAGGTGCCATATAAAAACTGAAGACTTAGCACTTTCGGATCTGCAGTACAGATGCGTACGCATTGTACTGCACTGCATGTACTGCAAGTACGCACACGCGTCCCATTTCCCAAACATTCCGCTTTTATTAGTCTTATGATGTATCGGATGGCAGATGCAAGGTGAGTTAGGTAAGTCACATCCTGTTCTCATCGGAGCGAGCGTCTCATAGCACCGTCAGTTCGACATTGACGAAAACGTCTACGAAGTCCATCCGACGCTTGAATATGGTGGTTCCGTTTGCGTCTACCCGACGCAGACCCAGGTCTGCGGCCTTTTTATTAGCGTTCTCGGTCTAAAGATGGCGACAACGAGCTAGCGATCAAGTCCTTCACATACCGAAGACTTAGAAACACGATGGAAGGTTTCGTAGACATTGAAGAGTTGTTCAACTCCATCCGATTCCACGTATTCATTCGGGTTTTTTTCGACCTCAAAGAAGAAGCTACGCGGCGTCCACTTAACCTAAACGTGTTTGTGTGGCAACCTCGGGACTTGTCAGGAACGTTACGTTCTTCCACTTCTTCCAGTTGTATGTGGTGTGAACCTTGACCTGCAGCCTGCGTGCCGCGTGAGCATGAGCCAAATGCAGCTTGATCTCGAGAAGCTTGGCATAGTTTTCGTCCTGATCCCAGACGTAGCCTTCTGTGATCTAAAACTAGCGTAAGGCTACACTGAGGTACAGCGCACTCAAAGCCACCTCCATGTTGGCGCAGATGTCGAGGATCTCGAGCTTGGGGAAGAAGCTCAGAAGCCGGTCAACGTCAGTCATGTCCAGTCTGAGCCTTTCAGCCACAAGCGAGACATTCACTACGCGGCTGTTCGTCGCAGATATCGTCGGTGTGCTGAAGCCTGCTAAGTCTTTGAACTTCCAGACAATCTCAGTTGCGTGGAGGTCAGCCAGCGGTTCGAGCGAGATTCGAGTTCGACGCGAGCGGCATCGGCTCATGTCGTACTCGAACACGTGCATCGAGCACTTCGCTACCTAAATTATAACGCAGTACGAGGATGGATCCGGCCTTCTTACGGGGTCCAGTGAGATGGACTGCGCGGATACCGGCGTAAAGGAAAAAGTGTCCAGTTCGAGTGCCGGCAGCGCCTTCTTGAATGTCCCGATGGGCAGGCCGTCCAGGACCTTCAGGGTTTTCTTGTTACTGCTGATTATTGCAGACGCCAGTTTGTAAGCATCGAGTGGTGATTCTCCCTTAGTCTCCTTGACCCAGTCCACGCCTGAGCATTTCAGTTCACGAATCGCTAAAACAAAGCAAAACTAGTAATGCTACTTCGCTGCAGGGTCTTACTCGGCATGTAAGGGTATTCGCTCAGTTTGGCGCACTGATCAGAACGGCTGCAAGAAATCTCAAACGTCTCGAAGCGGAGCATGTCCCAGCGGAGCATCCAGGAGAACTGATCAAGAGAGACACTAGCGATTTCCTCAAAAGCAGTATGGTAAGCACTTCGAGTGTATCAGCTGCACAAACCTTGTCGCGACAGAGAGTGACTTTTCCGGTAGTGAAGAGAGCCGTTCTGAACCGCCTTGTGACGCGCACGATCGCATCTAGAGCCATTCTATTGCTCACCGTCTAAATACAATGCTTGGCCAAACAGTTACCGCCGTTGACTTACAAAAATGCGGATCAGGGCTTCGGGACTTGCTGCCTCTTGTGCCAGCGCATTGCGGAACACTAGCTCCATGGTGTCCCGGCACAGAGTTGCTGCATTGTTTTGGTTAGACTGACCCATCACGTTGTCTGTGAAAGTACCACTGCAATGACAAGAGCAGAATATGAGAATGATCGAGCAAGTCGACTCATCGCCGCGTGATAAAATCGTCTTTTCACTATGGTCCAAGTTATTTGCCAGCTGACCCGAAACTAAGGTAGACTCATTGCCGACGTTAGTCATGAAAGTATGAGAAAGCTCAAAAGGTATGTTGTTTGCGGGGATTTTAACTAAAAGGCGACATGCGGCTTCTCCCATAGTTATACTGCACTTTCACATAGCAGTGCATCTGTGGGAGTGCATGTCAAAAGACAGGCGACCGCTATCGAGTGGGTTCCTCCTAAGCTAAGCGATTTAATCTCGCGACCAATGCTCAGTAGCGTGGGTGAATAACTTTTGCACAACATCCTCATGCTTTGTTAGTTTCGAATATGCTGCTTCCAAGTACGCCAAGAGGACAGCACCTGTCAGATCTTCGCACCCGAACAACGTTCTAGTGACACCATCGCGCATTCTCGTTATGTTGGTACAAAGCACCAATGATCAGGCATATGCTTGCGTGAAGGTCACCTCAACCCAAAGTTCTAGTGATCTTCACGTTGCCAAAAGTTTCAAGTTTGTGTGCGCTGCCCCCACTATTAGAGAGGGCTTCACGGATTATGAACTGCCGTATTCGGCAAGGAAAAGTTCTCAAACGGTAACCACGGGATAATTTTTTTTAAAAGAAGATACATTCAGCATGTCAATGCCTGAGACATGCATGAGTGCCGTCATGCGTACCGAGTGGTACCGCATGCAGAAGCATGTCCTTTGCACGAATGACAACTTCTAACAGAAGAAATTACGAAATCTGTGTCATGCAAAGACTCCAAAAATGCACATATCATGCCAAGCTGTGATCATGCATCGGACACTCGGGCGTACTAAGCGATACTGCATGCAAAAGCACGTATGAATGCCGTCGTACGTCCCAAGCGGTATGCACAAGAAGGGACCAGCTTAAATTCAAATCATTTTGGTAGAGTCCAAACTTGAAATGGGCTTGCCCGATCGTTGAGGCTTTTGTGGGCAAAGGTACTACGATGAACTAACACAGTATTGCTTCATCACAGTGCTTATCATATTTGCGTCCTGCACAGTATCCGAAGCGGTCTAGTTCCATGTATCCTTGTAGTACGCGAACAATGGTCTCGGGTCAACCTGCATTTGTCAGGCAGAAGCTCTCACTTAGATGCCACCCAAAAGCCACAAATGTAAAAAAATGTCAGTTGCAAGTTCGACACTTAAATAACCAGGTGCGTTTTTTGTAACATGCATGCGCCCCGATTGCCTATTCTCCACCACGCGCGGGTACCCGCCATCCTTTTTCGTTCATAGCGCCAATGATCTGTGCTCTCATGCATTCCTGATATTTACGCGACGGTGCACGTATGTTGTTTCACTGTCAATGATTTCTTGGTGACATAAGCGTTAAGGTGAGAGGAAATGACCTCCGTAAAGCCCGTACTTTATTCTTACTGGCGCAGCTCATGCTCATGGCGAGTTCGTATAGGTACGTTTCAGTACTTTTAAAGGCACCGCAGTTGCTGAACTATGTAGTTGCGACAAGTAGACGGAGTACCTACGTGCTCATGCCAAAAGTTTAGCTCTCAGTCTCAAAGGCATCGAGTACGACACCATCCCAGTGAATCTACTGAAGAATGAGCACGTAAGTAGCACGCAGGCGGCTAACACGGGTTTATGTTTTCTTACAGACATCGCCTGATTACACTGTGAAGAACCCGCGAGCCCTAGTGCCGTCTTTGGCGATTGGCGATACTGTTCTCACCGAAAGCCTTGCGATCATCGAGTACCTAGAGGAGAAGTACCCGGAAACGCCAAAGCTGCTTCCCGGAGATCCCGAAAAACGCGCAAAGATCCGAGCGCTGGCTCTTATGGTATAATACTTTTGACGGCGCATCTGATGACCGCCTTAGGTTGCTGCGAACACACAACCGCTTCAAAACTTGACGGTGCTTAAAGCGATCTCCGATGACGCGGAGGAGAAGAAGAAGTGGGCACAGAGGTGGATTCAGGCAAGCTTCGATGCCATAGAGAAGGAGCTGGCCAAGTCAGTCGGTCAGTACTCGGTGGGAGATGACGTCACTCTCGCAGACGTATGCCTCGTCCCGCAGGTGTACAACGCGAACAGGTAGGACATGGCTCGTTGACCGGCCACCGCATACTGATGCTTCAGATTCGCTGTCGATATGAGCAAGTATCCGAACATCAAGCGAGTGAACGACGCCTTGATGAAAGTGGCCGCTTTCCAGAAGGCTCATCCGGACAACCAACCAGATGCGGTTAAGGAGTAACGACCGAAGACCGAAATTCCACATTCCGTCATATACCTAGCGGCATTCACCTATTGTTCCTAGTATTTCCTCCCATATGGATTAAGCAGTAAAAAAGCGGAATAACGTCTACTTATTCGCTTGGCAACTTGGGCTAAGCAACATAAGAGGATGAAGCAAGTAATGTAATGTAGCGCATCCTAACGCAAGCATCCAGAGCCAACGTAACAACGCTAAGTGGTAGAAATGGTACCGAGTTAGGTCCGCTACGTACCCTTACGCTAAATTTTTTTCGACAGCCATCTAGGAAGGGTTAAGCTCAGTACCAAGAACCAACCGATTTCAGTCCACAAATTTATTGGTCAGTTGCATGGGACTGCAGAAATGTCAGTGATTGGGCTGGGGGCTTTATAGCACGCGACGAGAGCTGCGATTCGCATGCGGAGTGTTGCCAGGTGACTTGTCGGGACGGTCACGACGCGCCGAACGGGACGAGCGTGGCTTGCCGGCGGCCCGACGGGCACGGTGAGGAGCCTTCTGCTTGGCCGGAGAGGCATGACGAGGAGACGCCTGTCGCTTGCGTGCGGGAGTCTGAACTGTCTGAATTAGTATACTCCATGAGCAGCGTAAGCCGTACCTTCGATCGCGGGCGGCTGTTGGAGCGAGGCTTGGAAGGTGAACGGGTTCGAGATCGTCCACTAGACGTGCCGGGGGCCTCCTCGTCATCCGAGACGTCGTTGAACACGACCTTCTTCTTGAGCTCAATCGGACTGCGAACCGAACTCGACCGTCCCCGAGACGTGCTGGCACCGCCCTGGAAACAAGCTTGCCTGAACAACGGTCAATTTAGCAGATTACTTACCGTTCTCGATGGCGTGGCCTGGGTCACCGTCGACACGCCGCGACGGTTGGGCACCTCGGGAGACGAGTCGCGGTCAGTGTGAGCCGAAGCCGACGAGACGTCGCTGGTGGTGTCGGTGGCTGGCGGAACAGCCGCCGCTTGGCG
>JNEY01000007.1:293704-434905 GCA_020875895.1 Aphelenchus avenae
TTTGCTCCGCCCAGCGGTCCGTTGACGGACCGCGGCGGTCGACGGTTCATTCACTCTTCGTTCCGCCGTAGGAAGCACCGGCTCTAAAGAGCCGCTCCCGTCTTCTTTCGCAAGTGCATTAATGCACACCGTTCAAGGGACTTTAGTCCCGTCTCTGCCCGCTGGCCTTGCGCCCTTGAGGGCTTGTTGTTTCGTGTTCATTGACATGTTCACATGTCTTTTTTATTGGTTTAAATACCCAGATTTGAGGTTCCCCAATAAAGGGCTCTTCATCTGCAAATCGCCATTCGGTAGGCGTCAGCGCCCGTACAAACTTCAAGGACGGCCGCTGTTCGGAGGACTGCTACGAGCGTCTTCCCAAAAGAGCTGGAAAGAGCACCAGCTCTCTGTACGTCGGCACAGGAGAGAACAAGAGCACCGACCTTAAGGTCGTCGGTTACGGACCTCTCTAGAGGAGCAATCCTCAGGGACACTACAGCTGTCATCTACGAACTTGGGCTGATCACCCGGGTTCGTTTGTGACAATATATACGGCAAGTAAAAGTGCCCAAACGGTAAAGAATCGTTTTTTCATTTTTTTTTCATTCAATTTCATTTTAAGAAGATACATTCAGCATGCCATGCTTGGGACAAGCATGAGTGCCATCATGGGTACCGAGCGGTACCGCATGCAGAAGCATGTTCTTTGCACGAATGACAACTTCTAACAGAAGAATTACGAATTGTGTGTCATACAAAGACTGCAAAAATGCTCATATCATGCCAAGCTGTGATCATGCATCGTACACTCGTGCGTACTAAGCGGTACTGCATGCAAAAGCACGTATGAGTGCCGGCGTACGTCCCAAGCGGTATGCACAAGAAGGGACCAGCTTACCTTCAAATCATTTTGGCAGAGTCAAAACTTGAAATGGGCTTGTCCGATCGTTGAGGCTTTTGTGGGCATAGGTGCTACGATGAACTCACGCAGTTTTCTTCATCACACTGCTTATCACATTTGCGTCCTGCACAGTATCCAAAGAGGTCTAGTTCCATGTAGCGTTGTAGTACGCGAACAATGGTCTCTTGTCAACCTGCATTTGTCACGCAGAAGCTCTCATTTAGATGCCACCCAAAAGCCACAAATGTTAAAAGTGTCAGTTGCAAGTTCGACACTTAAATAGCCAGGTGTGGTTTTTTTTGTAACATGCATGCGCCCCGATTGCCTATTCTCCACCACGCGCGGGTACCCGTCATCATTTTTCGTTCATAGCGCCAATGATCTGTGTTCTCATGCATTCCTGATATTTACGCGACCGTGCACGTTTGTTGTTTCACTGTCAATGATTTCTTGGTGACATAAGCGTTAAGGTGAGAGGAAATGACCTCCGTAAAGCCCGTACTCTATTCTTACTGGCGCAGCTCATGCTCATGGCGAGTTCGTATAGGTGCGTTTCAGTACTTTTAAAGGCACCGCAGTTGCTGAACTATGTAGTTGCGACAAGTAGACGGAGTACCTACGTGCTTACGCCAAAAGTTTAGCTCTCAGTCTCAAAGGCATCGAGTACGACACCATCCCAGTGAATCTACTGAAGAATGAGCACGTAAGTAGCACGTATGCGGCTAAGACGGGTGTCTGTTTTCTTACAGACTTCGCCTGAATACATTGCGAAAAACCCGCGAGCCCTAGTGCCGTCTTTGGCGATTGGCGATACGATTCTCACCGAAAGCCTCGCGATCATCGAGTACCTAGAGGAGAAGTACCCGGAAACGCCAAAGCTGCTTCCCGGAGATCCCGAGGAACGCGCAAAGATCCGAGCGCTGGCTCTTATGGTAAAAAAACTGTTGTCGGCACGTCTGATGCTCGCTTTAGGTTGCTGCGAACACACAACCGCTTCAAAACTTGACAGTGCTCAAAGCGATCTCCGATGACGCGGAGGAGAAGAAGAAGTGGGCACAGCGATGGATTCATGCAAGCTTCGATGCCATAGAGAAGGAGCTGGCCAAGTCAGGCGGAAAGTACTCCGTGGGAGATGACGTCACTCTCGCAGATGTCTGCTTGGTACCTCAGGTGTACAACGCGAACAGGTAGGACTTGGCCCGTGGAAAGGTCACCGCACATTGTTGCTTTAGATTCGAAGTCGATATGAGCAAGTACCCGAACATCAAGCGTGTGAACGATGCTTTGCTGAAAGTGGCCGCTTTCCAGAAGGCTCATCCCGACAACCAACCAGATGCGGTTAAGGAGTAACGATCGAAGACCGAAAGTCCACGTTCTGTCATATACCTAGTGGCATTCATTTGTTGTTCCTAGTATTTCCTACCGTATGGATTAAGCAGTACAAAAGCGGAATAACGTCTACTTATTCGCTTGTCAACGATGACTTGGGCTAAGCAACATAAGATGATGAAGCAAGTAACGTAATGTAGCGCATTCTAACGCAAGTATCCAGAGCCAACGTGCGGACGCGACAGTGGTAGAACTGGTACCGAGAGTTAAGTCCGCTAAGTGCCCTCACGCTAAAGTTTTTTCGACAGCCAACTAGGAAGTACCAAGAACAAACCGATTTCAGTCTACAAATTTATTGGTCAGTTGCATGGGACTACAGTATCAGTGATTGGGGCGGAGCTTTAAGGGCACATGCGACGAGAGCTGCGGTTCGCATGCGGAGTGTTGCCAGGCGACTTGTCGGGACGGTCACGACGAGCCGAACGCGACGAGCGTGGCTTGCCGGCGGCCCGACGGGCACGGTGAGGAGCCTTCTGCTTGGCCGGAGAGGCATGACGAGGCGACGCCTGTCGCTTGCGTGCAGGAGTCTGAACCGTACGAATTAGTTAGTATACACTCCATCAGCAGCGTAAGCCGTACCTTCGACCGCGGGCGGCTGTTGGAGCGAGGCTTGGAAGGTGAGCGGGTGCGAGATCGTCCACTAGACGTGCCGGGGGCCTCCTCGTCATCCGAGACGTCGTTGAACACGACCTTCTTCTTGAGCTCAATCGGACTGCGGACCGAACTCGACCGTCCCCGAGACGCGCTGGCACCGCCCTAGAAATAACGGCTTGCATGAACGACGGTCAATTTAGTCGGTTACTTACCGTCCTCGATGGCGTGGCCTGCGTCACAGTCGACACGCCGCGACGGTTGGGCACCTCGGGAGAAGAGTCGCGGTCAGTGTGAGCCGAAGCCGATGAGACGTCGCTGGTGGTGTCCGTGGCTGGCGGAACAGCCGCGGCTTGGCGAGAGGTCCGGCGCGAACGCGAAGGAGAAGGCGAACTGCGATGAGGAGCCATGTGGAGTGACGAGTTTAGGGGCGCTGATGAAACGCGGGATGATGGCTTCAGCTAGCCAAGCCTCTATTTTTGTAGCTTCGTACATGGCAAAATTTGCATATCCCGTTTGTTTCAGCTACCACTCTTCTCGTTTATCGAACCGTGTTCTAGGAGGCTCTACCGTTAAGGGGGGTCTAGTAGGTAATTCTCTTATTTCCCTTTATCAAAGAGAAAGCTGAGCGACATTAGGGTCTTTTGGTGACAGTAAAGGCAATCGTATTGCGTATCATCGACGTCAATGTTTAGCTTAGAACCACTTTCAACATTCACACTTCTTGCCACAAGCCGTTGCAATCAAGGTGAGTGCAACAAACATTAATTGTTGGATAGTGCGTTGAACTACGGTACTGGATAATTTTAGCGTTGTGCTATTTTTGTGACGAAAATGCTCTGCGAAGAAATATCGGCACCGAGTGTCACGATAGAGTACTTCCGCATTGCGCTATCGATTGCTGGACTCCGACACGAAAGCCTCGCCAATGCGCATACATGCCAGTTGCATGTCACCCGAAAAACCTCATTAACATTAACCGAACTCGGGCGTAAATAGCAACAATACCACTGTTTTATTCTCTTTTCTTCTCTATTTCGACATAGCCTTAATCGTTTACTTGCAGGTTCGTGATGGACTGCTAGTGCCAACCGGTCGCACAGGTGAGTTGTGCGTCACGTTTTACCTAGCGAAGCGTGAAATCTCACGGTCCGAAAAAAATACTCCAGAACAGCTTGTTCCCGTAGGGGAACAACTTAAAAAGTTTTGAAGGCTGGCGACTGTATTAATGTCATGTTTTAGATTGCACAGACAAGCACAACTATGGACATCGGACAACTACCGAAGACCGAATCTGGCGTAAGGACGTAACCTGTGCTTTTCATGTCGCGAATAGCAACGATAGCACGCATTGCATTGTGAGCTATTACCGGTTTAGGGAACGTCTACTACGGACCTTATGTCCTATCTTTCGTTGGCCGAGAAGGAAAAGGCACTCAGCGACAAGTACTTGACGGAGCGGGACACGGTGCTGGAGAAGTTCTCTTCGTGGGCCGAGCAAGACCAGACGGATTTCGCTAAGCTGCTTCTGCGACGCATGTGCCATCAGCAGCACGGCCAAATCGACCAGTTCCTGAAGCCGATGCTCCAGCGCGATTTCATCACTCTCCTCCCAGGTATATCGCCCAGCTGTCGAAGTTGCTACAACACTTCAACATTT
The DNA here is from genome assembly GCA_020875895.1 of Aphelenchus avenae. Lineage (NCBI taxonomy): Eukaryota > Metazoa > Nematoda > Chromadorea > Rhabditida > Aphelenchidae > Aphelenchus > Aphelenchus avenae. The sequence continues at coordinate 298,225 of JNEY01000007.1, forward strand.
CAGCGGGTCTCGCGGAAAAGGTGCTGTCCATGCTCGACGCAAATTCTCTCTGCGCGAGTGCGTGTGTCAGCAAGGGATGGAGGCGAAGCATTGCGCACGGCATGATGTGGAAGAAGCTCATCGAGCGCAAGGTTCGCACCGACCCCCTCTGGCGCGGCTTGAGCGAGCGACGCGGATGGTGAGTCGTTTTTGACGAGATTAATATAGGAAAAACCTGCTCACTCCAGGAAGAAGTACCTGTTCGTGTCGAGCGAGAACGCCAACAACCAGATCGCCACCGGCAAGTACGGCAAAGCGTGCTACGAAGACCTGAAACTCAACTATCCGGATCCCCTGGAGTTCCAGCACATATTCTACCGGGACCTCTACCCGGAGATCATGCGTGACATCTCCACCATCGAGAACAACTGGCGACAGGGAAAGCACCGTCTGGACCGCATTAACTGCGAGTCTGTCAACAGCAAAGGTCGTTGTTCGGAGCAGTCCGCAAAGCGACCAGTGGAACAACTTGCACTTTTAGGCGTCTACTGCCTGCAGTACGACGACGAGAAGATCATCTCGGGTCTTCGCGACAACACCATCAAGGTCTGGAAGCGCAACGACCTGAAGTGCTCGCAGACGTTGACGGGTCATACGGGTTCCGTCTTGTGCCTGCAGTACGACGAGCAGATCATCGCTAGCGGTAGCAGTGACGCCACCGTCAGGTACTGCTCTTAAGGTGGAGTGCACTGAACGAACCTTTTTACAGGATATGGGACGTGAAAACCGGCTTGCAGTTGAACACGCTAATTCACCACTGCGAGGCCGTGCTACACCTGCGTTTCCACAACGGAATGCTTGTCACGTGGTACGAACTCTTTGAGTGATGGGACGCTAAGGGCTGGCATATTTAGCTCGAAAGACCGGTCAATTGCCGTCTGGGACATAACGTCTCCGAAGAAGATCGATCTGCGTCGTGTGTTGGTGGGACATCGAGCAGCGGTGAACGTGGTCGACTTCGACAACACCTTCATCGTTTCCGCTAGCGGCGACCGTACCATCAAGGTACGGAATGGTATACCGGACAAGAAGTTCAGCTGCACATTCAGGTATGGAGCGCTGACACGCTGGAGTTCGTCCGTACCCTCAACGGTCATAAGCGAGGCATTGCCTGTCTGCAGTACAGAGATGGCCTCATTGTCTCCGGGTCAAGCGACAACTCCATTCGGTAAGCATCCGCTTCACCTCAATCTGAGAGCAAACGACTCGTTTAGGCTGTGGGACATTGAGATCGGCACTTGTTTGCGAGTGCTCGAAGGGCACGAGGAACTAGTTCGCTGCATACGTTTCGATTCCAAACGGATTGTCTCCGGTGCTTACGACGGGTAAGTGCAGACTTTTACTGCAGTCTTTGTGCCTACTTTTGAGTTTTTAATTTTAAGTTTTTAATGATATTTCCTGCTTTTTAGGAAGATTAAAGTTTGGGACTTGCAAGCAGCGCTCGATCCTCGCTCTCCGCCAAACAGCATTTGCTTGAAGACACTTGTGGAGCATACGGGTCGCGTCTTCCGGTTACAGTTCGACGAGTTCCAAATCGTCAGCAGCTCCCACGATGACACCATTCTCATCTGGGACTTCCTGCCTCCGCACCCTCCTTCCGGGCCGTCGTCCGCCTACCAGACGGCAAACTTCACCAACACTCTTGCGGCAGGCGTCGGTCAGGCGGATGCCGCCACAGCGGCGGCCGTGCCGGTGCCGCGCATGGCCATCCGGAACATCGCCATTCCCGTGCTACCTGGCGGCGGTCATCGGGCTGCTGCCGCGGCCGTACCCGACTTCAACGACGATGACGACGACGGGTCGGGCGATGCGGAAGCCGGTCCGTCAGGCGGGCGGCAAGCTCCGCCAGCTGGCGGCCACAAGTACAACCTGCGGGTGCGGCGCGATCGCAGAGGCAACCCGAACCTGAACGAGGAAGCGGCTGCGTTCGCGGAACCTGCCCAACCCCCTCCGGATCTAGTCATGGAACACGATGGCGAGGACGATGACGACACCGAAGACTCCGAAGAGGCCGACGTGGACGACGCCGACGAGCCTGGTCACGCCTGAGACTCCAGTGAACAGTGTGCGCTTGTTTATGTGTCCACTTCTCTCGTCCGACGTCCCATCCCAGCTTTGTAAAAACCTGCTTAGTCCCTTGCGGCACTTTCTCTGACGTGTCCGCGGTCGCTCTCCATTCCCGGAACTTTTCGCTAACCCTTTCTCCTGTAGACCCTACACGGACCTTCCACGTACTTGCGACTCGTATTTGTCGTAGCTTGCTCGTCTCCAGACACCACTGGCTTTCTGTGATTAAGTATTTAGTAAAGGGTTCCACCGACTACTTTTGGAAAGATGTCTGAGCTCGCCGCTTGAAAGGCAGAAATGAAAAGTGAAATTGAATGAAAAGGCATTGGGGACGCGACAGTTCGAACAAGTCAGTTTGGTCGTACGCAGTGCTTCGGTTTGGTATAGAAGTTCGGCATGATCGCGAACCTTGCGCTGCAGAACAGAACGTTAGCGAGAGGAGCCGTAGTATGCAGATTCCGTCTTCGAGAATTCAATAAAGAGCCTCGCAAACTGAGCTAAGCGTTACTTTCCTACCAGCAACGACTCGTCGACCGACTAGCTCAACTCGACTACAAGCGCGTACCGAACCTCGACGTCGACGATGCCGGACCCGAAGAAGTCGGCCGCCTCCAAGGGCTCCAAGAGATCGCCGGGAAAGAAGGCCGCAACCGTCCGTCGTCGCTCAGTGCACCCGAGATCCGACAAAGGTATGTTTACGCCATGCGCGCTATCTTACGGGCCGTTTAGTCGACGACGACGGCACACAAGTGGAGCAGGTGATCAAGCCGAAGCGGAAGCCGAAGCCGAGGAAGATCTCGCGCACGGAGAACAACAGCGTGGAGGACACGCCCTACGCGGAGAAGCTGAAGGAGTTCGCGCAGACCGTCATCGAGCGAGGACCCGTGGAGATCGCCAACGAGTTCAACCGGATCCGAGCCGAGACGATGCAGCCGCCCGCCGCGAAGACCGCCTTCGACGCGAATGCCGCCAAGAACCGCTACAAAGGTATGCCTATTGAGTGCTGTGGAGTGATTCGCTTGCTTGCTTCAGATGTCTTCTGCACCGACCCATCGCGCGTCGTGCTGAAGGACGCGTTCGCGCCGAGCTGCGGAGACTACATACACGCGAACTTCATCCGCTCGCACGGCGACGAGGAGCGCTTCATCTGCACGCAGGGACCGCTCGACACCACCATCGACGACTTCTGGCGGCTTGTGTGGCAGGAGAAGTGCACCGCGATCGTCATGCTCTGCGACGTCGTCGAAGGCGGCAAGCAGAAGTGCGCACAATACTGGCCGCCGGACGTGGGCAAGTCGGTAAGTGGGAAAGGGGCTGGACTCGGGACTAATCCACGACGCTTTAGATCACCACTCAGTCGGGCTTCACCATCAGGAGCGACGAGGCGCAAGACCTGGAGAAGACGGACGCGCAAACGCTCCGCAAGACCACCCTCACGCTGACGCTCGCGGCCGAGTCGATGACCGTCGCGCACTGGCACTGGCAGCATTGGCCCGACCGCGGAGTCCCAGCAGCCTACCTCCTCGCGCTGCGTCTCCTCGTGAAGATCAGGAACGACAGGAAGGTGCTCGTCCACTGCTCCGCCGGTAGGTCACTTCGTTAGAGTAGCGTACCACTAACACCTCACGCATTTAGGCATCGGTCGTACGGGCACGGTGGTGGGCCTCGAGATGGCGGACCGGGTGCTGAAGGCGGGTGAGACCCTCTCCATGGAGACGGTGCTGCGGGAGCTGCGCGCGTGCCGTCACGGCTCCGTGCAGACGGACGTCCAGTACGTCTACATGCACCGCGTGATCGTCAGCCTCGCCGTCAACAAGAAGCTCATCACCGACAAGGACGCCCAGCGGTTCTACACGCCCTACGAAGAGTTCATGAAGAGCCGAGGCCTCTGATCCCTACACCTACGTCCCCGGTCTCGTCACGATGTCTCATTCTCTATGCCCTTGTACATTAAACTAACCGAATAAAGTGAAAATGAATACCATGTGCCCATGTGTGTCGGAATTTTAATCGACGCCGGGTCTTCTTCATGATCACTCAACCGACTTCTTGGTCACTCAACGTGATAACATTGTTCTGATACCATTGTTGCCACTACCCTGAACAGGTCTTCCAATGAGGGACAGGGCCTTTCCCTGACAAAGGGAACATCATTGTTCCTTGTGGCTGAAGAAATTATTTCTGTTGACCTCAGCCCTTGAGCAACAATTCCGCAACTTACGGTGACATCCTTAGCTTTACTTGACTAAGTTCTTTGTGAGAAATATTTTATGTGTGCTTCCGACTGAAACTTCCCAAGTTCTCACCGAGTCGATGTTCGAGTACCATGCCCGATGTAATACCGAATAATGAGCGCGTTTTTATTTGCCAGCTCAGTGCTAGCTACCGATGACTACAGGCATACGCCTATTCTTGTCCGCTACACAACAACACCACGCAATCCTTGAACACCGTAGGGAAATGGTGCATGCGGTAAGGCAATGATGACTGCGGTAGTGATAATGACTCATGAGGTAGGGCTACTCTCGAGCGAGTACAACTAGCTAGGTCCACTATGGTAGGCCCAGGAAACACTGCGCCCAGGAAACTGGTCCAAATTATAGAATATCTGTTTAAGTACAAGTACTCCCCTCCAGCGGCGCCGGCCGCGCGAAGCAGGGATGCTCTGATGTCATGTGCCGAAAGTTCGAATTCGCATACGCTTACCCCAGAGAGAGCTTCGTGAGTCCAACGATACAAAATCAAACGTTAACGACATTAACGTTAATGTTAACGTTTAACGTTAACTACGACATTCTTTGCATGTCGATTTATTGGTTCGCTAACCTTAGTTATACGCTAACTACGATGGAAATCAAAGAAAAACTTATCTAACGATAACGAGGGAACAAGTTCATTCAAACTACCGTACATGCGGCATGCTATGCTTTGGACATGCATGTAGGTATGTCATGTCATTCGCACCAACTGCTACCGCATCGAGAAGCATGCGCTAAAGGAATTCCATAACTTGTGCCAGGCAAAGAACAACGTACTGCAAACAATTGTGTGTAGCAGCAACTGTAAGCCACACATGCTTGCTGCAATGCGTACTGAGCGGTACCGCATGGAGAAGTGCGTAACTTGGAGTTTAAAGGTTTCGTAAAGGTAGCAAGGAGCTCCAGACGGCAGACGTTAGTACTCTCCGCAAAGTGATCCACTTTGACTTACCAAAAACAGTACGTCAATAAGCAATCGGTTGAACGAGCAATCGTTCTATTGATACCCCCGCTTAAAAGTTTAAACGAAATCACAAAAGAAGAGGAAGAAGAGGGAGAGGCTTAGCAGGTTTATTTGGTCAGCAATCAGTACAACAGCGAGAAGCAGTGATTGCACGCGGTTACTTGTCTTTCTTCTTCGGCTCGAAGACTTGGTTCTCGTCGAGGTTCGCTAGTGGCTAAAAGTTTCGCGGTGACCACTCGTTGCAAACCCGGTCAGCTTACCTCGTATTCGGCTTCCTTCTTGTCGGCGGCCGTTGGTTGCTCAGGTGCTTTGAGGTCGCCGGACTTGAACTTCTTGTCGGCGGTGAAGGAGACTTTGTCGAGCTCTGCGATTGTCTAAACGTGGAGGATGTGTGAGAGTTCCTTACCGCAACCGCTTACCTTGTACTGCTCCGCGTGTGGGTCCACTCGAGTTGCATTTGCAGGCGCCTTGATCACGGGCTTCTGCGGTCCTTTCTCTTGCTCGTCCTTCGGCGTTTGCTGCCTCTGCACGGCCTCTGCCGGTTTCTTCGGACCATCCGGGTTCTCTAAACGGCAGGCAGTACTTCATACATTTAAAACGAATGCTTACCATGCTCGGGACTTGGTTTCGCATCCGGCTTGGAGTCGTGCTTCGAGTTAGGCTTGGGCTCGTCGGGTTTCTTGATGTCCGACATCAGGTGAGGCGGAGTGTTGCCGTCCTTGGCGGCTTCGTCTTCCTTGTTGCCGCCTGGTGCGTTCTCGAAGAATGCCCACATGCGAAGAACGCCATCCGCTTGGCCTTTATGCGCGCTCCAGGCAGCGCGGGCGCCGACGCCTTTCGATGCCGCGATGTGGTAGATGGCGAAGTGATGACGCTTGCCTTGAGGAACCTCTTTGCCGTCGTACCTAAAGTGACGTCTTTAAGTGCGCATGTAAACGCACAAACATACTTGTAGTGAATTGTTACTATGGTGGACTCGTCGGGGTCAAGGGTTCCTACGGGCGGTCGGATGCGAAACATGTCGTTGCGGGTGCACTTCACCTTGAACGCCTTGCGGTCCTTGGTCTTGTTGGTCAGCTTCACGGCCACTTCCGCCTCGAGATACCCCACAAAGCGCACCTGAAACGTAGAGTTGCAATTACGCGCGAGAAGTGTGCACCGACCTCGTTGTTGGGCTCAGCGGTCAACTGGAAATTAGTCTGCATCGCAGTCGGCGAATATCGTTGTGCACGAGGGAAGTGAGAAAGGCGCGTTGTACGCGACGATGAGCAGAAGGAGCAACGTCCTGACGGCGGAAAAGAGACGTACAATGAAGAGAAGATTGCTAGGAGGACCTGCTTATAGGCCGCTGGCGGGGGAAATTTGCATTGAATACCTCACTAAACGTTCTTATCGCTGAGGGGGAACCAAAGACCAAGTTTGGCTTTCGTTACTAGCTCAGATTTACAGCATTCAGTCTTCAGAAAACGACCCGTTTAATAACGAAACACTCTCAACAATTTTATCGAGTAATGAAAGCAAAGTTTCCGTTTGCAACTAGTTGTCGGTAGAGGTCTGCAGGGGAACAGTTATAGTGAAGCGCAAGATCCTCGACCGAGTTCTCGCCATTGCACAGTGACGCAATTCTGAACTGACGCAATGCAAGCATAAATGTGTTAGAGCTTTGACAAACTTGGTAAATCCGTCGTTGTTCGTGGAAATCGGGTAAACGAGCAGTTTTCTTACGAACCCGTAGTATATGCCGAACTGAACGAGCTTCCGCTCGTCGACGTTGTACTGCTTCGGTTGCACCCGTAGACACCAGTCCTTTAGCGTCATGCCCCGCTATACGTTCGAGCATATCGCTAAGGCTGTTAGTGACCAGGCTAACCTTCAAACTAAGGTAAAGTCGGAAGACATCTGCGAACGTAGGCAGCGGTTCCTTTGGATTCCTAGCAGCGAACTTGAGGCAATCCTAAAAGTACCCTGCATGAGAGAGTTCGTCGAGGTACTGCTTACTTCAATAATCTTTGGACTATCATGAAAATGTCGAATGTTCTCCGTAGCGATGTAGGTATTCGAGTAGAGGAACATCGGCATTAGCGTGATGCATCCGAAGAAGTAGAGGTTGCGGATGCAACGGCCCACGAGGTCGGCATCGATCTGCAATGTACACCCATACTGTAACTAACCTAGCCTGGCAATAATGAACACAATATCGTCACCACGAGATTGACGATTGACTCACCTGCACCACTTGCGCGATGTCCTTGACACAACGGACTCCGTCAATGTGCGGACAAATCTAGACTGACCGAAGTTTCCCATGCATCTGTAGCGCTATACCTTCTGCGATAGCACATCCATTTTGTGCAGTTGTTCAGCCGAAGTTGGTGGCGGGATGCGCGTGAATATGGGAACCATGAACGGATTCACCGGTGGTGGCTCGCGACCATGGAAGGACGGGCACAGCTTCAGGTATAGCGTCGTCTGATCCGTAACGGTGAAGATGCATTCGCCTAAATGTACTTAATGGTTCTGGTTGTTATTCAGCACGCACCTTTGTCGTTGAGCCCGTTGAATATTTTCGACATCAGCTTCGGTAGCTCTGCCTTGCGCCGTTCGTCGTTGGTGGACAAGAATTCGCACTCCTGAAATCTTTCGAGTGTGTCTCCTACCCCAACCAGACTTACTTTCTCGAGGTCGATGAGATATTCCGCACACTTCTGTACTAAGGGTTCGTAGACGGAGTCGCTCTCGATATTCTTTGAGACGATGAAGCACATGTTGAATATGTACACCTTCCTCTCGTACTTCTTGTCCTCTAAAGTGATAAATGCGTGGCGTATCACTGGTCACAGGTTGAACGTACGTATCCCCACAGGATGTCCCATGATTTTGTAGTCGTACATGTTGATCTTGATCATCCGACCACGCATCTCCTCCGACGGGATGATAGCGGAAGAAATAGCATCGAAACCCTGCTTGTCCAATACTTCTCTCGGCACCTAAGCGAGAAGTCAGTCTTGTGACCATCACAACTTATGCATGCTCTTAGCTGTGTAAGTACGTCATGCTTACCTGGTACTTGATCACCCTCCCTATCTTGTTATCGAACTCCGCGTAGACAATTGCCTCAAGGCGGGGTGCTTGTGGTTCGAAGAAGTGGTGCGTCATCTCAGACGATCTTGAACTGCTTGAGGAACTTGAGCTTGCTCGGTTTGAACGAAACTTCGAGCTGCGCGACTACGAGGCCCACTAAGGCACCGACGCTAGCGCCGAACAGAGACGGCAACGGATATTTCTAAACTCTTATTTTATGCGTCTAGAGAAGGCGCTCCTAGTACATACCTGCCACCAGCGGTCCCAGTCCAGAGGGATGACGACCGCTCCCAACCAAGCCCCGAGAAGGGCACCAGCAGCGAGACGGTGACTGTAGAGTTGTGCGCTGTTTATAGCTCTAAAGAAACGCTATAGCCGACTAAGGATTCTAGCCAGGTAGTACCTTCCTTCGAAGACAAGTTCTTGAAAGGAGCTTTCGTCCTGTGCGCTTAAAGCTAGCGGAAGTGCTGTGTAAATGGCTAGCAGCGATGCGAGTGTGAAATTCTCCTGGAAATGCCTATAACCTCAAGTGTACTTCCATAGCGCACTAGCACTCACGAGAGAAACGGAGCTCCAAAGAGAACGACCAAGGCGTAGAATGCAGGAACCGCTAGTGCAGTGTACGTAGCTATTTTCGACGGCTTCATTAGCCGCTTATGGTGAAAATCTTGACAAAATAGATGAAAAATGGCGGTAACCGGTCAATTCGGCAAATGCTAATTCGGCAAACGACAATTCAGCAAAAGACAACTCGGCATTACTCTCGCAGGGACGTCAGTCGCGTTTAGCAGTCCACAAAAGCCCAATATGCTGAAATTACACTTGCAAGTGCATGCATGGACACACAATTGCATAGCAATATCAAGCGTCTTTCACGTAAGAAACTTCCAAAATTAGGCAGTAAGCATGATGTTGCCTCGAACGATTGTTGTTTAGCGCTACTCTTCAGAACGGTGAGATAAAACGCCAAGTTGGACAATTGCGTACGTGCAATGGATGCGTTTCGAAGTATCTACGACCTTAAGCGATGGTTCCCGAGAATGCCAAACTTATCAGAGCATCAAATGACCCTGCGGCTTACGCACTTCCAAAGTGTCGCGGCCAATAATCCGCGAAAAAGAACGATCGATAAGTTTCTCCCACGCATTCAGTTTCACATTTATGCGGTTTATTGCTTTTCCCCTTGTTGCGACCAGTATACCACACGCTTTGCATTGCCGCCTTTTTGCAGCTTCTTACTTCCCCAGAATTCTCGGTTTCCATCTTGGCGGCCGTACGCGGTTTGTCATGATTGGTTATTTTCTTATTTATCGGTCGGACTCGGCTTTGGCCTGTGATGCATACAAACAGGCCTCGACGCATTTCATGGCTTAAAGTCTCCACATGCTTGGACAATTGAGTTTAAGCTTCTCTACGCTGCTATCCGACGCTACGGTCTTCCGTTGCGAGATGCTGCCGCATCGCTACCTTCGCTACTTACTCGCCTAACACCGCTTCCGGCCTGTCAATGGACGAGAACCGTCCGGAGCACCACTATTTCCTGATTTCGCCTATTCACCAAAAATTTGTCGGTAAGTTTGGGTGCTAACCAATGGCTTCGCTGTCCCTTATAGAATTTTCACGTTGTCCGCCTGACTAACTCTACGATGCTCGAAAAAGAGTATAATACTGTTGGCTAATTATTTAGCAAAATGCTTGAGCGATCCTGCAAACCCTTGAATGCCACCAACTGTTCCTACACCCTTCGGCTATTAGCGGTTGTTTACTTAAAACGCGTATTGCTTACTAACGGTTGCTAGGCATCCTCGTGATACCCGCGCTCCCGCTAGCACCCGCCTGACCGCGAGGGACGCACTGTCCGCGACCGAACGCCGTGATTAGGGCTGGCGCGCGTATGTTTCGGTTTGTGAGAGTGTGAAGGAAGCCGATCCCCGGGGCGGGATGGAATACCTTCCGCAATGGGCGGCGCCTAACGCGCTTTGGTGGCGGTGTTTTCTGGTTCTCACTGGATTCGATGACCTCATAAGTGACTAATGCTTTGATGCGCTCCAAGTTGAAATAGGCAATCTCACGGAACCAGCGACCGGTCTATCATTCCCGTAGTTGTTGCGATCGGGTATGCATGCGCTTGGACGGTGCCAGCTGGCCCCACATAAAATTACTGCTTTGTGGCTATTCGCGACAGTTGTCCGCATTTCGCAATTTGTTGTGTTTCAGAGTTCGAGGGACGCATTCGCAAATGGCGCATCTTTAACCGAGGCCACGCGACACACCGTTCCGCGAGCAGTGACCAGAAGAAGGACGTCCGCGTGAAGAAAGTGCGGCCTGCGTGCCTTACCAGTCCGATTCCTCGAAAAACTCTTCACAGTGAGTTGCATCCTTACTTGCCGTTTCCAAAAATACTGTTAAGTGGACGTCAGCACGAGCAATATGCCGCCGCCACTGCCGCCGCGAAGGATGACCGGCAACCTTCGTGACTTGGACCTGGTCAATACGAGAAGGCCGAGTCCGAACGAGGAGGAGCTGAATGCGCGATTCGAGCGGATCCAGCAGAACTCCGGAGTGCTCGTCATAGGCGGCACGACCTTCCAGGGCGTCAGACTGGAGAATCTCGAGCTCGTTTCCGATCTCGGTTCCGGTGCTTGCGGGACAGTCACGAAGAGGAAGCTGCAGAGCAGACCGATGGCCGTCAAGGTACTTGCTGTCGAACCTCTAAAGAAATCGTTCTCAGTAACTTTGTGCTTTAGGAAATGAAGCGTACCAACAATCAGGAGGAAACAAAGCGGATATTCATGGACTTGGAGGTCATACGAAAGTCCAACGATTGCCCATACATTGTCAAATGCTACGGCTTCATCATCACTATGGTAAATCCGCAGCAATATGAATGTGCCAGACCTTGATGTTTCTAGGACCACCTCTACATTTGTATGGAGCTCATGGCGACGTGTCTGGAGAAGCTGCTCTTCAAGTTGCAGTCCGGCTTCCCCGAGGAGATTATCGGCAAAATGACCCTCAGTGTGGTGCTCGCTTTGGACTACCTCAAGGAGAAGCATTCCATCATGCACCGGGACGTAAAGGTATGAGCCGAGACTGTAGTACCAAAAGCCGCCTATTGTTACTGTAGCCGTCGAACATCCTGCTTGACTGGCATGGAAACGTGAAGCTCTGCGACTTCGGCATTTCCGGGCAGCTGATCGACTCGAAGGCGTCTACAATGTCCACCGGCTGCACTGCTTACTTGGCTGTAAGCTTCGAGAAAAATAAACCATGCGAGTTTTGCTTTTAGCCCGAAAGAGTGCGCCGTCAGCCGTACGACATTCGCTCCGATGTCTGGAGTTTGGGAATCACGCTGTAAGTTTCCAGATTCTTACAGAAGCACAAGTGCGCTGTTTCAGGATCCACTTGGCCACCGGAAAGTCGCCGTATGACCCGAGCATGAACCCCTTCCAGCTGATGGCGCACATCGACTCCCAAGAGCCGCCCCGACTTGACGACGGTGGCGGATTTTCGCCCGAGTTCCGGGACTTTGTCGGGCTCTGCCTCCAGAAAGAACTCAACTACCGACCCAAGTACAAGGAGCTCTTGGTGAGATTTTCGCCAGCGTCATCGTATCTTATCCATAACATTTTTAGCAACACCCTTTCCTCCAGCGTGTTCACGAGCAGAACGTGGACGTCGGCCTGTGGTTCACAAACCCGGAAGAGTACGCCTCGAAGCGCTATGCATCCTAGGTCGTCTGCTGCAGCTTCAAACACACTGGCCCATTGACTCACACGGTCTCTTGCCTTTCACGCTCGGATATTTCACTCTTTTTCCGTGGAGATTTTGGTGACTATTCATTGTCGTTCATTGTCTACCCAGTGTCGACGCGGTGCCCATCCGTCAGTCTTCTCAGTCCAAAGTCAGTCAACATCGTTAGGTATTCGTGCAGGGTGCTAACAGTAATGTTGCGTCTTTTCGGTGTGCTTTCCACCTTCGTCACACGCTCGATGCTAACCTATTTTCGCCGTACGACGTCGCGGTTGCGATATTTCTGTTGGAATGTGATAGCTTCCTTTCAGTGTTTGTAACGTTAATATTTACGAAGCAGTTGCTTAAATAAAGTGCAAAGTTTGCATAGTTCGTATTCCAGACGAAATGTTCAAGCTTAATGGTCAAAACTTATTCCACCAGTAGTTCCCGCTAAGAAGCGAGTTGAGTTAGTGCGCTCTACGAAATGTTATACTGAAACCGACGAATGTGTTTGCAGCGACTGCAACAGAGCGTAAAAGTTCTCTAGCAATCAGCGAGTCAACTATGTTATTCCATAGACGTGGCCTTATTAAGCTGCGCGGTCAGGTGAGTCATTGCACGTTTTTCGCGGAACGTCGTCTGCGCACTCTGTAAACCGAGCAACTTGTCGGACACTATAAACAGTTTGTTTACTGTGATGCATCATGTTTACCGAGCACTTTTCCGGGACGTTGCACTCGCTGCGGGGAAGGAGGCGGTGCTTGCTGCGGATGGCTATCCCTCCGACAATGGTGACAGCTCCGCGGGGATGACTCAGCTGGCTGGCGACAATGCGACGGCGATTAAGTGAGCAAACACGGGCTAACCTCGCATGACTCACGTTTCGACATGCGTCCGGCTTTGTTTGTCGCAAGTTTCCGCGGAAGCCGAACATGTTAGCAGGGCGACCGTTTCGCAACGTACACCTATTTCAACAGCACCGCTGGGTGGACTTGAGGGAACTCGAAAGTAAACAAATCCGACTAAAGGGCGCACATATTGACGCCAGTGAGTTCTTACGTGTCGAAAAGTAACAAAGAGCCCAAGGTTTGGATAATGCTTTACGGGCAGTGTTTCATGGGCAGAACGCTTTGATGGTCGACGCTAAAGCTTCAGTGAACTTGCCTGTAGAAACATTCCAGAGGCATATTTACGTAGCGGTGCAAGAGACCCAGTTCACTATCAACTGCAAACAGTTCAATGGACTTGGGGTATGTTGCAAAACATTTGGCAACAAAGACAGCCACGGCATTTTTGCTGAGCGCCCTTATCTGTCGGTGGCTACAGCATACATTGAGCGTAGAGGATTGGTGCTTTCCCATCGCCGGACAATAAACAAAATTCAACCTTAACATAAAACGGGAGAGCGACGCCTTGCCGACAGTGCCCTTTTTCAGAAGGCTCACCTAAACAATCAGCTCGATGCAGCGAATCGGGCTGTGTCAAATGATGATGTCATCTGAACTGGTCTGCAATTTCTGCCCAACCTACGACTGTTGAATCTTTTTGACCGATTTTTGCTAGGTCGAGCTCTTACAAAATTAATGTTGACCTCAAATGTGGTAGTAGGCTCACAAAATTTTTTTTATTTCAAGCAGCCTACAGTTAAGAGCTGAAAATGGACAGTGTTTCGTTGAAGATCGTTGTAAGGATAAATAGTTAGGACTGAAGGAAAGGAACATTGCGAGACGAGAGAACGAGCCTTTCGGGTGAGTAATGCCAGTATAATTGGGACGTAGAATTGTTACGACAGATTGCTGTGGACGGCTAAACAGAGCATGTGAAGGGCCTTAACAAACGGAATTTACAGCTAACAAGCAGGAGGAGCATGCAATGCCGTCAAGACAGTAGAACGAAGCGTATTAGCTTTGGAACATGGAATGCACGAAGGATTCGTAGTCGAGCGCGCCTGCGATCGTGCGTCCAGAGACAGCGTCCACGTACGGCTTCATGTGCTTTATGCAGTACTCCGCCTGCTCGGGGCTCAGGTTCTGTAAACACGAATATTCTCGTTCTGTTCGCGCTGAGAATCCGCTTACCGCGTAGATCTCCTCCGCGGTGACGTACGGACGGAACTCCTTGCTGAGCGCGCGGAAGGCCATCTCGATGTCCTCGCTCGAACGGACGTTCTCCGTCTCCTTGTTGATCATGAAGCTCATGTACTCCTGCAGCGTTACGTATCCGTCTCTGAAATTCGCGGTGTGAAGATCACTGTCGCATGTCCATGCGTAGTAGGCCTCAGTGACCTGCACACAGGCGTACCTGTTCGGATCGACGATGTCGAGAATGCGCTGAAACTCGGGCTCCGGTTGACCCTCGTCCACCATGGGCAAGTCGTAGCCGAGCGCCCTCAGACAGCTCTTGAACTGCTGATGGTCAAGACGGCCGACCTTCTCCTAGAAAGCGATTAACATCCACTTGAAACCGACGAATTGGGGGTACCTTGTCAAAGTGCTTGAACATCATGGAGAATTCTCTGAGGGACTCCTCGGTGACGCCCGACTGGTTGCGCGCCTGTATCTGCTGCTCGAGGTTGTGCTGCATACGCATCGCCAGTTGGTCGAGCTGATCCCACGCCTGGGCCAGTCCGACGGTGGAGTGCTCCGTGTACCGGTTGTCCAGGATGAGGTGCTCCTCCAGCAACGCGCCCAGGTCTTCGATCTTCTTCAGCTGGCTCCTCTGCGCACGGATCTCTTGCGCCTTTCGCTTCAGCATGTCGAGCTGCTGCTCCAGGGACCCACTGGCTTCCATCATCTCCGTCCGTGTGTCGGTGAGCCACTGGTGGAAGGCGTTGGCCTGGCGGGCGAACTCACGACGCAACTTGTCGTTGTCCTCTTGGCGGCGGTGCTCCTTCTGGAGTTCCGCTTCGCGCTCCTTGATGATCTTCTGGAGGTTCCTCCAAGTCTCCTCGAGCGCGTCCATCGTGAACCTGGAAAGAAAGTGGAACGTTGTTATTTTGAAGGCTTTCTCACCAGGTGTAGGGGTTGGGTCCAACGCCGTGCGACTTGATTTGCCGGTCCAGCTCCTGCAACTGGCGGAAGTCCTCCTCGGCAGTCACAAGGGAACGCTGGAACTCGGAGTGAGCGTCGCGCAGTGCGCGGATTTCCTCCAGGGAGTTGCAGCGAACGGGATCAGTCAGGTCCTCTTCCGCATTTTCGAACCACGAGTTGAACGCCGAGGCCTTCTTAGCGAAGTTGAGGTAAAGCTCTTCGATCTTCTTGTACTCGTCTTGGGCGCGGAGCAGCTTCTCGCGGCGACCGAGGGAGTTGGCAAGCAGTTGTTGCCAACGGATCATCACGTTGCTGTGCCGCTTCTCAATGTTCGGCGTTTGTTCGTGTTGCGCCGATACAAGCTGGTCTTTCAGTTCGGTGATGCGCTGAATACCCTCGTGCTCGAAAGCGTTCAGGCCTGCGTCGAAAGCGTCCTGCTTAGTGAGCAGCAGCTGCACCGTCGACAGGTCCCGGCCATAGCCGGCATCCCGTACTTGCTGCTCCTTGTCCGCTAAATCACAGAGTGATTTTAAGTGATAATAATGGACGGCTACGCACCGATCCAGCTCTCAACGACGTCGCACTTCCACATGAACTGAAGGTATGCGCTATTGTCACGGAGGCGTTCCAAGCGAGCTCGGGCAAGGCTCCTGATAATCTCCAAATGTTTCTGGAGATCCTCTAGGCGAGACTGGATGCTCGATGCATGGTGGTTACCCGCGTCAATGAGCTAAATCGAAATGTAAGCTTGGGAATTCGCGACGAATATTCACTTGTTGCCCCTGTTCTAGCAGCTCCACGACGCGCTGTTCGTGAATGCCCAGGTCGACGTTGAAGGTCTCGTGCTTCTTCAGAAGTCCCTGCACGGCTGCCATATTCTCGCCGAAGTTGGGGCTGCTGAGGATCTGCTGCTTCTCGTTCAGCCATGCCTCCTCCTCTTCGATCTTGCCCAGGAAAGTCTGATACTCCTCGCTCTCCTTGAGCTTCTGGTGGCGGTCGCCAGTCAGCGTGACAATCTGCTGCCAGCTCTCATCTAGCGCTTGCATGCGCTGCTTGATTTCCGGAACGCCGATGGCGCTCGACTGGAGCAGCTCGAGTCCCTTGGACTTCACCAGCTGCACCTGTTGCTCATGCGTAGCCAGTTCGTTGTCCAGGCGGCGGTGCTTACGACGAAGGTTCTGCACACCGACGAGGTCCCTGCCGAAGTCGCTGCTTCCGACCAACAGCTTCTTCTCCCTAAATCATGGGAGTTATAATGTGACTCTTGTTAGGTGCACTTACTTGATCCAGGATTCCTCCTCATCGATTTCGCGCAGGAACTGCTGCACCGTCAGCGCCTCGTTGAGTTTGCCACGACGCTGCTCGGCTAGGTCCTTCACACGCTGATATCGGTCATTGATCGCCTAAACTTGTTGGTTACTTTGCTGGTTCATTCGCGAGCCTTACCCTCCGTCGTTCGTCGATCGGCACATTGTCGAACTGCTCCGATTCCAGCAGCGAATCGGCTTGCGCGTTCATCTCAGCGACACGATCGCTATGTGCAGCAATGTCAGCCTCCAGCAGCTGATGCTTCTTGAGCATGTTCTCCACGTCGCGAAGTGGAGGCTCGGAGCTCAGGAGAGTTTCCACTTCGCCGAGCCAGAACTCGAGATCCTTGACTGCAGCCATGAAACTCTTCTGCTTATTTGCCTCCTTCAGTCGGTGGCTCTTCTCGGTAGTGGTCTTCACAAGGATCTCCCACTGGTCGTTGAGTGCCTTTAGTCGATGAGCGACCGCCTCTTCACCACCGCCACATTTGGCTGCCTGGATCAGGTTCTGACCCGCAGAAATCAGCGTAGCGATGCGATCGGCATTCGCGGACAGCTCGGCTTCGAAAGCTTGTTGCTTCTGATGCTTCTGCTGGATGTTAGTTGGATCGCGATAGGTCTCCTCCTGTGCGATTTGGAACTTCTCCGCTATCCAGTTCTCGATCTCGTCTGCGTCGCGGCTGAACTGCTGCAGCGTCTGTGATTCGCCGAGCTTCGAGCGCTTCTCAATGAGCGCGCCCTTGAGTCGGTCCCAGCGGTCCAAGATTTGGCTACGTTTGTCGGTAATAGCCTAAATCCAACTTTCATTATCACTCAATGGTCTAATATGCCCATACCGGTGCATCATAGTGATCTGAGTTGATCAGCTGGTTAGCGAACTGGTTAAGACCATTGATCTTCTCTTGCTGAGACGCGATAGCCTTGTCGAAGTCCTCGTGCTTCTTGATCAGCGATTCCACGTTATCCGCCGTGGCATCCTCTTGGTTGAGGAATGCTTCGCGAGCCGACATCCAGGTATCCGCCTGTTCGCAGTCGCGGTAGAATAGCTGCAGCTCCAGGCACTGGTCGAGAATCTTGCGCCTTGCGACCCAGGCGTTTTCGAGCTCACGTCGAGCGTCCGCCACCTCTTGCAAACGCTTCTTGACGTCATCTTCGGCGTAGTGATGGGTGTTGATCAGTTGGTTGCCGAACTGATCGAACGCCTGGAAGGTGGCGTCACGAGCATCGATTTCCGTGCGGTAGTCTTGGTGACGTTCCAGAAGTGCTTCGGCACCTGCAATAATGCTGTTAGTAGCTTAGTTTTACGGGCGAAAATTTGCAGCAGTGTTGGCCAACATCACATCGCACTTACCCGTAACATCGTTAGCCAGCTCGTCGCTCGATACCAGCTGGCTCATGCCGCTAATCCATTGCATGAGGTCACGGTAGTCGCTGAGGAATCGCTGGTAGTCGTAGCTGTCCAGCAGCTTCTCCTTGCGACTGTTGGCCTTCTGAGTGAGCCTGTTCCACTGCTCGTTGAGCTGGCGCTGCAGATCGTAGATCTGTTCGGCCGCCTCAGGATGGGTTTGGCGCAGCTTGTTGGCCTACAAGGCAAATTACAAAGTTAGGGTGAACGGACGACTGGCATACCTTCTCATCCAGAGTCTTGATCTTGTCACCGAGGGCGGCAAGGTCTCGCTCGACACCCTCATGCTTGCGCTGCAGAGCCTGCACGGATCGGAGTGATCCGCCAAAGTCATCCGAGTCGAGCGCCTCATTCTTCTCCATGATCCAATCCTTCGTCTCGTCGACATCGCGATGGAAGCGTTGTACTTCATGCGCCGAGCCGAGCTGCTGCTCGCGCTCTTCGGCTTTTTGCTCGAGTGCGCGCCAGCGCTGGTTCAAGTCCTCGATTTGTTGGCGGATGCGCACCGCTGTTTCGGTCTGCCCGACGGAGGTAAGAGCCGTCGCTATCTGGTTCATCTCCTGAAGGCGAACTTCGTTGGCCTTGAGGTCGCCCTTGAAGTCGTCGAACTTCTTCTGCAGCACTTCCACCTGTTCCAGGTCGTGGCCGATCTCTTGCTGCGTCGCAATGGCCTCCTTAAATGAGCGGTTCATTGTGCTTAGATGACACTCTCAAGTCCAAGCGCCATAAACTAGGGCCACATTAGTTTCGCACTTACCCGTGAGCGTATCCATTCAGCGAGATCGTTGGCCTCGCGCAGAAGCTGGTAGCCCTTGCAGGCCTCCTCGAGCTTGCGCTTCCTCTGGTCACCGAGAACAATCAGCGACTTGTACATGTCCTCAATGTGCTGCTGCTTGGCGTTGATGGTGTTCGGCTGCTGGCCGGCGATTGCCTGGTGGGTGTGCTGGGCGCCGGGCTCGATGCGCTTCACGTAGGCTGCCGGCACGAAGCCCTGACGGTCGTTGACCTCGACCTTCCACCAGTCCTTGTTAGACGAGTTCAGCAGAGTGAGGATCTCGCCCTTGCGCATAGATACTTCCCGAGGCGACTTCTCGGTGTAGTCATAGAGTGCTACCACGCATTCCTTGCCCAGCTGTCCTCCTGGTTGCTCCTGGTACTTGCACTGAGCGGCCTGCTTCTGCAGTTCATCGATGGTCGAGCGGAAGGCCTCTAGGTCCGACATCAGGGCACGATGCTTCTTCAACAGCGATTCGGCGCTGTCCTCGTCCTTGCCGTAGTCGGTGCTTCCCACTACAGGTTGCTTCTCGTTCATCCACGCCTCCGCCTCGCTCGCGTCGGCCAAGTACTGATGCGCCTGAAGCGAGTCGTTCAGGTCCTGCTTGCGCTTGTCAGCCTTCGTCTTCAGGTTACGCCAGTTGTCGCGAAGCTGGGCGAGCTTGTCGCGAATGTCGGGTGCGAGGAAGTGTCCTCGCTGAATCATAGCCTCCGCAGCGGACGCAACGTTCTCCACTTGCGGCTCGTGGTTGTTGATCTCTGCGATGAGTGCCTGCTGCTTCTTGATCAGGTTCTGCACACCGATCAGGTCGCGACCGCGGTTTGTGCTTGCGGCGATTTGCTCCTTCTCTCGGATCCACGCGAGTTCGTCTTCGATGTCACGGAAGAGCTGATTGCCCTCCAGCGACTCTTCGAGCTTCGTCTTGCGTCGGGTAAGCGGTTCTCGTAGCACTTCGTAGCGACCCTGCAGCGCTTCCTGCTTCTTCAGGATGAGCGGTGCGTTGAAGTGTCCCTCTTGGAACTTCAGCGCCTGCTGGCGGATCCCGTCGATACGGTCCTGATGGGCGTTGTAGTCGCTTTCCAGGAGTGTGAGTTTCTTTTGTAAGTTTTGGACGCCCATCTAAAGTGGATTTTAGTGCATGTCTAGCTTCCGATACTGTTACCAATGAGCTGCCGTAGTCTTCGCTGGCAAGTTGACCCTCCAGCTCGCTCAGCCACAGTTCAATGTCCTCAATATTGCGATTGAACAGCTGCTCTTCATTGGCTTCTTGCAGCTTGGAGCCCTTCTGACTCGTAGCATCCACCAGCTCACTCCAGAGGTCGTCGACTTCGGCCAAGCGACGCTAAAACCAATTGTTGTAACGAGTTTTAGCCTACAACTTAGCATTCTTACTACTAGACACTTCACTCACCTGCACATGTTCTGTAGCATAATGACCCGAGTCAACTAGCTCCTGTCCCGTTGACTTGATCTCGTCGAGGCGGTTACGGTTGGCACGCAGTTCTTGCTCGAAGTTGACGTGCTTCTGCAGCTTTCCGCGGATGTTCGTAGGATCGAGGTAGCTCTCGTCCTTGGCGGTCTTCAGCTTCTCGTTGATCCAGCCCAGCATCTCATCGCAGTCGCGGTCGAACTGCTGAAGTCGGTATGACTCCTTCAGTTTGTCGTGACGGTTGCGTGCACGGTCCATGAGTTGGCGGCGGCGGGCCAATAGCGCCTCACGACGACGGGCAACGTCATCCGCAGCGTAGTGTTGACCTTCGATGAGCTTCGTAGCGAACTCGTCCAAAGCATTGATCTTTTCCTCCTGAGCAGCAAGAGACTTTTCGAAGTCCTCGTGCTTCTTCAATAACGACTCCACGCTGTCCAACGAGTCACCAAGATCGTCGTTGGCGAGGAACGCCTCTTGCTTGGTCATCCAGGTCTCGGCTTGCTCCGTGTCGCTAAAACATGTTCATTAGTTTAGGCGGCAGTTATGTTGCATACCGGTAGAAAAGCTGCAGGTCCATGCATTGCTCGTAGAGAATGCGTCCGCTCCTCCCACAGCGTTGTTAGGCTAGCCTGTTCCTCGGCCAAGTGGTTAAGGTTTTCGCGGACCTGGTCCGCCTCGCTAATGCCTTCGTCGAGCAACTTCTGTCCAGCTTCCGCGGTTTGGGCGAAGCTGTCCGCGCGAGCGTCGATTTCACCCTTGTGCTCCTGGTGACTCTCGAGGAGCGCCTCGGCGCCAGCGACGTCTTTTGCGAGCTCGCTGGCAGAGATGAGCGCCTTCATGCCGCGAATCCAGTCGCAGAGTTCGCGGTAGTCGGCCAGGAAACGGTGCAGATTATACGAACGGTCCAGTCCCTCCTTGCGTTCCTTCGCCTTAGCCTTCAGGGCTTCCCACCGATCGCGTGCCTCCTGCATCTTTCCGTAGATGGCATCAGAGCGATCCGGGTAGGTCTGTCCGAGACGCTCTGCTTCGCTGTTCAGCTTTTCCATCTAAACGTGATTGCCACAGCCTAGGCAAACACAGTGGGGCATTAGGTACCTTGGATTCAAGAGCGGCGAGATCACGCTCGGTACCTTCGTGCTTTCGCTGCAGTGCCTGCACGTTGTTCAGATCACGACCATAGTCGCCCGTCGAGAGCGCTGCATCCTTCTCAGCGATCCATCCGAGTGTCTCATCGATGTCGCGATTGAAGCGCTGAATTTGCTGAGCGCCGAAGAGTCCTTCGCGCCTGAAACGACATTTTTAAAGCAAATATCACTTGAGCTTACCTGGTTGCGGTTAGCGTTCCAAGTCGGTGCCACGCCTCGTTGACTTCCTCACGCTTGTGGTAGATTTCATCGTGGTTAGGATGGCCCTCTTCAACCAGCGCATCAGCGGTCTTGTTGATCTCGGTGATTCGGTACTGGTGATTGTCCAGCTCTTTCAGGAACTCGTCGAATTTGCGCTGCATGATCTCGACGTGCTCGAGGTCTGTGCCGAAGTCATCGGAGGACACGAACGCCTCCTTGTCCCTGATCCAGTAGAGCATCTCGTCGCACTGGCTCTTGAACTGCTGTAGTTTCAGCATCTGTTGAAGCTTGATTCCTGCAAGAATGATTTTGGGCAGAGCTCACTGTATGCAGGAAACGTCATCCCAGAAGCAAGACTCGGGCATACCTTTGTCTTCCAGCTTCTTGAACAACAGGTTCCACAGCTCGTGCAGTTTGTCCAAGCGCTTCTGAAAGTAAGCGTTACCAGGTGTTCCGGGTTTAGATGATCCTACCTTGATTGTTTCCTTCTCATAATGACCGTTGTTGATCATGTCGGTTCCGGTCTTGTCCAGCTTGTGCAGTGCGTTAGCATGCGCTTGAACTTCCGCCACGAAAGCTTCGTGCTTTTGGATCTTCGCCTAAAGAGGTCACATGTGCGTGGGAACAGAAGCTGCTAAGTGGTAGGCAAGACAGTATAGCGGAACTGTGCTCACCTGTAGGTTAGACTGGTCGATGTTCTCTTCGGAGGCTGTTTGCAGCTTCTCCATGATCCAAATTTCGAGCTCGTCCGCATCTCGCTTGAAGTACTGGAACTGACGTGCCTCCTCAAGACGGTCACGCTTGTTCCTCGCGTAGTCCTTGAACTGGCTGTAGTGCCCGAGAACTTCTTGACGTCGTTGCTAAAGCACGGCTATCAACGCAAGTTTGTCCTTTATGTCAAGCAAACCTGGATGTCCTCAGCGGTTTCGAGCACTCGAATCTCCTTTGGCGGTGGCACCTCAAGCACCGGATCCGGAGGCACTCCGTCATCCATATTGGCTGTGGTTTGAGCTGTAAAATACGCCGTTAGATTTGGTTTTTTTTAATGAAGGCTTAGTAATCGACACGCGCAAAGTGCATAAACAACATGGAACAATGTGACGAATGATCCAGTCAAACCGAGGTTGGAAAATTTGATTATCACGCGAACAGATTGTCAAAACGGGCGTAGCGGGCGCAGATGGGCCTAATTTCCGTGTAACGAAATCAGTGCAATGCGCCTGTGAAACAAATGGATAAATATGTGTCATCGGGCGGTATGCGCCCGTGAGCTGCAGCTTTACGCGGCACGCAAACTAATCAATACGGCGAGGGAGTTCTCGCATCGACACTGAGTCACTGCGGTATTTGTTCGAGAGTGGAGAACGGTCACCGCACAAATCTTCCGCGTGCGATCGCTGAGTGACCTTCGCGTTCACCGCTATCTCGATTGACCCGCGGGGATCCTCTCGCATATCCGTTCTCGCACCTGGCTCCCGGCCGCCGCCGGCCACGTTCCTCCGACGGAGGATGGAATTCCATTCATCTGTACAATCGGCAGCCAAAAGGGAACCACGCTAAGGTGCGACTGATAAAGGGGCTAGCATGATTCACGACCGGGTTGCATACCTTTCAAAAATGAAAGACAAATAGAGGGGAATTCCTCACGGACTTATGGCTCTGCTTGGAATTTGTTCGAGGCGCAAGGGCCTATGACGGTGTAACGAAGAAGGTAAACAACAATAAGGGCGCTGTAAGGCAGCCGATAACAAAGGATCGTCGAGTACCAGTGGCCAAAACGCATCCACTCCCGCCGGCCATCCAAAAATACTCGTCTGCTTTGCGCCAGTTCCGGCAGCCAGCGCGAGCCGCCCTATTGATTATCCCAAATGTCGCATCGCGGCAATGCCTGTCCCCTTTCTCCCTCCGTTTCCACCACTAAATGCTGCTGCGCCTTCGCCATTGCTGCAGTGACAGCCGAACGAGGATGGAGCGGCTGCTGCCGCTCTTGGTTGACTCTCGGTCCGTGGACGCCGGGTTTGCGCCCAAGGACGTCGGTTTACGAAGGCCCAAAAACCGACAGATTGAACGTGGCATGGCGGCAGCTTTAAATTGTTTAACAATGCCCAGTGGGGACACCCTTGGGCTAGCTACTCAATAACGGCCACCTCCTAGAAGGCTTAGCACAACAACAGTTTCTGTTGAGGAACGAAAGCGGAATCAGTAAGCCATCTTTTTGTTTTGGCTTCCAGTTTCCCAAATATGGGTGGGGTGTAGGGGCAAGCTAATGCGGAGTCCGTAAGCACGGAATGGACTGTGACTTCAGTGTGGAACATCAAGTACAGCTAAGGACGGTATGACACTATGTTTTTCGTTGTACCTTTTCAGCTCGGTTTAATCACGTCTGGCGAATCACATGGCAAGATCGAGCTACGTAGAGCATGACAGCTTAAACCGAACGAAAGTTCTTTCCGTAATCCTTCTCTACGCTGCAGAACAGTCGGAGGGAGAAACGGCTACAACTGTTAGGGCTAAGTTGAAGCGACATCAGTCCTTAAGTTGGCCGGCCGATCGCCTAACGTCGTCAATAGTTTATTGTACCGCAGCTTAACTGTCAAATTATCCCACAGGAATTTACAAAAGTCAAAAATGAGTGCCACTTATTCGAAGGGTCGCGTTTCGGCGCAGCTCAGGGGTTCGGTTCAGCCTTCGACGTCTTCGCCGGCGAATGTCGAGAGGAAGGAGAAGCGGACTTGTTCTTGAACAAACGGATGGTCGAGGCCTGAATGTGAACGATAAGATATCGTACGCTAAATTAAGCAAGAGACTCACCCGCTGAAATCCCTCGTCGCGCCTTCCGTTTCCGCCATTGTCGCGCACATGCAGGTCGAACTGAGGTGGCAGCGGCTCCACCGCGTAATGTGAGCGCATGTGAGGCGGCAGCTTGCGGTTGCGTTCGCGGAGCTCAGCGGCTCTGAAACCGAACAGACTGTTGTGGAGTCACAAGATGGGTAATCTTACCGAGCGCTGTCCGACGCGGGCGGTGAGGAGACGCCCCGAGTGCGGTTCGTGGCAGACGACGGTGGGAGGTTCGCAAAGCTGAAAGCCCAGGTAGAATGGTCTTGAACATAGTAATGGACGTACCCATCCTCGACATTGCTGCGTGATGACGAATTCACCCTGCTCACATGCGTGGTGGTGGACATGGCGTCGTCTTGCTCGGTAACCGAACGCGACCGGGAGACCCTCACGGGCGTGGAGAAGTCGTCCGCGCGGCCCGATGGTGGCTTAGCGGCATCTTTCGCGCGCTGAATCATGCTCAACTCGAGCGGAGGTGGCTGGCGACATCCAGTACGCAGCGGAGTGGAGGTGGCGAACGGGCGGAGAGTGGAGTCGTTGGCGGTGTACCACATGTCCCTGCTGCTGGAGGTCCTGTCCGAGAACGACGGACCCCGCTGCTGGGCCTGCATCTGTTGAACGATGCTCCTGAGACGGTCCAACTCCTCCGTGAGCTCCGTGATCTTGCGCTGCAGCTGCGCCTTCATCCGCGACAAAGTGCTGTTCTGGTCCAGGAGCTTGTTGCACTCCATTTCGCGAGTGCGTAGCTGTTGTTGCAACTCCGTATCGTCAGCTTGGCGTCGACGGAGTTCGGCTAGCTCGTTCTCGAGGCCGACTACGTGACGCTTGACGTGAAGGACCTCCTCGCGCATCTTCTGAAGCTCCTGTTGGGCGTTGGAGTACTAAAGTTAGTAGTAAACGAAGGGGTGCCTTGTGTAAACTGACCTTTGCCGATGCCTCCTTCTCACGCTGTTCGCAGCGATCCATGGCTTCCAGCTCGTCGTGGAGTTTCTTCTTGGTAGCTTCCAACTCCTAAACACGGACGTGTTAGATGCATGTCAGAATTTCCACGACGCAGTATGTGTTCGCAAAATTCGAGCTTACCTCGGTGAGCATTGCAACTTCCAGTCGCTTGTTATCGAGTTCCGCGCTTAGCGTGTTGTTATCATCGACGTACCGTTCAACCACCACGTTGTTGGTGTCGATAAGCTGGACGTACTCTGCCTCCTGAAACAGAACTCCAGTGATTTTACGTGGCTGAGCCAAACTGATACCTTAGCCGCTAGAGCGGTCTTGAGATTGTCCACCTTCACGGCCCAACTGGCTTCGGCCTCATCGAATCGAGCCTTTGCAGCTGTGTCGTCCTCCCGGAGTCGGCGGATGGTCTCTTGGAGGTCCTAAAAGAGATTGCTTTGCTCTCGATCTTCTGCAAATTCTCTCACCTTGTTGCGCTCGTTTGCTTGAGCGAGCTCGTCCGTCATGCCTTCGACCTAAAGGTTGTGCGTGAGACGAAACGGTTGCGACTAAAACCTTTTCCGCGCAAGTCGACGACGGTCAGCTTCTCCGCTTCGTACGCGTCGGTCACTCGTTCCGCCTCGAGGTGGGCATCTTTGAGCAACTGGTCCGACTGCTGCAAGGCCGCTTTGCAGCTGACGTAGTAGGTCTCAATGCGATGCAAGCGTTCCGTCAGGTCCTTGCGTTCATCTTCGAGATCCGTGACCTGACGGCGAAGGGAACTTGCATTTGCCGCCTCGTCGCGGGCCCTTCGGTAACGGTCGTCGAGGCTAAACCGACGGGTAGCGTATGAAAACCTTGAGCACCGTTTATCAAAAGTTTACTAACGTGAGCTTCTGATTGTTGAGCGCGTTGAGTTCAGCACGAAGATCGGCCTCGGTGTTCTCGTGGTTGTGCACCGACCTTCGCAGGTCTGTCACCTCGGCTTTCATTCTTGCGACCTGGATCTGGAGCTGCTTGAGCTGCGTTTGGTCCACAGCGCGCGGAGAGTTGAGGTGCTGGAGCAGTGGGCTGTCACCTGCCGATGCGCCACGACCCGTCGCACGCGCACTGTGCATCCGCGGATTCGTAGATCGTGGCGTTACGTAGACGCTCTGCTCGTAGACGGCCCTGGTCTCGGCCTTCCTTTTGCCATTGTGCGAGGCGCCTGGAGTGACGACCGATGCCTTCAGACTGTCGCTGATCGAGAGCGGTGAGGACTCCAACTGGCATGCTTCGTAGAGGACGCCCGCCCAGGCACGGCTCGACGACCATCCCTCCTTGTGATCAAGGTACGAGACCTAAAGATGTGCAGAACAGATGAAGCAGTCTTTTCCGTGACTCACAATGTTCGTGAGCTCCATCTGGTCAGCGTCCGAGAGAGTGTGCACAATGGAGACTAGGGCATCTTGTTGCTGCAGACGCATCTCGTAGAGGGCTGCCATGT
Organism: Aphelenchus avenae; assembly: GCA_020875895.1. NCBI lineage: Eukaryota > Metazoa > Nematoda > Chromadorea > Rhabditida > Aphelenchidae > Aphelenchus > Aphelenchus avenae. The sequence goes on from JNEY01000007.1 coordinate 324,917, forward strand.
AGATCTAAAGGTTTCCTTTAAAGACGTCAAGAACTTGAAGAGTACCTTCATTGCCTCCTCATCGTCTCCTTCGCTGGCCTTGTTCGCGTCGAGCGCACGCGTAAAGTCCTCGTTGCCCGCATACGCAGTGAGGAACGCCACGACATTCTCGAACATGTTGTCCGTGGTGGCCAGCTGGATCCATTGCTCGGCGTTTCTAAATTCGTTTCCTCCGACTTAAGGTCATAAAAGGGCCGTTACATGAGCTTGAAGACTGCAGGCAGGATGTTCCGAATATCGTGAATGGTCGTCGCCTTTGGCAAGTTACTGCTTTCTGCTATGCTGTTGAACTAAAGGAAAATTCAATTGGCACGGTAACGCTCGGCATGACTTACGAAAGCAGTAATAGCGGATACTTTGCCACGGATCATGACGAGCACCGAAGGAAAAGACAAGGAGAACCGACTGAGAGCGGGTTTCGTCCCGACTTTTCAGGTCCACGGGTATCTATACTGTCCCAGCGCGAGCGGGCGGAGACGTGGGAAAGCCTCGGGACGAGCGAGTGTTGTTGACATCGTACCAACGAAATGCCCATCACGCGCTTCGTTCTTTCGCCGAGCGGTGAGAAAGAGAGCGAGAACCGTCCATGGCGGTGAGCGGGGCAACCGTCAGGGACGAGTCAACTTAACTTAGCCATCGGTGATCCCAGCGAAGGTTGTGGGCCGCACATGATAGACATGCCCTACTACATTCCTAACGGTGAATGGGAGCTAGTGGGCAAATTGTCATGCACTTATTAGTTTCACGGCCTCGTTCAAGCGACGCCTGCTAAACGAATTGCCCCTAGATATCAGGACTACCGGTTCGTCGAGCTCTAGTTACTAGCACGGGGCCCGCCTTCGGCGGGCCGTTTCTGGCCGTCCGTGGCATCTGTCTTTTATCCAAACTAATTACGTTTAAGTTATTCTTTTCTTGCTTTATGCTCGCCCTAAATGCGTTCTTCTTTATCTTTTCTATTCTGAACTATCATTACTTAACCAAAAAAGAAAATTATGCTGGTCCGCCTTCGGCGGGTTCGTAGCGTGGCAGCCCCTCGCGCGACCTTTGGTCGCGCAGCGGAGCTGACACGCTTAAAACTCTGAGTTTTCCTGGTTCTAGGGAGTGACCCGTCTCGCTTAAAACTCTGAGTTTTCCTGGTTCTAGGGAGTGACCCGTCTCGCTTAAAACTCTGAGTTTTCCTGGGTCTAGGGAGTGACCCGTCTCGGTTAAAACTCTGAGTTTCCCTCGTTCTAACGAGTCTGTCCACGGCAAACCCCAATAGTTAAGGATTCTGTTCAAAACTGATCTCTAAATGGGGTAGCAACCCAACTATTGGGGTCATGCGCTTCTGTCACTTAGCATGGGTCGACTTCCCTTGTTCTATGCTAAATTCTACCCATTAAGGACGCACGCATCCCGAGCGTGCAATGAAATGTACGAAATAAGTAAAGTATTTTTGCCTTTTTAGTTTCACGTTTTCCCAAGCGCGTACATGGCAAGTGCACAAATGAATGTCCGTAATTACAGTAATTTTGCCTTTATTGTCGCACGTTTCGCGATTGCGTGCAAGGCAAATGTTCAGAAATCCTGTTATTACAGTATTTTTGCCTTTGAGGCTTCAGGTTTTCCCACGCTCGTGCATGGGAAGTGCACAAAACGAATGTCCGTGATTACAGCATTTATGCCTTTATGGTCGCACGTCTCCCGACTGCTTGCAAGGGAAATGTTCAGGAATCCTGTAGTTATATTTTTGCCTTTGTGGCTTCAGGTTTTCCCAAGCGCGTGCATGGGAAGTGCACAAAATTAGTGTCCGTAATTACAGTATTTTTGCTTTGTGGTTGCACGTTTCCCGATTGCGTGCAAGGGAAATGTTCAGAAATTCTGTAGTTAAAGTGTTTTGCACAAATGGATGTCCTTTATTACAGTATTTATGCCTTTATGGTCGCACGTTTCCCGATTGCGTGCAAGGGAAATGTTCAGGAACAATGTAGTTACAGTTGTTTTGCCTTTGTGGGTTCAGGTTTTCCCAAGCGCGTGCATGGGAAGTGCACAAATGGATGTCCGTTAATCACAGTAATTTTGCCTTTGTGTTCGCACGTTTCCCGAAAGCGTTTAAGGGAAATGTTCTGGAATCCCGTGATTACAGTATCTTGCCTTTGTGGTCGCGCATTTACCGTCTGCATGCAAGGGAAACGTGTAAGACTCCTGTAATTACAGTATTTTTCCCGTTGTGGACACGCATTTCCCTGTCGCGTCAGGAAGTAATGAACTGAACGCCTGTAGTTACAGTGCTTTTCCCTATTTACCGCGTGATATCAAGCCCAATGCAAAACCTGCTGTCATAAAAAATGCTAACTATTGGGGTCACATAGTGCAAGGTTGCACACGTCTTATACCTTGCGCCAACGTAAAGTTCTACAGTTCTATACCCCAGTAGATTCGGTAACGTGAACACCTACCGTTACTATTAACCGACTATTGAGCGCGCGCCGTGCTCGGAGGCGACGTTCAATCACAAGGAAAAATTACTGTAATTTTCCGTAACAAACGCGATGTAGGCGCTCGGAAGGAGCGCTCACACAAAGGAGCACATACTGTACTTACCCAAGTACAGTAACGATCGCGTTGCCGGCGCTCGGAAGGAGCGCTCACACAAAGGAGCACATACTGTACTTACCCAAGTACAGTAACGATCGCGTTGCCGGCGCTCGGAAGGAGCGCTCACACAAAGGAGCACATACTGTACTTACCCAAGTACAGTAACGATCGCGTTGCCGGCGCTCGGAAGGAGCGCTCACACAAAGGAGCACATACTGTACTTACCCAAGTACAGTAACGATCGCGTTGCCGGCGCTCGGAAGGAGCGCTCACACAAAGGAGCACATACTGTACTTACCCAAGTACAGTAACGATCGCGTTGCCGGCGCTCGGAAGGAGCGCTCACACAAAGGAGCACATACTGTACTTACCCAAGTACAGTAACGATCGCGTTGCCGGCGCTCGGAAGGAGCGCTCACACAAAGGAGCACATACTGTACTTACCCAAGTACAGTAACGATCGCGTTGCCGGCGCTCGGTAGGAGCGCTCACACAAAGGAGCACATACTGTACTTACCCAAGTACAGTAACAAACGCTCCGCAGGCGCTAGAAAGGAGCGCTCACGCAAAGGAGCACATACTGTACTACCCAAGTACAGTAAGGAGCGCATCACCAGCGCTCCTAGAAAAGCACTGTAATTACAGTGCATTTTGTCTCAAATCAACTAAAATAATACTCCGGTGCAGCGTTGTGACAAATCAAAAATGAACGCGCACAAAACATGCTAACTATTGGTGTCACATCCACGCAAAATTGCGCACGTGTCATAGAATCCGTAACCAGAACACCTACCGTTACCACCAACCGGCTACCGAGCGCGCGTCACGCTCGGACGCAATGTACAGTCACAAGGAGAAATTACTGTAACTGACGGTAACCAACGCGCCTCGAGCGCTCGGAAGGAGCGCTCACGCAAAGGGAAATTTACTGTACTTACCCAGGTACAGTAAGGAGCGCGTCGCAGGCGCTCCTTAAAAGCACTGTAATTACAGTGTTTTTGTCACAAACAAACCAAAACCCGCTCGGAACCAATTCTTGTGACAAACCAAAAATGTTGCACGTTACCAATTGCGCACGTCACAAAGTTGTCATGCGCATACGATCCTGTCACCAAAAAGTCACTTGCGCACGCACAATTTACGTATGGCGCACCTCAGAGTCACGTGTGCGCATGCGCGCAACCTACAAACAAACATGGCGCAACGCAAAAATTACGTGGCGCCACTGGCGCAACGCAAAAATTACGTGGCGCTACGCGCATGTCACGTCCGCGCTACGCGCGCATTTTTTGTCGCTACGCGCAATCCTTAGATTTAAAAAAAAGGACATTTTAGTGGGTTCGTCGTATTATTAGTTAGATACCTGCATATATGTCGAAAAGTCGTGTACTACGGAATCAGCTGGATCATATACCGTCCATTCTCTTCCTCTTCAGCAACGTTCTTTGGTTCTCGTTGCCAGCAGAATGTGGTGAGAACATTATGCTACGTAAGCCGTGGTTTCCAGTGCTTCCTAACAAGATTGGCTGATTATCCAAGACGACCAGCTCGCGCTCGCTGACGGTGTTTCCGGGCATGGTGGACGACGTAACGCCACCGACGTCAACTCCCCGTTATTCGTATGGTCGAAGCATGCTTAGAACCGCAGCGGCAATGGATGGTTGTTCACATGTCATGCAGGCTTGCGAGGTGCTTTCTGCTCTTATCGGACAGCTTTGTTTCAGCGATGTTGGCGCTTCCAACGAGGAAAACAGTGCGGATGACATTGAGTCTTTAAAAATCGTAAAACTCGTCCGCCGTTTCGGCAGAGATTCGGGGCCACATCCATGTGCTACTCTTCCGAACAAGGCTTCACAAACGGATGATCCTGACCTCGATAGCCACGACCTGAACAAACTCGAAAAGTGCCATGAGACCGTTGCACTGGCCTTGGAGCCTCGTTGTCGAAACAGCATTACAGGATTTCCAGGTCGAGAGCGCGTCTAGCAAAAAGATGCCCATGCCATCTTTGTGGATCATCAGAGAGAAAATTGTGCGTGACATACACGACATGCGGCAGCTAGCCTTGCATGGCAACTACTTCATGCTCGTCCAGGTGGCGTCAGTAAAGGCGCCAATGACCGAGCCGAGGATACTTTAGGCGAACGAGGGTGAGTGTCACAAGGATGGCTGCCGCATCACCATGCCTTTTCCGTCGACGTTCCTCGTTGTGCAAAGTTTATTTATGTGAAGCTATTTACGCTATGCTGCGTAAATGTGCGCGGGTTAAGGCCTGGCCCACGCTCCCACTTCCGTATTCAACGAACCTACTCGTCCAGGCCTGCATTTCCTTTCTGTAACAAAGAGGAGTTTGTGACAGAATTCACCGCTGAGAACGACCATTCGGTACGCTTCATCCACGGCACCAAGCGAGCGGGTTGCAACGCCATCACCGGGCTTGAGTCTTCACCACACGATCACTTCCAGATACGGGGTTATTACAGCATTTCCAAGCAACTAAATTGTCTAGCCTACCGACCTGCAGACCATGTCCCCGAAGCTACGATAGGAACTGGCCCCCGGGGAACCGCCGCTCTTGGGTTCACACCTTGCCTTGCGCCCGTTCTGTTCTGTCCGTTTGTGGATGTGAGTTTGCCGACCACTAGCGTTTAAGAGACTTTTGCCTGGCCCCATGCATGTGCCGGGGCCTCCGCAGATCGAGCTCCGCGCAAGCAGACCTCAGGCATCAAGGTTTGTTTTACAAGTCAGGCTTCAACTAAAACAAAACGGTACAAACGAAGGGCNCTCGTGAATGGTCGTCGCCCTTGGCAAGTTACTGCTTTCTGCTATGCTGTTGAACTAAAGGAAAATTCATTTGGCACGGTAACGTTGGCATGACTTACGAAAGCAGTAATAGCGGATACTTTGCCGCGGATCATGACGAGCACCGAAGGAAAAGCCAAGCAGAACCGACTGAGAGCGTGTTTCGTCCCGGGAATGAACCGACTTTTCAGATCCACGGGTATTTATACTGTCCCAGCGCGAGCAGGCGGAGACGTGGGAGAGCCTCGGGACGAGCGAGTGTTGTTGACATCGTACCAACGAAATGCGCATCACGCGCTTCGTTCTTCCGCCGAGCGGTGAGAAAGAGAGCGAGAACCGTCCATGGCGGTGAGCGGGGGCAACCGGCAGGGACGAGTCAACTTAACTTAACTATCGAAGAACCAACGAAGGTCATGGGCCGCACATGATAGAAAATGTCCTACTACGTTCCTAACAGTGAATGGGAGCTAGTGGGCAAGTTTTCCTACACTCATTAATTTCACGGCTTCGTTCTAGCGACGCCCGCTTAACGAATTGCCTCTAGATGCCAAGACGGCCTGTTCATCAAGCTCTTTGGTTCTCGTTTTGCCGGCAGAATGCTGTGAGAACATTATGCTCAGTAGGCTGTGGTTTCCAGTGCTTCCTCATAAGGTTGGCTGATTATCCAAGACGACCAGCTCGCTTTCGGTGACGGTGTTTCTGGGTATGGTGGCCGACTAATGCGACCGACGTCAACTTCCGTCCCCGTTATTGGTGTGGTCGAAGCATACATAGGACCGGCAGCGGCAATGGATGGTTGTTCGCACGTCATGCGAGATCATACTTGCAAGATGCTTTCTGCCCTTATCGGACTGCTTTGTTTCAGCGATGTTGGCCTTCCAACGAGGAAAACAGTACGGATGACATCGAGTCTTTAAAAATCGTAATACTTTCGTCCACCGTTTCGTCAGAGATTCGGAGCCACATCCATGTGCTAGTCTTCCGAACAAGGGTTCACAAACGATGATCCTGACTTCGGAAAGCCTCGACCTGAACAAACTCGAAAAATGCCATGAGACCGTTGCACTGGCCTTGGAGCCGGTTTGTTCTACAAGTCAGGCTTCAGCTGAAACAAAACGGTACAAACGACGGGCATCTTATGACAGCACTTATTCTCCATATTTATTTCTGCTAGTTGAGGACGAAAAGATACGGCACGACTAGTATTTGCTGCATTCCGATCTGCGGCGGCTTCTAGCGGCGTGACTTTCCCACTGCGAACTTCCTGCCATCGTAGCGCTCTTCGCTAAACCGGTAGGTATGCTAACTGAGAGTAGGTCGCGAAGGCACTTACAGTCGGTACGCACCGCCTGTAGCGGGACGGGCAGGAGGTGCAGGCTGGGCCACAAGATTCGCAGGCGTGAAGTTCTCGTAGTGCGGCGGTTCCTGAGCGGTGGCAACCGCCGTTGGAGCCGGCGGCACGGCAGTCTGAAGCTCGAACTATCACCGTCAACGACTCATTGCTCACTTACGTGTGGGGGTGTTCCAGTGGGCGTGATTCCGTTCGGCGGAGTGCGTGGAGGCGCATGCTAAAGGACACGAGGCATGAGCGACTGAGCCTCTGAGCGAGAACCCACTGCGTTCGGTGGCACTGCAGGCGACGTAGCCGGTGTTACCAGCGGCGGCGGTGGTGGTGGCTCCTTAGGCGAACCCTCGAACTGAACATCCCCGATCACATGGCGTATAGCAGCACACATTTACCGCAATCTCGACGTAGTTCCCGTCTCCTTCTTGTGCAGGAGAAGGCGGTGCATCAGGAGGAGGTGGGGGAGGTCTCGGAGGCGCTTCGGGTTTCCGTTTTTCCGAGCCCTGAGCGCAATACAATGGTCCAGCTAAAGACCAACACCCACCGGCTTTAATCCCTTCTTCTTCTTGGTCTTCTTCGAGCTCTTTGCGCTCATGTCGGGTCGCCCTTCTCCGCTGTGCTTCTTCTTCCGCTGCTTTGCGCTGTCGTCCGCCTTCGGTTCATCGTTGTGTTTCTTCTTGCGGCGTCCCTTGGCACTGTGATCGGCTGAAGTACCAAGTGGTGCGACATAGACCAAGGATTCGATTACACTGCCAGCACAAAACTTACCCATGCTATGTCGAGAGTCGCCAAATGAGCACAGGTAGACGCCTAGATAATGAAATATACGCAGCGTAGGAAAAGGTTTTCTTCATAAGCGAAAAATTTGAATGCCGATAAACAAAGTATGGCAACTCGGTCTGAAGGTAGTGTGGCACTGAATGCGTCGAGCACGACTGCATCGGTATGGACCGGAATCCGCGGAACAGTGGGTCATGCTAACATGACAACAAGAAAGAACTAAAAGGTGTCAAAAGTTTGGTGCCAAAATATCTGGCTGAATCATTTCAAAGAACTTAAAAACGATAGCTTGTATCAGCCATGCGCGTTCTGCTGACCACTATAATAACTTCATCTGAGCCAATAACGATGACACATGGTCCCGCGAGTGCGCGGGCATTCGTGCTTCTTTTCTAGCGGGCTTAGGAAACAGGCACAAAGTCGTATTCACAGCAAAAGGACATAACATGAATAACACTTTTATTACCAACAACTTCACGACGTACAACAATTTCGGAACAAATTTAACGGTTGGACTTGGCGACACGCTCGAGCTCGTCCTTCTTCTTGATTGCGTACGAGTTGCTGGAGCCCTTGGCGGCGTTGATCAGCTCGTCGGCCAGACACTCGGCGATGGTCTTGATGTTGCGGAAGGCCGACTCGCGAGCGCCGGTGCACAGCAGCCAGATTGCCTACAAGAGTACCGACGTAAGAATAGAAGCTGACGTAGCCGAAAAAGGGTGCCACCCGCAACTCCTTCTAGCTACGTACCTGATTGACGCGACGCAGAGGAGACACGTCAACGGCCTGGCGCCTCACGGTACCGGCACGTCCGATACGGGTCGAGTCTTCACGTGGTCCGCTGTTGATCACGGCATTCACCAGCACTTGCACTGGGTTCTAAACGCAGTAGCATTAGGCAACGTAAGAATATAACTAGGAAATTTCATCTTAAAAGTTTCTGGCGAACCAGTTGACGCTCTAGGAAGTACTTCGTAAGCTTGTGCGGAAATGCCTACCTCCCCGGTGAGCAGGTGGATGATTTCGAAGGTGTGCTTGACGATGCGCACCGTCATGAGCTTCTTGCCGTTGTTGCGGCCGTGGCACATCATGGACGACGCGAGACGTTCGACGATCGGGCATGTGGCCTTGCGGAAGCGCTTCACCTGGTAGCGGCCGGCGCTGTGCGGCAGGTACTTGGCCGACTTGTCCTTCACGGATACGTAGTCCTAAAGCATGGTTTATATAGTTGCTCTTTTCTGTGGCGTAAAATGTTCGAGTTGAATGATTTCATCGAAGAATCGAAGAAACAGAAAATTAGAGGGGAAAACAAAAATAGGCTGCAACAAATAACGTACCACGAGCGAGATATCGCTAACTTCGACATCGTTCAGCGACCACTTGTTGAAAAGCTTGACCTCAGGCGCCTCAATAGCCGGCTGCTCTTCAATCGCTTCTGGCTGTCCCCAGTCGTCCGACATTTTTGCGGTAACCTGCAAAAATATCTGTATTCGTTGCCTTTGGCGGTAATTGTTAAAACATGTAAAATTGCTTTAAACGTTAAATAACATGGCACTTTTGTTTGACAGAGCCCTACCGAGGACTTGGCTCTTCGCTACGGTAGCGTGCGGGACCTAAAACGAATTTCTTCAGGCATTTGCTGACGTCGCGCCAAGCCAATGAAAGAATTCCACGACCGAATATTTGTAAGGCAAACAGTTCAGGGCCGCCAGTGAAGTGGTGACGGTCAGTACTCGTCAACGGTCTATCGGGGATATGACGGAGCTACGCATCGCGCTTCTGGGTGAGTGGATTAGCGGCCCAGTTACGCTACGTGGCCTTAATGGCCACGCAGCTAACTAGACGCTGGCAGTAGGCTTAGAGTTCCAGGCGAAGCTAAGTCCTATAACAAAGTCAACGCAAAGTTCCAATCCCTTTCACGGTGTTTCACAGATTTCCCCTTACGCCTATATCAGATTGCCTGTTGTCGAACTTCGTTGTTTTAGTCTGCTTCGTGGCGAGCGGATACGCTCTCTACGACAAGTCCAGTCCCGTGGTGGAACTCACTGCGAACAACTTCAACAACAAGGTTATCAACGACGATTCGGTGTGGATAGTCGAATTCTACGCTCCATGGTAGGCGCTGTCATCGGATCAACTGCCGAGTTTCCGTGTTATTCAGGTGCGGTCACTGCAAGAACCTCGTACCCGAGTACACCAAAGCGGCCAAGGCCTTGAAGGGACTAGTCAAAGTCGGTGCCGTTGACATGACCGAGCATCAGTCTGTTGGCGGACCGTACAACGTGCAAGGATTCCCGACCATTAAGATCTTTGGCGGCGACAAGAAGAAGCCCACCGACTATAACGGTAAGCAAGAATGGCACTGCATCGTATCTACCCGGAACATTCCAGGTGCTCGGTCTGCGCAGGCGCTTATCGACGCCGCACTGGCTGAAGTTCAAAAGACGGCCAAATCCCGACTGAGCGGCGGAAGCGGTGGAAGCAGCGGTTCCGGCTCTCGCGGCGGAAAGGGTGGCAACGACGTGGTCGAGCTCACTGACTCAAACTTCGAAGAGTTGGTGCTCAAGAGCAAGGACCTCTGGTTGGTCGAGTTCTTCGCGCCGTGGTGCGGTCACTGCAAGAACCTCGAGCCTCACTGGAAGGCCGCCGCCAGCGAGCTCAAGGGCAAAGTCAAGGTAGGCAGCTATCGTAGGGTTACTAATTGTGACGACACCATTTAGCTCGGCGCTCTCGATGCAACTGTGCACACAGTCATCGCCAACCGCTTCGGTATCCGCGGCTTCCCGACCATCAAGTTCTTCGGAGCCGGCGAGAAGGCGGCCGAAGACGCTGTCGACTACGACGGGGGGCGTACCACGTAAGTTTCACCCTATCTTTGTATTCTAGCCATCTTGAACGTTCTGATGTACGCTAAAGCCTTCTAACGGCTAAAACGAAAAAATGTTGACATTCATATGTTCGTTTGTTCCAGGGAGATATATCGTTTAGCCCTTGCACTGACATTTCGTTGTTGCAAAGCTCTTCTTGACGATGGACGCTTTCAGGAACGACATTGTCCAGTGGGCTCTTAACAAGGCATCGGAGAACCTTCCGCCGCCAGAGCTAAAGCAGATCACTTCCGACGAGGTAGTCCAAGAGGCGTGCGCTGAGAAGCAACTGTGCATCGTCACCTTCCTGCCCCAGCTGCTTGACTGTCAGTCGGAGTGCCGCAACAAGTACCTCAACCTGATCAAGGACCTCATCGCCAAGTACAAGAAGAGCCCCTGGGGGTAGGCGTTACCGAAGCGTTCTGGCATTAATCACAAAACTCCAGATGGGTCTGGACTGAGGCCGCCGGACAGCCTGACCTTGAGAAGGCCTTCGACATCGGCGGCTTCGGCTATCCGGCGATGGTCGCTGTCAACTCGCGCAAGATGAAGTTTAGCACCATGACCGGCTCCTTCGCCAAGGACGGCATCAATGAGTTCCTGCGCGATCTCTCTTACGGAAAGGTCTGTTTAGGGAGGTAATGAAGGTCGTAACTCCTCGCTTTCAGGGCAAGACCTCGTCGATCAAGGGCAACTTCCCGAAGGCGCAGAAGGTCGACGCGTGGGACGGCAAAGACGGAAAGCTGCCCGAGGTTGAGGAGATCGACCTCTCTGATGTGGACCTCGACGAGGACGTGAAGACCGAACTCTAGACCTCCCTGTGCTTTACATCGATCGTTTTCAGCTAATTTATTGCCTTCTTGTTTTTTATCAACGGATGCAATTATGCGTCCACTTTTTGATTTGGGTTCAAAACGTGTATCTCGCTTGATTGTGTGATTCTCTTGTTGGCCAAAGAATTAAAGTGACAGGAATAAGACACGAGAACGAGCACAAACAGCGAATAGCCGCAGAACAGTCGGTAGGTACAGAATACAGAGGAATCAGAAGAGCGACGACAACGGGCAACGAGGGTCGTACATTCCGCCTGCTTTCTGCATATGCTTGTCTCAAAATAAAAATAGTTGCTCCTCCTCGGCTAGCTTCGTTACGCGACTACTAAGACTTAGCAGTATAGGGTTAAGCATCAACGTGTTTCCTATGGGACCTCATCTTGCCTCGTCTTAGCCCTTTGTCAAAGCACCTGTTAGTCGCAACCGAGAACGAGACAAATCTGCATAAGCTTTCCAAGAAAGCAGGCGTCTATAAATAGCCCTCGAAGTGAAGTATCCATCACACTCGTGCACCAGCACTTTCGCGCCTCGTCGTCAACTTAAGCTACCTCCGCCAACTCTACCGCTCGATGGGTGTGTTCCTCTTCGTCTTCGTCTTGGCTGCCGTCGGCGCCGGTGTCTGGGCCGCCCTGAATAAGGAGCAAGCGACGCAGATCGTCAACGACCTCGTCAACAAGGTGAACGGCGGCGGCGCCCAGTGCACGGCTTCGACCCGTGGTGGATCCTCCTGCGTCGTCAACACCGCTCGTAAGTGCTTCCTCTCACAGCTCCGTCGTACTAACTTGCATGCAATTTCAGGTAGTGCCAGCCTCCGCACCGCTGTCCAATAAGCTTCTTGCCCGTCAACACCTCCAGACGCCCACTGACATTATTTCCTTCCATGCCTACCGATTGTCCTACTGGATTGAACGAAAAATAAAATGTTTCGACTCTCTGAAATCCCTGACCGGTCTAGCTAGTGACTAGCGATTAGTTTCTTCCTGTTCTAGACCTCTAACGGATCATAAAATTCACGGATTGAAGGAAACTCAGGAGAGCCATGCAGTCTTGCCAGCCAGCTTGTCACAACTTAGCGCCATGGGCTGTGACGTAGTGTAATGTTTGACACCATGAACCATGAACGTTCGAAACTGAAATTTAGCAGCCAACTTCGTGCAGGTGTATTTCTCAATCGTTCCAATAGTGTATAACGGTGCTTAGTGGTTCAGGTGACCAGCCATATTGCCGCTTGTTCATTTCGATTCTCCTGACTAGGTAGTTGCGAGGATGCTGTTAGCATAGTTTACTGAGAACTCAGTAACGATAATACATGACGAGATGCGTTTTCTGGAGCACCGCGTAATGGTTTGGTTCGATTGCTGCTTGAGGGTTACCTCGACGCTCTTCAAGTCTAGTAAATAAGCAATGCAATCGAGAACCCGTTGGAAATGGTAACACAACACGCGATTGAAGTGAACAAAGAGAGAGAACACGTATCACAATGAGATGCTGTACCGGGTGAAGATGAGCGAGGCACGACACTCGGTCTTAAAGCTGTTTGCAAATGCGTGGGTCCTCAAGGGTGCCAAAATTTTACGCTTCGTTCGACCTCCATCGCGAAACGTTCGAAAATCAGGAAGGCAACCCGTGAAGAGAAGAAAAAGTAAGTGGGAAACCAGTATGGCATTTCCGCAGAAAAGGCGGTCGTCTTGTGCTTCGAGTTGAGGGACTCGAGTCTCGTGCGCCTAATCGTACATTAGTCGCTTCAGCGCTGCATTGTCGCCCTTGAGAGAATCCGTTCGAATTATTTTTGTCGTCGCTATCGAAGGGTGAACGTCCCCAAACGCAGCTTCGGACTCAGCGATGGTTCGAAGCTGACGCTTGCTCAGCGGTGGTCCTGCAAGCATGTCATTGTAAGAATGTACCGGCAGGGATCTGCACTTACCGACATAGCTCAGTAGAACCGGTAGGAAGATCAGCCCATGAGCGGCACCGATGACCACGATACCGAAGAACATTCGGAAGTAGAAGGTGCTGAAGATCTGCGAATGGGCGAAGGCCTATAAAGGGACGGCTGTGTGGTGAACACAAAGGGAAACAATCCGTCTTAGCTATCACAGTGTTAGGCTTACCAACACTACGATGCCGCCGAATTTCGTCAGCGTGATTCCGCTGAGAACACTGCAGCCAATGTTCGCAAGCGCCTCGCGAGCTCTTTCCAGTCGGGTCCGCTGTACGCTTAGCACGAAAGCACGAACTGTGTGCGAGCAGAATTCCACGGAAATTCCGACAGACTAAATCAGATGCGTTAGGATCCCACTGATACCGACTGAATCTCACCATGACTAGGTTTACGACCGAGATCGCATTGAAGTCGATGGACCACCAGTACATCAGGCCGATGAGGTTAATGAGGATACAACCACTAAAATCGGACGTGTTGAAGTTTCTTGCAGAGCGATCATACATTGTTATGGTGATGATGGCTGCTGACCACGGGTCAAGACCGAGGAGGATCGTTGTTACGACGAAGATGGCACCCAACGAGAGCATTAGCTGGACGATTGCAGCAGAGACAATTGACTCGTACTGCTCGTAGAAGACATAGTAAGTGCTAAAACGTAGATACTAGCCAAACGGTTGACACAGAATCTGACTTCGGAGGCTCGCGCACTTACCTGTACGGGAATACTTCGATAGTCGGGTGTCCGAGTTCGATTAGTCTCTCGTTCATGTAGCGAGTGATGTTTTTCGCTATAAACTGCGCACTCGACATGGCCTTGATAAAGTCGACGGAGTTCTTCAGGACCGTGTGGTACGTCATGAAGTAGGAGCTGACGATTCGCTTCGACTTCTTTGCGGATCGCAGTGCTGTGCTGTACGCGGCATGGCCACTAAAATTCCTCCATGTACACTGCAAGACGTACGCTCGACCTACCCTCGCGCGCAACTCGGAGATGGATTGTCTTCGAGGAAATCACCGATGTAATTGTAGAAAAGGTCCATTCGCGGGCGACCTCCGTCGAAGGTCATTTCACAGGGCTTACACTTGCTGTCCGTCTTTTCAGTTGCCGGGCAGAAGCTGTTGTTGCCAGTGACGTACCGACGGCAGCACTGCGGATGACCCCACGGGCGCAACCAGTCGATGTAGTCGTCCAGCCAGTTCATCGCCGGATGAGCGATGTATGATCGCTCCGGCCACTGCGACGCTCGCGCAATTTGGGCTCCCAGGGAGTTGTGCGAACATCCGCCGACCGAGCAAACGAGATTTTGCAGATCCCGATCACTGAAGTCGTAAGCCCCACGAAGGACGAAGAACACCGGCGGGCCGACCGATAGGAAGCGGTCCATGTTCTTGAAGTGCGAAAGCGCATAAGAGTCCTGAACACGGGATAATGGTACGAACAGGTAAGTATACGCTTACTTCAGGTACTGCCATCTTCTGATCCAAGCCAAGCTGGATGTTGTCAAGCACGACAATGGAGGAAGTGAACCACAGTAGAAAGCCGATGAGCTAAATCACGGTTAGGTAAGTCGTTTATGGTCGAAGGGATCCGGGTACGTACCACACTGAGCCTCGTCCACTTGCGAAGCAAGTTCGGTGCGTAGAACTTGTTGAACAACAAGTACATGTAGCTCTCCGGGTTGGCCTTCTCCACCGGAAGCTGCATGCAGCAGCAAAACTCGAGATGCCCGCTCTAAACAGCCGATTTAACCATGCAAAGATAATCATCGACGAAGAGAGAACTAACCTCCTGGCGTTCAATGTCCTTGATGAATAGGGCGAGGAAGCAGGTGATCTGCAGCAGGAAATTGAACAAGATGGCTAGACCAGCGTATAGCGAAAACGTTCTAACGGCTGGCATCGTTGACATGGCACCGAGGAAGAAGCACACACATTCGGAGAGACTCGTAAGCAACATGGACGGCACGACTTCGCCACAAATGTGCGCAATGCGGTCTTCCAATGGACGAATGCTCTCATCGTTTCGCCGCTAAAACCAACCCACTAAAGCGGAAAATCCGTTTGGTGCATACCTGGTAGGCCTGCACAAAAATGAAGATGTTGTCGACCCCTACGGCTAGGACAAGAAATGGGAGTACTTCGAGGATAATGAGCGTCGCTGGGATTCCGTAGAACGCAAACAGTCCAATGGAACTAGAACGAAAAATATGCGGTCGTAAAGCGAAGTGTGTTCTAACCTCGTGACGCTAAGAGCGACAATGCAGATGCCGGCAATGCCAAGCATGAACTTTGAGTTCACGAAAAGCGTGATAAGTTTGTTTCCACTGACTTGGTACTGGCCCAGGGCGAATGCCACGTAGATGAACATGAACAAGTACGAGATCACGACCGTGAACGCGTCGGACGCAGATTCTCGCTGGATTTCATCCTGAACAGGGTGCATGTGACAGTGAATAAGGCGCTAGTGTTACCTGTATCGATCGCTCAGAAATGAACGAGACGGTATAGTTGGAGTGCTGCACACCGCGAAGGAAGCGAATGAACTCCGTTTCCCATGCTTGTGCCTGCTCGTTCAGCGCGTCATCATTGTAGTTCCGCAGCAGTATGGTGATCACCAGCCCGCGCGCTAAAGACAATGAAGTATGCAGGTTGATGACACCAAGAATTACAAGTCTCGAAGTCGTTGGTTCGGTTGAAGTCGCCCACGACTACGTATGGCTGAATCGGCCCTCCGAAGTCGCCAAGGCAGCTCATCTTCAGCTTTGTGATCATCGTGAACGGGCTCCTAAGAGACGCTCGCTCACTGCTACGTTTACGAGAAACCGCTTACCTCATGCACTGCAGAAGGTGGTTGAAGTAGTCGTAATCGTTCCAGCCATCCGAATACGTGACATCCAGTTTGTTCAAATCATTCTATAAAGTGAAAAGAAGCGTGAGAGATACGTAGCCGTTAAGCCCACATACTTGAAAGTAGTTGAAGATGGACATCACTGCACAGTACGTGTTGTCCGGAGCAAGCGGCTGGAAGCAGATATCCTCAAGGCGGACTTCACCCTTGTCGGTCTTCGCTCTTAGCTGTAGGACTTCGTTCTGTAGCTTGAATGCTTCCTCCAGAAATCCCTTTCGGAAGATGGGTCCGTAGTAACCTTTCTCGAAAAGCACCGTCTCGTTTTCACGTTCGTAGAAGCTCGTGTCCTTTGGGTGGATAATGAGCTGCTCTACTCGGTGGAACGGCCTTAAATGTATTGATCAGCTAGACGCAAAACGTCAAGTAAACATACCCAAAGTTCTCGTCAAAGAACGCCTTTTGCTGGCGAGCTTCACTGCCAGGCGAGGACCATAGCTCCACCGGGTCGGTCGTCAGGCGGATTACCAGCAATCCGCAGGAGAAAAAGAGAGCCGGGAAGAGCCCCATTAGGAAGACCATGATCGGACGGTGCGCAACAAACTAAGATTGCAACACATGATAGAGTGAACAGACAAATGCTCTTACATTGCCGTATTTGGAGCACACTTTGATCAACCTCTCCTCAATGGATTTCCGGTTTGTTGACGGCACGGCCACGTTTGTCGGCGTCGGTTTGAAGTTTGACATTTGTTCTTCATCCGTGGACCGCCGTAGCACGTAGTGCAAGACGAAGATGAACATGACGGTCAGACAGAGACATCCGAAGGCTACCAGCGACATCGCAGCCATGCAATCCATCGAGGCGATCTTGCAGCTTTCCTAGAAAGTGCGTCCGTTCCGCGAGGCCGCTTGCCAACAGTCTTACCTCCTCGAGGTTCGGAAACGGGCGCTCCGAGACGCATGACGCTTGACAGTCCTGGCACGAGCAGTGGTCCGCCGAGATGTCGGACCCCTGATTGCAAGCGAACACCTTTCCTCTCATCGAAGTCTTCTGCTTTCCTTTGCTAACCATTACTTCTGGCGCCAGCACGACATCGATGGAGAACGGAATGTTTAGCGCCTTGTTGTACGTGCCGAGGAACTTGAACCACTTCTCGACGGTGCATTCGCCCATCGATGTACCGCACATCGTGCTCAGAACGTACTCTCCACTGGACATACGAACCTGAAACGGCTGTTTAGTAGTTTCTTTAGGTGAAGAAGAGGAGGTCCTCCAAGAAAGCCATTTCTTCAAACCTACCCCTTTGCAAGATTCGAACAGTCCTTCAGCGTAGCCGCGATCCACGAAGTACTCCAACTTCGTGATGTATGTCTCGTTGTCGATGGAATGCTCGTCATTTTCGGTCTCCAGTATGTTCAGGAAGGACTCCTGATGAGGCGAGCAAGTGAACTGGCACCAGAAGTTGACAAAATTCGAGTAACAGCTAGGACACCGCGACAAAAGTTGCTGAGGTAGAGTCATCTGTTGCCGGAGGATTTCGAACTGAGCGAAGTCGCAGCACACAGCGATGTTGCCGTCTAAAGACAAACTTTATAAAAAGGAACCAAGCGGAAGGCACTTCATCGGAGGTAACATTATCTCGTATGCTTACCGTCGAAAAGACGAGGGCACAATTGTCGGTATACCTCTTCTGTACTGACATTCACGGGAATGGGTGGACCGTCGTAGGGGCAGTTCTGTCGCAGCTTGCCGTCCTGCCCGCATATTCCGCGCATCACGCACTTCGAGTCGCGTTTCTGACGGCTGTGCCATGGATTCGTTAGTTGTGCCGACGCTCCGAATGAGTCATAGGCGACGCTGATCAGCAGCAGAAGCGACGACAGCCACGGAACCCATGGCATAACGCACTGTCGTCGGGAGCGTTTTCGCCAAGTATGCTGGTTTAGAAAACGTCACTCAAATGAGTGACTTTCGAGCCTATTGAAGGTGCGGGAGACGAAAGCACTTCGCGCCAAACGATGAATGTAACATATGATTAATTGCACGTGCCAGCTCCATAATGATACGTGTGTGGGTGAAGGAAACCGATTCTGCTCTTGGAGCGTAGACCACTCGGACAGCGAAGGAAAATGCCATAAATTAAGCGTCAAAGAAACGTCTAACGAGGAGATTAACCCCAAGCGACCACCCACTTGAAGAAATTTTCATTGATTCTTGCCAAATATAGTTTTAGAGAAGTTTAGCGTTTGAATGGCCTGAAGAAAAGTATTTGCCACCATCAAAAAGGAATCAAGCGACCGACATGCATGTTTTGATTTACCGTTTCCCAGTCAGCTTATTTAAGTTAGCGAATGGTCGAATCCAATCGAGGCACAAAATTCCGGAAATGTCCTTGCGGGATATGAGCTAGCTAATTGGATTCGGGCGCGATTATTCACAAACAATGCACCTCGGCACTTTCGAGAAGACCAGACACGCTCGCGAGGAGAAGAGTGTTCCCCTATAAGCACACACAAAAAATGCCACGGCTCGTGCGCATGGCGGGGAGCGTTACTGGACGCTGCGAGAAGTGAGTGGGGTCGCCGTTGCGTGCACCGCGAGTGAGTGACGCACGGCTAGCGCGGAGCGGCCACACGGTCGGAGCTGAAAAATCTCACACTCTACGCGAGAGAAGAGAAAACGGCGGCCGACGACGACGGCTGGCTGGTCGGCTGGCCGCCGACTGCACGAGCCCAGCGAGGAGGGATTCCGTGCGGAAGTGCAGGCTGCCGGATGGAGAACGGCTGCGAAGCCGCCGGACTGAGGACGACGCTGGGAATTTTCGCAGTGCCCCAAAAGCAGCCATGGATATGGCTTCACTTGGGAAACCGACGGCTTAACACCGTAAATCACTTATGCTCAGTCACATAACCAGATGATTCGACCAGTTTCCCAGCCGTCAACAACCAAGGTTTTGCGCTCGACCGGATGCCGTTACACAATATTATTTCAGCCGGTGGTTGCAAGGTCTACTTGAAAATAACATCATCGCGAACTCTATGGTACTCAGCATGATTTCACGCCAGATCACCGAAAGAAGCATGATTTCATGCCAGCTTTCCGGAAAAAGTCACATGCTTGCTCGCTGATCGAACTGAAGAAGGGTTTGCCGAAGATCCCCGCCACACAAGTGTGTTACGCAATCCAAGAATGGCGCGCTAGGGTTGACGCTTAACTTAGCCCCCTCCCCCCCCCTAACCTCCTACACCGGTTAGTGCGGAAGGTCGGAACCCAAGTGGAATTATTTAACGGGTAAATGCTGGAGAAATTCATGAAACGAATTGCACCGTGGCTGCACCTTTGTTTATTCACGCACATTCGTTTGCATGCAGTCGGGGAAGGTGGCGCCTCGGTAAGGGAAAACTTCCACGCTTTATCTGGGTTGACTCATCGAACACTAAACAAAAATTGCTGTGGACGGAAACGCTTTCGAATAATCATAAAACGCGAATTGCAGGCACGAAACACTGATCACTGCGGGTTTTAGGGCCGGGATGGCTAGAGATGACGTGGCGTCGGTATCTTCAACGCAGACGAGCAAAAACCACCCGGGGAGACATTAACTATGGCAGGGCTAAGTTGCATAGCTCTCTCAGGGGGGGGGGGGCAGTGCTACACCGGTGTTTAAGCGATGGCGGTTTTTCAGCATCCACTATCGAAACGCAAAACAGCGAAATACACGCTAGTGGGATAGTATCCCACCAACCGTCGTTAGGGGCCGTGGTTTACGCAAGACACGATGCTGACGCAAGACACATGAAAACCACGTAAAGCGATGCTCCTCTGAATTGCTGAGCGGTCACTCCCGGGGATTCATCGCCCGAAATAGTGCAAAAAAGCGAAAGTGAACTTTGAGAACTGCTAGCAGCCGCACTGCCCCTGTATTCCACGTGCGCAATTGGCCTCGCTTTCGGTGATTGGCAACTGGTTGCGCAATTGAATTATTGCGGCAATTTTGGAGCGCGAGGATTCCGATGCTTTCTCTGAGGGTACCTCAAGAACTTCAAGAAATGAACTCGGGATAGAAGAACAGCCAATGATGTTAACCGTGTTGAACGCATTAAGGCTTTGTGGGGCAACACCCTTCTAGGAACTATTTCGTTGGGCGGCTCTGATGGACATGTTTAAGTCAGCGAATATCTTCTGGTGGCCATCGGAAACACGAGATGAGGTGTTCCATTCGCATGATCCGATATTTATTATTCCATTAAAACTATCCGGCACAAGTGCGTGTAATCGCTGCTTTCTAGGCGGTGTCTGATGGGGAAGCGGGTGGGGTCTTGTTGGCTTCATTGGATACCGATTGCGACGAAGTGTTCGGCGTATGGTAGCTTGAAGACGATCCCTAAAAACAAGTCATACTATGTTGCCTCCGGCTAAAACATGTAGTCCAGGCAAACATTATCGTAAAGGTGACTTACACCGAGGCTCTGACGTTTGGGCGTAATACCAGCCACGTCACTGTCCACACCGGAAGTGGCAGGAGACTTGGCCGTGTCGACGTTGGAGGTAGGACCAGTAAGCGACGAACCAGATGTCGAACGAGCGAGTGAAGCCTAAATCTCTTTTACTTCCACTAATCATGAAAGCCGCATTCGTAGGAAATCTACCTCGGAGCGTGCGGGTTTCGGCGTGGTGCGTGTTATACGACTCTGGATTTGTGACGGCACAGAAGTCGATGTATCCAAGACGTTCGGCGGCGGAAGAGACGACGGGTTTTCATGGACGTTAGTATGCTCCTCCTAAATTGCTTCGATCGTCTTTCAGTAAACATCAAGACACCAGCGCACAAGCGCCAATGTATTGCCCGAATATTGTCCACGAAGTGCTTACCGGGATCGGTCCAGGCATCGGTGTAACGGCTGTTATGCGACTTAGGGGTTCTGCGTCGATCGGCACGTTAGCATTGGAGGTTTGCGAGCCATTCAAAGAATGCCTCTCGTCGGACCGAGGCGGGGATTCGACGGCGTTCGCTGCCAGTGACGTCAAGGATGCGCTATCCTAAATCGAAATAAACGCTACAACAGACCAACACGAGCACTCTTACCTGGTGCGTTGATCCACTGGTGGACTTTCTCGATCTTCGAGATTTCTTGCGCTTCCGAGAGCCCGCCCGCTTTGACTTCTTGGAAGCAGACGAAACAGCCGTGGTGGTATCAGACGACGCTGCATTGTGGCGACTTTTCCAGAGGACGTAGGCACCGATCGCAGCTAAGGATGTAGCCACCGCGGTGCCGAGGAGAAGCTGCCGACTGCTAACCATGGGCTCTACCAATAATATCCAAGTTGCCTCCATTGTACCTTTCGTGCGTACTACATGGGTCATGCTATGCAAAATTTCGAGCATGAGCGTCATGGAATGGTCAGCAGGGCCAGACAGGGAACTGCGGAATTTGTTCAGGAAGATCCAGCGCTGTCCTAGAAGCAAAGAACGCAACAGTTTCTCTGTCTATTTGTTCCCCTATCACAAAGGAAGTTGCACAAAAGGTGTGACGCTTAAATGTACACGACGGAATCAAATATCTTTAATTCAAATATCATTCTTTACAACCTTTTTTACGAAGCGAAGCATATCACGAGTGGGTTCCAGCGATAAAAGTGCTTAAATGATCAATAGGTAGTAGCAATGAACTGTTTCTGAGCCTTACTAAACAAGCGCGACGCTGGGTGCTTGGATTCTACTGTCCAACAGAATTAACTAATCCACGCGTCGTCTCTAGTGTTCTAAAAATTGAGATGCCTTCTCGAAGTTGGTACTCAAACAAGATGTAAGGCCAAAAAAACCGGCACCATTCTGTTAGAAAGCTTGATTAAATAGAGCACTTTTGACCCCTAAATATTTTCCGTATCTCCCAGCAGAAAAATACTTGCACTCATTTAGACTACTTTTGCAAAGTCTCTATCGTTTTAACCTACAGCAACATGCGTCGTATTCCTACAAGAAGTACTAGTTTTTATACAAAACGCTCATAAGTAGAACTCCAAACAACAAAAACTGATATGGGCACAAATGAGTAAACGCAAGTGCGTAAATGCCTAGCGTCTGCACAAGTGGCTCTCACATGATCAGAAGACACGTTCAGCTGGGGAGGACAGATAGAAGGGGGACATTTAGATAATTTACAAGTGGTTATAGCAAAGTTCACCGACTACATCTAAGTCTCGAGCTGATGCTGCTGCTTCCCCGACGACAAGTACATCTGCAACACTTGGCTGAGCTGCGACTCGCGGACCGGGCCGTTATGTTCGATTCCGAGGATGAGCGGGACCAGCGCATCCGTAGCGAACCGCTTATCCTTCGTCTCTGTAGGCTGCGCATCCTGCAGCATCTGCCTGGTTCGGCCGGCGTCAACGTCGCACGAGCTCAGCAGGCGTCGGGCGTTCTGCAGAAAGCTCCATAGAATGTCTAAAATGAAGGTTTTGGGGTGGTAAAATACTTTGGCAGTACCCATGCTGTCGTCGAGGGCAGGCATTCTCGAAGGCATCAAGGACGAAGATGAGGTGCCCTTGCTAGACGAAAGCTCCAACTTCAGATACGGTTGGACGTATGGCAGAAAGCAGTATCCGTTAGTGGAGTTTGGGGAAACTGTGGAGTTCCTCAACGTTCCGTACACTGGCAGTAACTGTTGCTGCAAAAGTGAGACGGTGCTCGGACCCAAGTCTGCCATCAAGCGGGAATTGTGAGTCTAAAAGTACTTGTTACGCAAGCTGAGTATCCTCAGATGGCATGGACGTAAATAACAAACGTACCAGCTCGTTCTCAATGGCCTCGATAATGCTTCCGAAAGCGAAGGCATTTCCTAAAACGTTTGCGTCACTTCGTACGTATCGTTGCTCGGTTGCTTACCTATTCCGCTCATGAGGCACTGTGCAATTCTCGCCCAAGCCTCTAAGGTCTCTGTTGGCTTCGAGCACTTTTCGATGGTTATAGTAGCTGTCAAGTATAACGACGCCGCCCTTCAAGGAGGTAATTCTTGCACCGGATCTAATTTGTGCAATTACCGAACGAGTAGGTTCTGGCGGTAAGCTGTGTTCTGCGTGTTTAACAGTTGAGCAAGCGCTGCACGTCGGAGGCTTGCCGGCGAACTTTTAGCAGTGGTCTGTAAATTAGTGCTCACACGGCTACACTGCTTACGCAACAAAAGAAATAATACCTTGGAAGACGACGAGCACTGAAACGCTTGACAGTCGGCTTCTGTTATCCACAAGGCAACTTGACGCGGGTCAGAGGTGTGAAGAGTGGTGCACAAGTTTCTCAGCTGCTTGGGAGCGCTGCTAATCGCGCGAAGCTGTGCCAACGTGGGCTTTGGTGCCGGTCTGGGTGGCACGTGCGCCTGGAACTGCCTTATCGGTTGTCGCTGTGGGTCGTCGTAGTCCTTCTCTTCCGCCATCGAGCTCGCATGAGAGGCAGTCGTCGCGGACGTTGTCGGATGGTCATAGTCGGAGTCCTTATCTCGGTCCGCACCCGCAGTGGCGTCAATCGCGTTTAGACTCGTGTTGGATCGTGCAGGAAGTAGCGGGGCAGGTTCGATCTTCACAGACGGGTACCGCCTGAAGCCGCCAGCGCTGTCACCGCTGCTGCTGCTGCTCGCTCCCGTTGAAGACGATATCTGCGAGGCACTCGAGCTGGACGGTCGTCTCCAGCGGGTAGTGCTGAAGAGATTCGAGCACGACTGAGCGCGATCGAGGAAGGTGTCATAGGCGTCGGCTACTGACGGTGCTAGTACGGGTGGTGGCACGGAGGAATCCTGTGAGGTGGACGCATGAATCCGGTTCAGGTTACTCGATGACCGGCTAGTTCCAAACTGCGTCACGTTGTGGGCGGACGGCTTGATGAGGTTATGGCGGTCGAGAAGCTCTGAGTGCCGCTTCGGCGTCACCGGTTTCGGCACCAAACCGAAGTGGGCGAACGATGAGTTCACGTGACTTCCCAAGTCGCCAAGGTCATCCATAGCGGCATAGTCCACTTCGCTGTACTAAAGATAAGAATATGGATCTTAGCGCCAGACATGGGACTTACGTCCTCATCACGGTCGGCAGCGCTTGCTAACTTGGCCGTATTGGGATAGTCCGCATCGCAGCTGAAGTTCTCCGTCAAGGACAAAGCTGCTTTCATCAAGTCCTGTTCGGACTTGTAATCGCCACCGGGAACGCGTCTTCTAGCGGAGTTTAACAGGGCTTGTTGACTCAGCGTCCGCTGGAATCGATTCTCCGATGAGCGCCCGTTGTATTCTGCGTAAGCGGCCTCAATCTCGATTTGGAACGCTTCAGCTTCGTTGTTATTGCGTTCTCGAAGCTAAATCGGAGCCACGGTGGGTTAAGCACTGTCTGAGAACAGAAAGATGTACCTGTCCGCCGAGCAGCTTCTGTTCGTTAATCACCGGGGTGCAAAGGACAAAACCGCTAGACTCGGTGACTCTTCGGCGATGATTGTGATAGAACTCGATGAGATCAACCACCGATCGGAACTGCTCGTCTTCGAACTAAAACAAAACATGCGAGAATCGACAGCAAATACGGGTCCTCACTTTCAGAGGAGCCAAACTTACACGGAAAATTTCGTAACGCGGGTCCGACGACGGCGTCTGGTTGATCTCAAAATGGAGCGGTTGTCCCCTCCAGAGCCCCTGTAAGGACATAACCGCCGGCCTTCGAAATAGAGTCTCGTACAAGAAAGTCCCCGTCACGGTGGAGCAGTTGTTGTGCCTGTACGCGCTTGATCTTCCCATGGTACCAGCACTGATCGGATAGCTGCTGCCTGTCGCAGTTGATTGCCGATGCACGTCGTCGCAAGGAATACGCGTAGTCGCACTCAACCACCATGCCGATATGCGAAATCTAGAGCGTCGTTTAAACAAAAAGCTAGTAGCATTACGCATTCCGAACACTATACACGCTTTGTTTGCAGAACTTTCACGCGTAAGATGGATGCTAGAGAGCCGACGCATCATAGCGTACAGAGTGTCTTAGTCAACAATCACTTCTCCCTGTTGATAAGCAACGCCTTCGCATTGGGCGCGCTTGTAGCCTTATCTCTTGTGCTTTTGCAGTTCTGTTTTTCAAGCAGGCATTGTAAAGTTTAAGACGGAAAATATTTTGTCCGTACCACCAAATCACTATTTGGCAAATCATAAATGCGCTCATAGGGCTAAAGCAAGAACAAGTGAGTTTAGTAGAGCAGAGGCAAAAAACGGTTTGTACGAGCCTTTCACTAGCTGTACAGCGAGCTACCGAACACGGGTACGATGGCTAGTCACAATGAAATGCAAAGGACGGCGCTGCTGCTATTAGACGCCGAAAGGCGCGCTCCTGCGATCACCGCTCGACCCGACAAAAAACGAATGTTTTGTTTCGGTGATATTACTGCCTGGGAAAATCGGTATTCGCTTTTCGCAGATACTTCCCGCTCGCAGATGTTTTGGAAATTGCGACCGGCGGTGACCCAGCGTGTCTTTTACGAATCGGCCAAACGCTAGCAAGATTGAGCAATTTCGTAAAAAAAGGAAAATGAGATATAGCTGCCAAGCAAATCGTCTTGCACGCCCTGAAAGCTAACACCGGCGAATGAGACTGCTAAAGCATTCCACTTAGGTGGACAACCACCGAAGTGGTCAGCGGTCGCCGATGTGACCACGCGTTTGCGCGAACAGACGCTGACCGTAAGTAAACAATGAACGTGAACTAAAAGCCGTAAGGACGCACGCTAGAAAATGCCAAGAGGGAAATCAGCTCGCATAAACAGCGTGACATTACAAAGTCTCCTATAGCCAGGGTCAGTGGTGTCTTACACTTCAGGGGTATCGTTAATGGCCATCACAGATGGGACTTTGCAGCTTGAATAAGGCAAGACGCTAAAACGCATTATCACGCAGCTAAAAACGAACAATACCTGCCCTGTGCCCTGCACCGCTCTACGGCTAGCCACATTGCACTCCATGGGCGACCGATCATTGTGGGCCCGCAAAGAA
Source organism: Aphelenchus avenae (assembly GCA_020875895.1). NCBI lineage: Eukaryota > Metazoa > Nematoda > Chromadorea > Rhabditida > Aphelenchidae > Aphelenchus > Aphelenchus avenae. Next base: position 350,961 of record JNEY01000007.1, read on the forward strand.
ATGATAAGGAGGATTATGCGCACTTGAGAATCGCGCAAGCGTCGCAAGTGCAGGTGATAAGACCGCGCATAGAGCCTGCACGTTTTGAAGATTAATGAGCCATTTACGGGCTCCCGCAGATTCGGCGGATTCCATCGCATAAAAGATGGGCTGAGCAGCACACCGAGGCATGTCCGGGCAAGTATCCTTTAGCTATACTGCAATGCAGTTTGACTCTGGCTTGGAATGAATGCATACTGCATTGTAACGCGCCACGACATGAACGTTAAACAACACAATGGCAACCAACGCAGAACCCTTAAAATGTCACAGCTAGCGCGTGTTACAGCACCGACAACCTCAGCTAGTCCAACAAGACAAAGCGCGGTGTACAAAACGACAGCCGCCGTGACAAGCCAGGTTCATAACTCTTTTGGGCAGACCCCTCAAAAGCCCACAAACAAGTGACCTCGACAGTTGCCTGTGTCGGTTGCTCCACTCGGAACACTGCCGACGGGAGATATCTTCGGCAGGCGCGACCGAGTGCCGCCGCTGCCTGCCGGACAGGCGTAACCGTGTGGGTTAAGAGGGCACCGCCGGAACGGAGTAGGATTAACGCAAAAAGGGCGCACAACTGGGAGGCAAAAGAGATGGTACTCAGCGATACGCAAGGCGCGCCGGAACCACGGAAGTCATCAAAAAGTCAGTTGGCCGCAATTAATGCGCGCTTAAGGCAAGCGTCGCCGCTACAAGCGATTCCATAGCGCTGACCCAGGGAGCTAGCACCTTAAGGGCTAAAACCCCATGATCGAGCCACGGGCAGTCTTCACCTCTCCCCTTTCTCCCGCGGCCGGCCCATAATCAAGCCCCTAAACACCAGGCCCCACGCCTCACCAGGCCCCAGAGCCCGCGCTCGAGGTGTCACACCAATGCTGCTTAAAAGCTATACCCGTTACCTGAAAGCATGCTGCTTTCAGTCAAAGTTAGGGTCGATATCCTTGAAGAAGTCGTAAGTAGTCTCGCCACGGCCGATACCAGCTTTCGTCAACGGAACATTTAAAAAAACGAAGTCAGGCGTTCGAGTACGATGGCACCGCCGCTTCATTCTTTGCAGGTTGCCCTTACCAAAAGAAAAAAGCCGATCGAGGCCGTTACAAATTCGCACGTTGTTGACGCGAGTGCTCATCAAACATCATTCAGGCGGAATCAAACCCATCAGAAGGAAATGAAGATGCCACTCGGAAAGAGGTTGAGGGTAAATTAGAAGGTTGTCGCAAGCACGAAAGGTGGCCGGGAAGCGAGCAGCTGTCTGCAAAAGAGCGCTCGCTGCGCAATGAACACGAACGGACCATATAATTTCCTACCGGAAAACAAATTTCGTTGTACAACTACGAATGCAGATGCAAGCACTCCTGCAAGCACACGATGAATTTCCATGAGCCGCATTGCGGTCATCGTTGAAGTAAATGCATGCTAGGCTGACTCATACGTCTGCTGCCCACTCACAGCTTAATGCGATAAGTATCGCTGACCGGCATTACCGCTTTGCGCACTCGAATCCATGCTCATTTCAAAGCGGCATGGCGCACATCGTCGGCATCGCGCCCAATGACAACGGGCCATGTGGACTTCATTCATCTCAGTGCATTCTCTCGCTGGACAATAGCCAGAGGAAGGAAGGAAATTGTGATGAGGCGCGGGGCGGAACCGGACGGCTAACGAGGCGGAAGGAGGAACACTTCGGGGCGGAAGCGGCGAAAACATGCTAGTCAACGCGAATCGAATATGCTAATGTCCGGCGGGTAGCGACGTGGAATCTGTTGTCTACATCGGTTGCTCAATCAAGTTACCCTGCAAAGGGACGCTTTTGAGATAGAAGGCGGTGTTGGTAAACGGAAACCTGTCAGCCTTGCGCCGTCTTCTAGCGTCAGTGTTCAATTGCCCAAATTTGCGACCGCATGCTATACGCGTGTACCCATCAAAGTGCGTGAATCATGGAGTTAAATAGCCGCCGTAGCGGGCGTGGGAGCCTGCATGTTCTGTAGGTCCATAAGCGGTCATGCAACCTATGAATCACATCGCACACACCATACGCGCATTCCTCGTTCGTAGCGGGGTTCTAATTGCGTATGGAAAAGAATAGTAAGCCGACACTTTTGTGAAAATTCAGTTGCCAAACTCGGCACGCACCGGAGGGCGAAATGCACAAAGAACGAGTATGAGTAAACGGAAGACTACGAGTAAGTAAGACCGAGCAAAAAAAGGGTCCACCACATGGTCAGTCTCTGGAAAATGTGGGATACGGCCCCCGCGATCCCCACCAAAAAGTGTCCCGCCGCTCAGCATGTAATTTCCAGAAGGGCCCAACTCACCGAATTCTACTTGCCTACATTAGCGTCCCGAGTAATCATTCTCATGTCGAATTGCGCGTAGTGTATGCCTTCTAGCATCGGGCTCTACGTAGATGTTCGAAGGTTTTTTGTTTTCTTCAAAGCATCGTGAAATAGCATAATGTGCATAGCAAAAAGTAGAACGAATTCCGGAAGCATGATTGCATAGAATCCGTCCAAAAATTTCTCTCTTCTCTAATTTTCAAGTCCACGCAAGCTTGTGTAGAACTTATTTGACGATTAAATTATCTGTGACAAAAATAATTATGCAGTGAAAGTCTGTAGCAAAAGCAGGTCTGCATGAGGAAGTACGAAGGAGCCAGTGAATGGATAAGCGCGTTTAAAATGCTTCGATTTCACGTTCAACGTGCGCATTCGCATCTTTGTTCAGTCCCGCCAGCATTACTTGAATGTAGGTCGTTAGCAAATCGTCCATCTTGTAGCCCTGAAGTCCGCTCATTAGCACCGTCATTTCGCATAAGTGACCGATGCTTACCAGAGTGGTCTCGAGAAGGAGCCGGTTGCCCTTGATAAGGTTGCCGACGGTCATGTGGAAATAGGTGTTGCCCGAGTGCCAGTTGCTAATGGCGGTGAACGGGTAGCTGATGAGGTGCTCCTTCGTGTCCTGGTTGTAGAGGTTCACACCGTTTTTGTTGATCGCTACCAGCAGCTTAGAGGCCATCGTCGGGTCCGAGGACTGCTTCACCTGGAAGGAAAAGCTCGATATGCGGGAAACCACAGGATACAGGGGAAGCATATTATTCCATTGCAATATCACACACCTCGAAGAAAGCCGAACCGAATGTGGGCCATCTTGAAAGGCACTTTAGGAAAGAAATCTTAGCGTCGGCTGAAGTCTTCTCGATGAGGTTCGAGTACTCCGCGGTTATCAGCTGAAAGAGATCCATTAAGCGAACAGGCTAAAGAAAAACAAATAGCTTGCCTTCTTCAGCTCGCTGTTGCCCAGCGACTTGATTATTTCCTTCGGCACAATGTCGGGTAAGAGCCGTTGGAGATGCTGCATCGGAGGCTGTTTATCGTCACGCGTTTGGGCACGCAGGATCAGAGCAGCGATATGGGCGGCATCGCTCTTGCCGACCGCATGGTACCCTCGAAGATACTTCGGTAGCTCCTGAATGTGTACGCGTACAGGTCAAACCCAACACAGTGATGCGTACTTGGTGATAATGAAAGACCAGGTCAGCGGTGCGGTCTTCACCGGGATTAACATCAATCCATAGCTTGCGCATGTAGTAGACCTGGTAGGAGAATATCGGAGGGATAGCGGGCTGCACGGCTGGACGACTCGAGCGAACCCACTCGGTGATTTGGTGGACAAAGTCGAAAAAGAAGTCGTTCTCCGGCATGCTGATCACTGAAAACAATACTTTGTGGATGCTAAACGTCGAATGAATTCCCTTACCCTTGTCTCCGATTTTAACGAAGAGAGCGAACCCATCGGCGGATCGAAGGCCTAGTCGGCCGGCAATCTGCAGGTTAAGTTCTTTCGACTTCACAAGACTGTCCACCTCGAAGGCCTCGTTGCCACCGTCGGGGAAGAAGACCTTGTGGAAGATCTGCGTAGTTCGGTGCTGAACTGCGTCCACTTCTACTTGGTGCGGTGGGAACTTGCGCTGACCACTCCTAAGTCAAATGTATCGTGCACAACCTCTACAGGAAGCACACCTGGTTACGCGCTGAAGTCGCGCAAGGCAGTCGCCAACGAGTGGGATCAGAATGCGACTGCGCAGAAACTGATGCACGTCCTTGGACAGCCCCTTGGATGGTGGAAACAGGCCAAGGCACAGCCAGAGCAATTCCCATCCGCGCTGCTCGCTCATCGGATTGGGGTTGTCGGTCAGCTGCTTCATTATCTGGCAGTAGGTTTCGTCCCTCAGCACCTCCTAGAGCACCAAGTGAGTGGCGATACCTCAGTGGGTCAGTTCTCGTGCTTTGCTACGTATGTTACTTACATATTTCAACGGCGCTTTGAAGATAATGTCGGTCAACTCGACCGGCATCCGAGGCCTTTGAGAGGGATGATCGCCCATGTACTTCATAATCGCCAGATACGAAGTGATCGACTCCGCATTCGGCTCGTCCCTCCCTTCCAGCTTCTTCAGCAAGGGCAGGCGTAGTGGCTCGCGCGAGTACCGACATAGGTCGTGCGGCCTACGACCGTCGCTGTATAGATCGGCGCTACGGAAGTTGTCCACAGCGAAGTGTTCTAAGGAGTGCGGATGCAACAAGTGCGCATCGAACATGCCCGGGATTGCTAGTGTACGGTCACCGTTGGCAGTCTGTGATGCGGAGGATGAGGATGAGGCCTCGTTGTCCCTCGTTAGTGTCTCCTGAAGCACTTATTCTAAAAGTAGCCTTTCTCAAGCACACGTACCAGGACGTCCGTCGTTGGCTGGGTGATCGTGGGGATGACATAAATGCATCCGGTGGCCGTCATGCCGTGCATTCCCGTCCGCGTGTTTTCGACCTTGACGTACTGTTCTCGTGGCACGGTGTCGCCGCGAACGTCGTCCGACAGGATAAGCAAATCGCCTTTCTGGCATTCGATGAGGTCATGCCCAGCTAAACGATGTTGCACATTCGAAAAGCGGTCGCTTCAACACCACAACATACCGTCTGCTTTATGCCCGCGAACGACAAGTAGATATTTGGAACGTGTTTTCAGACCGTTGACAAAGTGCACCACAAGCTCCCTTATGTCATCGGCATTTGGCGACTGGAAGGTGTACTCGTCCCGGCCGACGAGTTGAATGGTAACCGTATCGGTGCCAAGACGCTTAGCCCTAAAGACGTGCAGAATACTTAAAAGCATCGAACTTGTGGCACTTACACGCTGCAGGTAACGGCCGAAATCTCGGGGAAAGTCAATTCCAGAAGGATCTGTTCTCGGTCGTCAACGACGAATACGCCCGTCGAGTTCACGGCAATTATGACTTCGTTCTTTGGCAGTGGAGGACCGGCGAATTTGTATGCTTCGTAGAACCTGAAAGCGGAATCTGAGTCCGGGTTATGCAGATTCGCTGCATGAAAAATTCAATAAAATAAGTTATAACCAGGAACATCGCCCACATTCGTACTTCAAAACCGCGTTTTTTCTGCGTCTTTCGTCAAGTGCGCAAGGAATGTCGAACCAAAGCCGCGAGCGTCTTCAGAGCCGTGAGCGTGTGCGTCGTTCTGCCGGTACGTTTCCTCACGCCTCTTCCGCATTTCCAAGCTTCATGCCCGTGCAACACTTGCTTTCTTAGAGGCTCGTCCGAATCGCAAGAAAATCGTCGAGAAGGAGGAGGACACGCAGCCGCGGGAGTCGCGCCAGGTGGACGACGTTGAGGGTGAGGATCTGGGTGAATACATCAAGAAGATGACTGGCGGTGGGAAGGCCCAGATGCACATGGACCACGACAAGATCCGCAAGAAGGAGCGTCACGTCTACTTCTTCATGCGCAACACACCGGTATGGAGCCATTGCGGAGCATCCAAGTTACGCTAAGAGATTTTAGAAGAACCGTTTCTCTAACATCGTCCTCTACAACGAAGGAGCGGTGATACTGGAGAAGCGCGACAAGGAAGAAGGCAGCTATATCCACGCGACCAAAATCAAATCTCGGTGAGTGTTCCTACTTAGGGTGTTACTGGACCTCACACCACTGTTACAGGTACGGACAGTTCGTGTTGGCACAGGCACCCATGCAGAGCACACTCTTCGACTGGTTCCGCATGATGTGGCAGTGCAAAGTCGGCGTCGTCGTCTGCCTTCTTCCGATGGACCTTGAGGGCGACTGTGCCAAGTACTTCGAGAAGAAGCAGGGCAAGAAAGTCAAAGTAAGCCGTAGTTTCTCGTAGTCTGCACGAGCCTCCGTGATTGTTCAGTGCAAGCGGTTCACGACGAAGACAGTAGCCGTGCGCGAGGAGTCACCACTGACAATGTACGAGCTACGCTTCAAGAACAGCGACACAAAGGGCGAGGACAAGGAACGCGTCGTCCACGTGGTGCAGTTTCCCAAGTGGCACGTACGTTGAACGCAAGGTCTCTTTGAAAACAAGACATTTCAGATCACTCGAATGGTCGACGTTCGCAATCTCCTCCAATTGGTCCGCGCTGTGTGGTCACTGGAGCAGTCGCTGGCATCCGTACGTACCGCAATATCTATCGGTCACTACGTGCGTTTAGGTTAACGAAGGTCGCAACGTCACTACGCTGGTACACGGCATCACTGGAACGCGCAGAACCGGAGCTTACGTCATCACCTCCATGTTGTGCAAGCAGGTAGGAAGATCCGCCGCGTCTGCTCAGCCTGAGCTCATGCCACTTCCAGATCCGTGACAACGGACAAGTGTCGCTGCTGCCTGCATGCCTGACGGTTCGTCGCTATCGCTACGGCGTCATGCGCAACCGGATGATGTTTGCAACTGTGCTCGATGCTGTGCTCCACTTTGCAGCGGACGTGGGACAGCTCGGCAGGGACTCGGACTTCGCCAAGGCCGTCAAAGCCGTTCGTCAGTACGCCATCGATCCGCCGAATGCCGACGATGAGGACGAGGAGGAATGAGACTACAATCATACTCCTTTGTACAGTTTCATGTCTACCTTACTCCGAGGCAATAAACACTGACAGCAGGACAAAGAGCTGCAACTAGTCCATAGAAGGGTGTCCACCTCAAGCGCAACCCTGAACCAAACCTGTACCTATATTTTTCGAGGCATAAGTTGAGGTTTTTCCGAGGCGTAAGTCGAGGATGAGATTTTTAAGGCGGATGACCATACAGCCTACCAGTCAAGGACATAATATCGCCTTTTTGGTTAGTTTTCAGTGTAAACACCTCAACCTCACCCCTACGCTTGAGGTATGTAGCTGCTGTTGAGGATTTTTGCGGGAATGGGTTGGGATTGAAGTTGTCTGGGGGTGACGTTGACTCGATCCCACCCCTGCGTCTACCGGCTGACCAGATGGCACGGGCACTGCCCGGGTGCCACTGCAACTTAACCTCACGACAAGGTTGAAGTTGAGGCTTTTTGAAAGCCGGAAGCCCTGGTTCCTCCAGTACCTTGAGAAGAGGAGTGGCCATTTGTGCTGAGCAAATGCAACGACGTCCTCCTTGACCCTTTGAATCGTAAGGTCGTTAAGGTTCATCAGTTTCTGAAACGTAGTTGTTCGCAGTTTTCTGAACTGTACTGTGTCATTCAGGACATACTTTTCGGAAGGTGTTCATTGCCAGCTGCAACCACTTCTCCGTGGATGGTTTTCCTCTCTTTGTCCGTTCGAAGTCGGGCAGATACTTTGCCAGCGACGCATCAAGTCGATCGACGTCCAAGTGAGGTCCACCTTGGTCGACAAAGAACTGTTGTGCGACAAGCAGTGCTAACTCATCCTCCTGCAGGAAACACTTGAAATATGAAGGGTTAGTTTTTGCGTTCGTACCTTCTCACAGCGGTATTCCCCGTATTTAACGCCACGCACAACTTGTTCGTAGACCAGCGATGTTCCGATCGCGTCAGCTCTGTAATAAAATAATGTAGCACACTTGGCTTTCGGCTCTTTTACTTTGGATCGTGCCAGGGTGCAAAGATCTCCTTTCGGAAGAATAGCCGCCACGATGCGTTGCGCTCGCTTTGTCCACGTTCCCGAGCAAATTGCTCACACTGGCTGATAGCGTCGAGAACGTGGTCGTTGCCCGAACCGAGAGACGAAACCTAGAGTTGCCGATTACCCATTGCACATCTCGCTACCTTACTCACCTTGTCCGATATGGCAAGGAATAATGAAAAGCCGAACGACTCTGCAAGGCCGACCTTTTCGCACAAGTACATGCACAACTCTCTAGCGGTTATGGCAGAGTCAGCATTCACCGTCTTCACCGAACCGTCTAGGTAACAAGGTCAACCTAAACCACGTGAAGACGGACAAACCCATCAGCGTCACTGCGAAGCACTAGCGCTTTCTTCGATTTGGTCGATTGTAGCTCCGCGTAGCTCGGCGGCTGTCTGCGAGTGCCGTTCTGCAGGGTTCTCTGCAGTCTTTGTTCCACGTAGCTGTTGTATTTAGTCGTGCCTGTTGGACTGTTTTGTCGCAAGAAGCAGAACAGGTAGCGAATAAAACGCTCGGTGGGTGCAAAGCAGCCAACGCAGAGAGCGAGAAGAATCCAGCCACGAGCAGCTGACTTTGGCGAAGGATTGTTGGAGAGCTGCTTTAGGATCTGACAGTAGATCTCGTCCCTAGATTACATCGGCTCTTGATTGAAACCAGCTTTGTTTGTACCTCAAGTCTGGACGCAGGATTCCATGGCCCACGATGAAGTGAATCTTCTCGAGACTAGTCGTAGGACGACTATCACCGTATGCCTGATAGGAACCACCGCTAACTTCCGAAGGTGCAACTTCGACACCGTTGTCTCCGTGAATTCCATTGTGATCCATCTTGCCGTTTGAATGGTACTGTTTGCTGTGGCGCCTGATTTTCGAGAATCCATTCTGCAACACTCAGGTATACGTCAGCAAGTAAGTTCGACAACAAGTCGAAGGATAATAAGGAAGTCGGGCCAATCGGTAAACTCTCACCGACTCAAAGCCAAGGTTGCGCGAGACCTTGTCGACGTCGGATGCTGCAATATTCCGTGAGAGAGCAGCAATGCGGGCCATTATCGGAGTCCTTGGGGCCTACAACAGGACATTGCATGGGGTTTTTGAGCTTACGTCATGCTTTCGGATACCTGCGCTTCACCGGAAGACATGCGGGCCTTAGGCTCTGGCAGGTCTCCCATAAACCGGAGGATGTTGATCCAAATCGCAAGCGATGCCACTTCGTCCGCCGGGCTCTCGTGCTGCAGCAGCGGCTGGCGTACGGTTCTCCTGGCGTGTTCCGCCGTAATCTGTCCCTGCAAATGTGTCTTGAGACGAGTTAAAGGACGACCACATACTTGGAAGTAAGTTGCTGCGAATTTGGAGAACTGATAGGCGGACAAGTCGAAATCGGAGAATGGGTCGTGAGCCTCGAGCGCTGGCGGAAGGCTTGAGCAAGAAGGGGAAGCAGCCGAGGCATCCGCGCTTCGTTTCTCTGAGTGGCCATTCGAAGAGTAGGAGTCGTGTGATAAGAAGTCAAAGCAACCGTCGATCTAAAAACGGCTCTCAACAGAGCTGAACATTACTTAGAAACTTAACGTACGTCGACGTCAGGGTTGATTACAGCCTCGGCCTCAACATTATGGTCGTCACGTGTATTCGCGTAGCGCGACAGCATCGCAGTTCTTCGCTCCGCTCGCGAGGTCTTAGCTCTCAGTTCATTGCGAACCAGTGAACCACGGCAGTAGCCCTGAATATTTTGAGCGTACATCGAGATTATCTTCTGCAAAGAATCACCTGGAAGCACGTGACGACGGATCGTAGGTGATTGTAGTGGGCAACTAGCCTGCGAGAGCGCAATACAGCTTGTAGGCGTACAATGCCGAGTAAGATCTAAAACACAACTGATGTCTTAGGTCATTCGAAGCTGTAGTTTTCAGGTTAGCTTCTTGGAAACGACGGGTCTAGCGATCGGGAAGAAAATGTGAGACGAATTGGATGTCAGAGATATGACCGATGTGACCCACTGACTTGTTTGTATTTGCGTCGCTGAGAGAATGCCCGCCAGTGCTTTTGGATGATCACCGCCGAAGCGCGCATTCGCTCGAACCGCCTTCTCTGGATCCACGCCCGCATCGTCTTTTGGATCGTCGTCGCGTGGTGTTTGAGTTTTCTTTCCAATTCCTACATACAACGCACGACATTTCGAAAAATAGGTTTGCTCCTTACTTGCTCAAGAGTCGTCTCATGCTCGGCTTTGAGGAACACCTTCGTCCTGCCCAACTGGAAGTCGGCATCGGGGCCGAGCACCAGAGCGCATATGCGTCGAACTTCCTGCATTGCCTCGATGCGGTGGGCTGTGAGGTTCCAGTTAGGATGGCACGTAAATGGAACGCGAACAAGTTAAGCTTGTATTTTGGCCTGATTTACTAAAAACCCACTACCTGGTTTGGGTGCAAGTACACGATAGCGGGCCACAAAGTTGGCATAGTCGTAACGAACGGAGTATCCGGCTTTGCGAATTCGGATAGTATCCATCATGCCGCAATATCGTAGCTGACTTAGCACTAGTTCACGGTCGAACGTCTAAAGTACCATACTTCGATGCCGTTTTCTCGTTCACGCCACTTATTAATAAACAGTACCATTGGCATTTTTTCGTCATTCGGCTTGATGCAGCGGACGAAGAACGGCTCGCAAGCTTCCAGTTGGGCCATTAACGATTCAAGGGATCTTGAACGTGGATGTTACTTCGGGCAGCACGTCACCCCCATTAACTTACTTTCGGAAGCGCGTTCCCAGAGTTTGCTTTATCCGAGACGACGATCCGAAAGTGGCGTAAATGTCGTCGTTTTTGCTGTCGAACAGGTTGGAGAAGAGCTTGAATTTGCTCGACTGTACGAGCGCGTAGAGGTCCAATCCGAACCGGTCGCGATTCTTCTCCAGGAAACCTGAAAGAGACTGTAACTGACCATCTTCAACATTGTAGCGGCAGACCTTTCGTGTGGTACATTACAGGCCCAGCAAAGTGGTTCACCCCGAACGACCTGATCAGTTCAGACTTTGGCTTGACGTAGAGCGGGTTCTTTGCATGCTTCGAGTGGAGCTTCTGCAGCATAGTTGAGTCGGTTCCCTGCAAGTAGTGAGCTACTTAGCATAGCTAGGCACACCGGTACCTTGGGAAAGATACTTTCCTCGTCGACCAGCGACAGAATGCTCATCGGCGAGGTCGCAATGAGCTCCAGCGCGTTCTGGTTGTTGCAGAAGTCGATGCGGCGCCATTCGATGTGCTGCGCCTCGTAGGTGGTCTGCTCATTCACAAAGACGTGGCGAACGAATAGTTGTTGCAGGTGCTCGTTCGCGTAGTTGATGCAGAGCTGCTCAAAGCTATTTGTCGGTAGGTTCTCGAATCCGAATATGTCGAGCAATCCGATCGAAGTCCTCTGCGGATGACTACGAGGGTGGTTCTGACGAGGTTCCGGCTCGGGCTTGCACGGTTTCCAGATAGCGTCGTTGATGCGCCGCACTACGTATTCGAAGAGACGACCGTAAACGCCCTTCACGAGCGCGTCCCGAACATCTAGCGCTTGAGCAGCGCCCAGTCGAGTCTGCACCGTCTCCTGGCGAGTCACCAACGTTCGTGTGGTCAGTGCTTTCATGACTATCTCCTCTTCGACCTAAGGCCACCAATTTGGCGTTTACGAGCATGCTATTTGCCTACCTCCAGCAGCTTTGCCACACGTCCGATGTTCAGCGGATCTCGCACCTCGGTGTTTTCGATGTTGTGGGACGTCGACACTTGGTATTTGACGTTTCCCAGATGCAGCATCGCCGCAAGTATCTTGAATAAGGACCAGATTTCCGGCTCCTTGAAGAGCAGGACTTTCATGGCGCTTCTGATTTCCGCCAAATCCATCGCATCGTCACGACCTGGAGTGCTAAGGCAGCGGCCCTAAACTGATTACGGTTTTATCGGAATGTTAAGAGACCGTGCCTGAGCAAGAAGGTGATAATCGGCGGCCGAGAGTAGCTGTAACTCGAGCTTTTCTCGGGCGCTAAGCCCGGCTAGCATGCAGTAGAATATGTGGTAGTTGCGCTCGTCGTTTGCCTGCGACACTATACGCGACTTCTAAATCAACACGATCGGGGCTCCTTTTGCGTGCCCGCGATACAAACCTCAAGCAGGTACTGCTGGATACGTGCACCGTCGATAGCACCGTTGGCGTTGAAATGGACCTCTACGTACTTGCCGAACCGAGACGAGTTGTCGTTTCGCACGGTCTTCGCATTTCCGAAAGCTAAGTAGCATAATTTAGTTCTGAATCACAACCGTTACTGACCTTCCATGATCGGATTCGCTTCGAGGATCTGCTGCTCAATCCACGAGTGCTGGCCGGAAACGGCAGCAAGGAATTGAAGAAGCAGTTTTGTGCTCTCGGTTTTACCAGCCCCGCTTTCACCGCTAATGACTATGCATTGGTTGCGGCCGGTAGCGCACATGTTCGCGTATGCGTTGTCCGCAATTGCGAATATATGCGGAGGAAGATCACCGATCCTACGGTTGCGGTAGAGCCTGATGTTTTCCGCCGTGTAGATCGGCAGGCTTTTGTATGGGTTCATGGCGACTAGAATAGTGCCGGTGTATGTCTAAAGTCCGTGTCTTGCTTCCGGTCACATGGTCCGTCTTACGTAGATCAACTTCTCCTTGTAGCGAATGTGCAAGTTCCTCAGGATTCCTGCTTCATGCAGGTCACCGAGCTGAATCATGTCTTCCACGCCTTGGATCGAGCTTGGGTGCATGACGCGAATCCGGCGTTCCGCGCCCAGTCGGTGCTCATTGCCTTCGTCATCCATGACGACGATGCATCCATTTTCGGAGCTAAGCACGCGTGCACCCGTAGGTGCGGAATGTTCGCCGCGTTTAGAGCTCGGAGCCTCGATCCAGATAAAGTCACCCTGAATGGTTCTTCGTAAATTTAATTGTGTCCATTTTCAAGCACATTCAGTAGGTGAGTTGTTGTATGTTTAACTGAATTGCCATGTTGCAAGCTGCATTTTACATGCCAATGCGGTAAATTTAGGCTTGAGTAAGCGAGCTGACTCGCTCAAACGATGAAAGGATGTGTCCCCGTGCTACTTCGAAATATTGCCATAAGCTCATTCTTTTTTCCGACATAGGTTTTGTGCGATGCTTATTTTCAGCTAGGAGCGATTTGAACTTCACGGAGATCACTATCGCAGCCGTGGGTTTATCAGTTCCGGACGACGGGCGGAATTAGGGCACCCGTCAGAAATTCACCAGCGACACGCCTCACTTCCTGCGTCAAAACACTCACGTCCGCGTTTTTGCGACTTTACGTAAAGGTTCTACAAATTGCAAATCGAGCATCGCGAGCGCTCCAAGCGGGGAATGCGAGTCAAGGTCAGCCGCCAAGTCCGTTAACATTCTCGCCGCATGTCATCCTATCAGCGCGCATCTTCATGGGCACTTTAAGAAAGAACAGAAGAATACCGCGGATGAGAGGAGATACTTGGAACACTTACCTTGCTAATGACGACCATTGGTAGTGCTTGCGCTCGGCGTTAGAGCGGTGCCATTGGCCTGAAAGCATCGATGCTTAACAGCCGGTTCGTATGCACGTCGCAGTCACAACAAGGCCGAAAGTACGTACGCACAGAGAAGCTTGTAAACTCAATCTTTTAGACCGATAATGCGCGGTAGATCAGACCCGGATGGACAACACGACGAAAAGTGAGAACTATAGAAGCTTATGGGAGGCAAAGATTCCCAAGACGTTTCGGGCAACTCATGCAAGACTGAGATAGGTACGTTAGGGCCAATACACAACGAAAATTACTGTCTGGCATAACCGGTCGAAGAAAAAGTATACAGCACGGACGGTAAGAACGGTAAGACAATCTCGAGATGCGGGAGCCGGCGAATCAAGGGAAAGCAGTGGTGGCCGCCGCCGGGACTGCGCACCTGACTTTCCGAGATGCGCCGAATTGGTATCTTCGTAAGGGCAGTGAAGGCCATTGCGGGCGCGACGATCACGGGCAGCTAATCCGGAGGACCCTTGATCATTAACTTTCCCTGCGAGACTCCCAAAAGGTGTCAGACATTACTGGACGGCTAATGAGTACTTGAGTCATGAAGAAAGTTTTGAAGATTCACTAAATGGATCGCAGCACTTTGAGCTGAACTCTGATAACATCAAAACAGAAAAGGAAGAACGGACAAAGCGCGGAACTCGTTAGCATACGGAACGCCGTAAACGCGATAAGGAGAACCGAGAAGCGCACGAGCGCTCGCTAGTTATTGCTATGGTTTTCACGATGTCGTATTGTTACCGCATTCCACGATGGCGTTACGTCAGTTCACATTTGGATGGTTAATTACCTAATTTTTGCCAACGCTTTCAAGTCACAACTGTTAGCAAAAAAAGGGTGTAACATGCGTTAACGTACAGGTTTTAATGAAGGTTCACAGCCTATGCGAAGCCGTTAAGTGGTAGCTTCTCCCCCTCATGAATACAATGGTGAGAACCATGCATTCTTTTTTTCGGTCGGCTTCCTCTGTTTGAATCGATCCGCGAGTATCGGCCATTAAAAGCGATCGAGGCCCATCTTTTAAAAGTGGGACACTAGCAATTCCGTACTAAACCAAATGGCTGGATTGAATCACTGGAAGAATATAGCCGTTTATCTCATTAACTCGCTCAACAAAGATGGTTTTGCTTTCACTGCCCTCGCGACAAGGTCAGACTTGTTGCTATTGCATCTTTTGTGCACGGTTCTTTGCAACACCGCAAGGGTGATAATCGCTATTGCAAACAAGACGATCGCCCTTTGTTACCCTCAGGCACGTCCTGCTAGCCAGTCCGCAAGTTCTGTTATGACTCTTCTACGCAGAGAGTGCACATTTGTCTTAGCATTTGTTCGTGCAGTAGGTATTGCTTTTTAGAAACGGGATTGGCATGCCGAATTGTATTTTTGCTTGTCGTGTTCGAAAACACGCGTTTCTCGGATTCGCCCTTCGTTGTCCCTCACTGATTGACCATGAAAGGACAATGCCCATGGGGACCTCCTCATTGCGAGGGCAAATCCCGACATGCAATTCTCGGCGTATCACGTTGGGCCTACAAGCAATTACCGCCCGAGGAAAGCAATCTGCGGGCAACAACCGACCGACAATGAAGTGCTCGTTGAGACGGCATCAGACTTGCTTTAGTTGCAAAACTTTGCGAATAAACGACGTCCTAATGAGACTGCTGCTGGCTCATTGTACATGCTGAAACTCAACCGTAGCACATTCGTTCCTTTTCCCTAAAAGTTCATGAATATTTAGAAAATTTTAAGCAATCTGTGCAGTGAACGAAGGACAAGTGGTAGATCCGAAGGAGTTTATGCTTGTTAGTAGCACGCATTGTTGACACCATCCATCAAATCCGTCACCATTCGTCGTGCATTTTTACGTCTTCCTCTATGGTGGAAATGCGCCATTCCGTGACCGAACTGCGGCAAAGCATAAAGCCGCCGATTCATCCGCACAAGGAATATTTTTAGCGCAATCATGGCTTGATGCATCGGTCGCATGATCATAGTGCTGCCGACTAGCGTCATGAGGTCAACAGAGTTCCGGCTCCTCCGCGTCACAGTGCAGCGCCTGTAAGCCTGCCTCTGTTGGGGAATTCGGGAAATCCGCAAATGTCGGAATCAGACTTTAATTCTGGCCGCGCGTCGACACGGAGTCAAGTCAAAGCTGCGTTTAATTAATCTCCGTGCCGAGAGCCTCCTCGTTCAGTCTCAGTCCAATCCGCGTCAACCGGCATTACTTTTCGCCGAATGCGTCTGTCAGTGGGTCTCTCGATTGCATTTCTGCATTCCCGACTTTGCCGCGCAAGACGGATCACAACCCCTGGCGTTGGATCGCTGTTGGCGAAAAACCCAGTCTGCAGTGGACTTCACCATCCGACGGAAGCGAAACTTCATTAAGGATTAATACTGCTGTCTAAATCCTCCGAAAAGAATGCCAACTCGCGAAGCTTGCGGAGGCTCTTCGCACACGCACAAAGTCAATGCATTCCTCCAGAGGGGATGTCGGATTTCTCGCGACCGTACCGTAGTTCAGAGGCTGTCGCCGCGAAGCAGTTCGACAAGGAGGACATGCATAATTAAGGCCGGCACTGCGCGCCCTGTGCGGCTACGACAAGCTCGGCTAAAGCTCGTCGCCCATTTTCTTGTGATTAGAGTGAAAGCACGGAGGTCGTGTCCGCGACGAGAAGGTAATTCCCGCTGGGACGTCGTCACGTTTCATTTCCAAAACTCCGCCACGGGCCGGAAATAAGCGCACAAAGCACGATGACCGTCATGCTGTTGGACGGCTGCCAGGAGAGAGGGCACAAAAGTACAAGCAAGCTTTAAGTTCTTCATCAACCCTATTGCGTACGACGCAACTGTGAAACAAGTGCTGATCCAAAAACATTTGTAGCTACTCATTTTATATCCTTGTCATAGTTTGAAGCGACGATCAAAGACAGGCATGCAGAGCGAAACATATGTCCACCGGAAAACATTGCACAGTTCTACGAGTCATAGATATTTAGCACAAAGTACGTCAAAGCACAGAATAGTTGTCAGTCATGACTGTTTTCGGCTTAAGTTTAGGACCTCGTCAGTGTCGGGGGTTTTCTTTGGTGCGGCGAACAGCGANCGCCAACTCGCGAAGCTTGCAGAGGCTCTTCGCACACGCACAAAGTCAATGCATTCCTCCAGAGGCGATGTCGGATTTCTCGCGACCGTACCGTAGTTCAGAGGATGTCGCCGCGAAGCAGTTCGACAAGGAGGACATGCATAATTAAGGCCGGCACTGCGCGCCCTGTGCGGCTACGACAAGCTCGGCTAAAGCTCGTCGCCCATTTTCTTGTGATTAGAGTGAAAGCACGGAGGTCGTGTCCGCGACGAGAAGGTAATTCCCGCTGGGACGTTGTCACGTTTCATTTCCAAAACTCCGCCACGGGCCGGAAATAAGCGCACGAAGCACGATGACCACCATGCCGTTGGACGGCTGCCAGGCCCATGAGCACAAAAGTACAAGCAAGCTTTAAGTGTTTCATGTGTAACTGGTGATCCAGAGACGTTTCCAGCTACTCATTTCATATCCTTGTCATAGTTTAAGCGACGAGCAAAGACTGGCATGCAGAACGAAACATACGTCCACCGGAAAACACTGCACAGTTCTGCACAGTCATAGATATTTAGCACAAAGTACGTCCAAGCACGGAATAGTTGTCAGTCATGACTGTTTTCGGCTTAAGTTTAGGACCTCGTCAGTGTCGGGGGTTTTCTTTGGTGCGGCGAACAGCGAGGAGGTTATCTCTGGAGAAAGGCCGAAGCGGGTCAGGATGTCCATTGGGCTTTCTTCAGGGGTCGACATCAGAGGCTTCGAGATGACTAAACGTAATGGTATGAACTTGTGTTGTTCACTAGGATCGCGGCAGCCAAACGTACCGTGGCCATTAGTTTCCGGCGAAAGGAACATTTGACCGGCATTATGATGCGTCTCAGCGTGACGCCGGCGGTCCACTTTGCGCTGGAATGTGCGGCCGCAGGTGTCGCAAGCGAACGGCTTATATCCCGTATGTTTTCGCGTATGAGTGATCTAAGACGACATTAGTACACTCAGTGGGTAGGATTCCAGCGGCTTACAAGATTTGACGACTGTGAGAAGGCCTTGCCGCAAACTGCGCATTTGTGCGGCTTTTCTCCTGAACACGACAGCATTTGCTGTTGAGCAAAAGGGAATTGGGTACCTGTGTGGATGTAGGTGTGCTTCTTCATGTCCGATTTTTGGTGGAACCGCTTTCCGCAGTACTCGCAGGGATAGGGGCGGGTATCGGAATGAATCAGAAGGTGTGTCGATAGGGTCGATGATCGCTAAAAATTGTTCCCGTAAGAGGCGGTGGAATTCCTTTAACATTCATGTGCATAAGGCGTCTGCTCTGTACTCACCTTAAATGTTTTGCCACACTGCTTACACTCAAAGTGCTTATCGCCCGGACTGGACACCTGAAATACGGAAGCATGAATCTATTTCTAAGTACGGGACCGTTGTGCTTTTGCAGCCTTACTTCAGAAGCGTTTCCGCTGCTAGCTGTTCGTCGGTATTCTGCCGACTGCCGTCCGCCGAAAACACCGTTGCTCGATCTGCTGAGGTTGGACCTCAGTAAATTGGGCTGACCGATCGACGATGGCGGCATGCCGTTGGATTGTTGTTGTAGGTGGCCGTTTAGCGTAGCGTAATTCGCCATAGCGAGCTGCGCCAGTCGTGACTTCACCATATCCCCATTCGCTGTCGAGGAAGCTTTCTCATAGGCCGTCCAGAGTGGATGATGCGGTGCATTGAAAAACGGCGAGTTTTGCGACAAAGGCAGGCCAAAAGGGAACAAGCCGCCGAGTCCGGCAGGTGATGCGAGCGCTGATTCGCGACTCTGATTGGCAGTCTGCGAGGACACTGAAACATGCGCGAGTGTATCATCCGCCAACAGCAAGGGGTCAAATGGCGTAATTAAAAACACATAAACACGCGCTTCAAGATCCACTCATTTCGACCCGCTGTAATCCGGTGCGCGAGCGGTCGTTATGGCACCCAAGCAGAGCCGCAGATTAACGCCCGTTTCCCTTTGCTCGTTGCGTAACCGCACAAGCATCCCATTGCGAGTCCGCTGGGGAGACATCCAATCAGTGCTACGTACGTGGTTAGCGAGCCCATTAAAGCACTTGCTGGCTGCCCCAGCACCCGGTGGGCGCGAGATGAGGATTGGCGCACTCACACACTTATCCGTTAATCCGAACACCGTCGAAGGCACACTACCGTATCGTGCATGGCTTTTTTGAATTCAGCGGTAAGTTGGTGAAGGATTCGGAAGTTTGCGCTAAACTCCCGGCCGACCGAGCGGAGAGACTACCACGACGCGTGGAATTATTCATACGTTTTCATTGGGTAAATTGAGGAATGAGCTCGAGCGGCAATTGAAATCTGTCGAAGCGATTTGCCGAAGAGCACTGGACCGAATGCGGGAAGTACACCCACGTCCAGTGCACAACGCATCACCGCAACTTTCGAAACCTCATGCCCACATTTGTGAGTAAGCCAGCGCATTTAGGCAAGAGATTTACACATTAATATTGGCTTTAAAGATATACGTACGACCCTTCAAAAAGCTCAATTCCAAAACAGGAAGTCGTATATCGAGCGACTAGTTCGTCATTATGCAATTCAAGGCTAAATAGCCAGGGCCATGCTAGCGTTCATCCTTAGGGTCCGCTTTCTGCTGTACATACGCTGGCTTAAGATGTGTTAGGGGTACGTCGACAAAATACTCGTCCACATTCCGTCCACTTTTCCCTCCCTAACAGATGCGCTAAGATGTATTCTGCGAACTCCATGCTTCAAGCGGCCCCCGTAACTCTCGGCTAGCGCGGAACGCGGTGGACGGATATGCTTTCACGCGGCTTCACCTTTCCGCGCATGGCATAAAGTGTTTGTCGATAAATTAGCGAGTGAGAATTGACCGAAATCAATGGGCGGAGGTTTCGGATTTCGGTGCGCGTATTGTGCCCTCGGCGTTAGGCTTTCCGGCGCGCTAGCGGAAAGCACGGCGCACCTGCGGTATATCTCGGCACGGCAAGCTAGAAGTCAAGCAGGGGATTCGCGCCGGCAAACAATCCCGAGAAAGCCCGCTAGCACTCGCTAGGTGGCGGTTCTCCACCGTCGCCAAACAATCCACGGCTCTCACGTCATTGAGGATAAGTGCTAGGTGTATGCATATGGGGAGATACGATTTCCCACCCACACGAGGACTACACAGGCATGACCAACAAGGAATCTACACTAGCTTGTATGCTCCGTTCAAACGCTAGAAACTTACACTGTGCCACAAGTTTCTGTTGCCAGAGTAGAGCAGCGAAGACGGACGGGTTGCTCGTCACCGGTTGCGGTCTGCCGCTGTCCGCGTGTCCTTGACTGCCGCCAGTACGATTGGGTGCTGCATTCTCCTTCGGCTTCTGTAGAAGCTTCTCTATGGTGTAGCTGGCGCCTCCCGTGGCCATTGTGCTAGCCGGTTGAAAAGCCTAAAGAATGGGCCAACTCATTCGGCACAGCGTTGAGTGAAGTGGAGAATCTGGCGCGACAAATATACGCATAAGTCTGGACTTGGATTGAGATTTAGACATAAATTTAAAAATATGAGCAAGGACGAAACCAATTATGTCATGGGCAAATCTTAACACATCAATCCCAGTTGTGGAACACATACGAAGCTCTAAATAAAAGGCCCTTACCACACTTTTCAAACACCCGGGTTTAACTCGCACCTTCCGACGAAAGTAGGTAACTCGTTTGACGGCAGCCGAGTTTTCGGTAGCCGAAAGCCAAAGCGTATCCCGACAGGCCAGTGCTGTCGAGAATCCGCGGCCGTCGGCACTCTCGCTCTAGCGCCCAAAAGCGCCGCCTCCTTCGCCTTTGCCACTTCGCGAAGGCAATCTCGCTGGATTTGGCCAAGCGGCCCAACTAGGCCTGATTGGTCAATCTCGCGTGCCGTGCGCGCATGTCAAACGTGTGCCCTTCATGTTGTCACACCTCGTGTTAATTTCTGCTGGCCTCTAATCAGTGGCTGGTCGTGTCTAGTATGTCAGAATGTTGCATGATTTTCAGCTGGCAGGCCACAAATTGTCATTCCTTCCGGTCTCTGTGTCGGAGAAGTCCAACCGGACTGGTAAGGCTCGCGCCAGAGGGATGCGCTCAAAGACGAGTAGTTGAAGAACGCAGTAAAATACACCTTGGGGAAACGTCTTTTGGAGCACGCTTGACCGAAACAACCAAGGCCCACAACCAAGGCCGGTCAACACAGAGCTGCATGATCGAGAAAATTGGACCATGCGCCAAGTAAGCCGAAATGGCTTAATAACTTGGCACCAGCAACAAGTTTCAGCTGGAGCAATAGCAACAACATTATTAAGCCGGGATAATCCGAGTACGTCCGCAGCTCGGCACCCAGGGCAGCGTATCCAAGCCGGCGATGATAGCCTCGATTGAATTACGCCGCTTACTTTCAAGTGAGAATCACTTTCCGGCTCGTGAAATTGGCACGTTGGATTTGACGCGATTACCGGTGCCTCCTCGGGGAATCGGCCGCCGATTGGCGTGAGCCCGGAATTGGACTGGATTCGCCGTCGCGATGATAGTGCTCGTCATAAGCAGCGCGCCCTAGACAGTAACTCTTATTTTGGAGTCCCCTTCTAATGATTGCATTTTGAGGATTAATTAATATGTAAATGGCTTTGCATTCGCTAAGCAGTGCGTGGCCGAGAAATCCACTCCGCTCCACGGTACCGTAGGAATGCGTGTGTGCGCACGGCATGAAGCCATGGCCTTGGACTTGATTGACGTCCAAAAATGATGAATTTTAAGTGACATATTAAGACGACACAATGGCCCACTGCCTGGTGGCGTCGCTATCAACAGGCGTAACGAGGCAAATTGTTCTCTGAATGTCCGTAACCGAAGCCAAGTGGACAACGCAGAACACTATGATGATTCCATGAAGTTACCCACAATTACTCCGTGCTTTTTTGTTAAAGACGCTTCGGTGATAGTTGATCCCGCACGGTCGGAAGTGGAAAAGCTTCCGCAGGACCACCCGGAGTGCGCAACTGGTTGAGTTGGGTGACTTGACCGCACATTACGGTGCACCGACAAGTGCCGCTCAAAGTGTACATTGCGATGACCTATGTGACACGCTTTGTGGCGGCACCTTCAAAAGAGGAAGGAAGACGGTCAGCGGTTCATACCTGGGAAAGGTGTCGCATTTCGCGCATCAATGGGACACGTTGCGGCCACGGAGAAACACCGTCAGTTCTGACGATAATCAAAATAATAACACCAGTCATTGGGTCACGTCTCGGATTAATCCACGACTGTATTCTTAGATTTTGAAGGTAGTAAAGTGCGAGCTTCCTGTGTCATTGCAATCCAAACAAACACATGAAGACATCTGCCGCGCATCGAGACAAGCCCACTCAGACATGCCTAGCACTTCTACCTCCGCTAGTTGACGTGCTTGTTGACTAGTCCGCTAGTTGACTGAGACTGCTAACTAACTTACTAGCTTCGGAAATACTGGTAGACACCTCAAACGATGCTTCCTCGGAGCACTGGTTGGAACATGCGGACAACAGCATATGCCAAGTCAATGTCCAGACGTGCTTCTAATATAATACAAGTTTGCTAAGACGTACCAAGCTTTCTTATACATCTTTATTCTCTACCCAAAACGAAATATATAGGTGGGGTTAGGGGTGGGATATGCTGGTGGGTCAAGCGGAACATAATCCTTGTTGATTTACTGCTTGACGACCTTCGCGACGCTGGCACTGATCTTGTCGAGGAGGCTGGTGGCGTCCTTCTTCACACGGTGCTTATCGGCGTCCTTCTTCACGCGCTCCTTCTTGTCGTAGTTGCTGTCGTTGTCGTAGTACTGCTGGTCGTTCGGGTACTGGTTCTGGTACTGGTACAGCTGGTAGTCGTAGGGCGCGGGACGGCGGCGATCATCGAAAGGGCGACGAAGACCACCGTAGTAACGTCCGCCAACACTGAAATCAGTACATTAGGTATCACATTAGGAAAAACGTCGACAAATAAGGACAAAAGGAAATCTCGAATGTAGCTTACCGCTGACCACGAACTGGCACACGGAATTGGCCATAGTAGTAGTCGCGGTACTGGTCCTGGTAGCCATTGTAGTCCGGGATGTAGTCGTCGGAGTCATCGTAGCCGTAGTTGTCTCCGTAGGCAGCAGGATCGGCGCTGCGCGGCTTGCGAGACTTGGCGTGACCCGGATGATGACCGCCATGGAACTTCTTGTGCTTCGGCTCAGGCGCTGCAAGAGCGAGAGCGACGAGCACGACGATGGCGATGGAGACCATGAAGAGCGTTCGAGCCATGACGAAGCGGTTTTCTGCGTAGACGAAGAGTGAAGTTGACTTGGCCAAGCAGAAGACGGCGTTATGATGCTTCCACAAAATGGCCGGCTTATATCGGATTTCATCGCTAAGATTTGCATACCTATGTGCGAAAGTGTTGCTGTGGATTTACCCCTACGAAGAAGCGTGAATATGTTCGAAGAAACAGCGTATTTTGGAGTACTTTGCTACCAAAGCCAAACAAGGTCCGTTCAAAAAGCCAAGGCGGGCAAGCCTGTTTAAATGGGGCAATATCGCCATCGACATTCACTAACGCCACCAGTATCGCCACTAGCATCCCACCTTAACAACAGTACCACCTTATCTTCAGTACCCCCTTCCAACAAAACTTTCGCCTCTTCATTTCTCACCAACGCTATTGGCTAAAAATAATATAAAAAACATTACCTAATACAACAATACATTGCGCAGGCGAGGCGCTATGACGCACGCAATAAGGCTACGACGCATACGCTAGTGTTACGCCGCATGCGGTAGCGCTTTGCGCATGCAGCAGCGCTATGCATGCATGCGTTAGCGCTAGAGCGGTTACGCTTCGATGAATGCACTCAGGCTAATGGACTTCTATCTTATTCTGAAGAGTCACGACTGAAGGTCATGACTTTTGGCTGTGTGACTAAGAATTGAAATAACTTAAGTGAAATGGAGAGGTTTATTGATCGCATATGGACCTAAGTTTATCACAGCAACAAGAAATAAATTAGGCGTAACGTCCAACAACGATTTGGTCTGCATAAACGAAGAGCTATTCGACCTTCTTCCTAAAACCGAGGATTGCAATTACGGTCACTGGCATCGAAGAGCTTACTGCTTCGAAACGGCGATACCATGCAGGAGCCGATGACCGCAGACGAATGTCGGAACACCGACGAGCGCAAGGTACTTGAGAGTGGCGAACATGTTGAGCTTCAACCAGAAGAGGAAGTAGAGGCCAAAGATAGCCGCAAGGCCCACGTGGAAGCCCAGAGCCCACAAAGAGATCTGGATATTGCCGAAGTTGATGCCAACGCGGAGCCACTGCAAGCGACTACCGTCTTTCAAATGCCAGTGATTTCTTACCAAGACAAAGAGCAGAAGAGCTGGCAGTAGGCAGACGACCGAGAAGACGTCGGAAACAATGACCGGCGGTCGCGTTTCCTGTTCGCGGAACTGATGCGTGATCTCGGGCAGCTTGTTGTAGATGATCTGCTGGGACTTCTTGACCGGCTGAGCGGGCTCCTCGGGCACAACGACGGATATGTCAGCGAAGTTCCAGTCCACCGGGTTCGTTACACTGGCGTCGCCAAGGATGAGGCGAAGGGCGTACTGGCCGTTCACACCGGCAAAGTCCTTTGCGTTCGTGGACATGTCCTAAGCACGACAGATGCAGGGTTGCTGACGACTCGTAAAAGAAACTTGAGCTAGCTATGGACGCGAAAACGTACCAGCTCGAAGGTGTAGAGCTTCGTTTCCTTCGCGGGCTCGGCAACGTAGATCACCTCCCGCTGAGTGTCCTTGTGGACGAGTGCGACGAACGCCTGGTGAACAGTGATTCCCGCATTTTGTGCATCCTTCACGGCGAACTTCAGTTGCACTTTCTGATGCGAATCCACTCGAGGCACCTCCTTCAGCTTTGAGCCCTGCGCCAACCTAAACGACACGGATGGTCTATATTGCTTTAGTGCATAACTTACGGCTTGGGTGCAACTGGCTTTTGCAGATCTCGTTCGTAGGTCGCAAACTCCACGTCCGTGACCGTGATCTGTCGGGTAGTTTTCACCTCCGGCGCGCTCTTGCTGGGGGCTTGACCGGCCGCGCAGGAGCTTATTAGGCACAGAAAAGCGAAGCACAGATATGATGTCAATTTCTGGCTCAGCATTTCTCTAAATTTTTGCGGTTATAAAGAACTGTTCTCGTGTCGCGACGGTTAATACATTCAGCATCCAGGTTCGTAGTTGTGGCGCAGGAAATCGCTGCGAAGTCCCACTTGGCAAAAGTGCACCCTCAGAGAACATGGCGCAAATGGATGAGCGCCCGCTGAGCTCAGTGCGGAAAACCGCTCAGTTTCTCTTCGCGCGTTTCCGCTGACGAGGGACCCACATGGGATCATGAGAAAATGCATTATCTGATTGTCAAAGTCAGCTATTGCTGCTGAAAGATTATTTCGTGCCTTCTAAATTTCTGTTTCTCATAGAACGGTTGCACGGTCGCTTCTTTAGGACAATGTCGTCGAAGGACTTCTACTTCGTCATTGTGGGCCACAACGATCAACCACTCTTCGAGATGGAGTTTCCATTGCCAGACCCGAAGAAGAAACGTGAGCCGGACGTACGACATTTGAACCAATTCATAGCTCATGCCGCGCTAGATATCGTCGACGAACAAACGCTTCAGACCAACCACATGTACTTAAAGGTCGGTATGACCACACCAAATGCTTTGACGAGCGGTCCATTCTTCCAGGCAGTCGATAAGTTCAACGAGTGGTTCGTTTCTGCCTTCGTCACCGCCAGCCGGATACGCTTCCTCGTTCTTCACACGCAGAAGCATGACGACGGAATCAGACAGTTCTTTCAGGAGATGTACGAGACTTACATCAAGTAAGCGTTGCTGTCACCGAGTTCATTGTTGCTACGCTGCAAAACTTAAGGTACTCGATGAACCCGTTCTACGAACATGGCACGCCCATTAAGTCCGCAAGCTTCGAACAGAAGGCCATCCTTTACGGGCGGAAGTTCCTCAACGTCTAACTGTTGTGCTGTTGCAGAGCAGACGTGACACGTGTAATGCCGTCTTCTTGATTTTACACGCAGAAATAATACGGGTTGTACCTTCTAGAATAATGTTATGGCTGAATAAAGAGTTTGTTACCGCTGCAGGAATTTAACTCCTCGTGGTCTACGAGATCCACTGCTACATTCTTTTTGCTTATTTGGCGAGGTTTAGCATTCTGATGAAGATAGCCCTTTCAGCTCGAATCGACGATGTGCCAGTGTCTGCTTTTCCTTCTCTGCTTGATTTGCCCGGTACGGAGTGTGTAGAGTGTTTCAGCTGACTAATCTGGAAAACTAAAAATCTGAGTCATCGATTCGATACCAACTTCACTTCATCATTCTCTTTAGCCGCTGGCAGTGCTGATCAGCGATGGCTGCACCGTCCACTTCTTGATCAACATCTTCTTCACCTTGCTCGGGCTGATACCGGGAGTGGTAGGCTTTTTTGCCGGTTCATGCGGCGTGTACGCGTAATGTCACGGTGGAGATGTTTCCATTTAGATCCACGCGATCTACGTCTGCTTCTACCACATGCGCAGCCGCTAGACAGCACCGCCGAGCTATATCCTCTTCAGCTCATCTCAGCGAACAAAATCTCAATACATCCTCTCCACGCAACCTATCACTTTGGCTTTAAACTTCGTCCAGTCAACTGTTGTCTCTTTCCTACTTAGAAAATAAATGTTGTGAAGAATGAATGAGTGTCGTTACCAGCAGTTTAAGCCTGTAAAATTCCTCTTTATTTTTTACCATCCATAGGTAGAAACGGCATTTGTAGATTCCAGAATGTCGTAGACAAGCTGGTTAAGCATGCCACAACTGCTGCACCTACGGCAGGGCGAAGAACTTCCATTCTTCGTCCGACCGCGCGACCAGAACCTCGGCCTCTGCTCGAGGGCTGCACGCGCGTGGCGTTCCCTTCACCGGTTACAACGGACCGTCATCCTCATACTACTTGCCATATTCACGATATCGTTCTACTATGTACAGGTTGGGGCATTTTCCAACGAGCTGGAGGCATCTTACAAGGAAGGCAGTGGAAATGTCCACCCATCCGAACATGTTAAGGTAGTGCGTTTGCAGCTACCGTTGGAGAAACGAAATGGAGAGCTTCAGGCAAGAAGAAAAGATGAACCTACGGCGGAAAAGAGCACCGCTCGGAGAAGAAGCATAGAAGCTGGTGAAGACTCGGACAACAAGGCGCAAGCAGCGATACCTCAGTTCCCACGTTTCGCGGGTATGTGGCGGATTAAAATGGCTGCTATTGCTGCTTTGCTGCGTCCTCTCTTTGTACACGTACGTTTGTCATAGGGCCAACCAACGATCGCCAGAAAGCTGTCCGAGATGCTTTCAAGCATTCGTGGACCGGATACAAAGAATACGCCTGGGGACACGACCACTTGAAGCCGATATCGATGAGCTATTCGGAGTGGATGAACTGTGGGCTGACCATTATCGACTCGCTCGACACCATGATTATCATGGACTTGCATGAAGGTTTGCTGTATTGGTTCTTGCATCCCCAACATGTGCTCATTTCAGAATTCGCGGAGGCCAAGCACTGGATCGAAACGGAACTAAGCTTTGAAAAGGACAAATCAGTGAGCCTCTTCGAAACAACAATCCGCGTTCTCGGCGGGCTGCTCAGTGCCTACCACCTTACCGGTGAAGAACTCTTCCTCCAGAAATCGGAAGACATCGGCAAGCGCCTAATGGGTGCGCTGAAGTCACCCACAGCGATTCCGTATAGCGACGTTAACCTCAAAACGGGGTAGGTACACACCGGACATGGCACCATAACTGCAAATGATTCTTGAATTTTTTAGGGAAGGCAAACAACCCGCTTGGGGTGGCGATAGTTCCTTGTCGGAGGTCACTTCTATTCAGCTGGAGTTTCGCGATCTTTCCCGAGTGACCAACAACGATTCGTACGAGGTTGGTGCGAGATGCTCGAAGCATACGCTAAAAAACATCTTTTAGAAAGCTGCCTTCCGTATTTCGGAGCACATACACGAACTTGGCTGCAAGGACCATGATGGTCTATGTGACATGTATGTAGTCCCAACCGTTCGAACTGCCGTGACCACTATCTTGCTTTAGGTTCGTTTCTCCCATGGACGGCAAGTTCAAATGTAAGTACGGTTTTTGTAGGATATCAGGTCGCTTCCATTTAGCATCTACAACGATCACATTCGGAGCACGATCCGACAGCTACTACGAGTACCTGCTCAAACAATGGCTCCAAACAGGGAAGAAAATAGACTGGTTAGTTCTACCGACGTTTCCCAACGTGCTTCACTTACAGAGATTTAGGCTCTACCAGGATTACCTCCAGGCGATGAAAGCAATGTCCGAGCAACTGTGGCGAGCTTCCGAGCCAAGCAAACTTGGATACGTCGGAGAGCTGCTCACTGGGAAAACATTTTCGCCAAAGATGGTGAGCATTTATCGCTGTCATCGCTATAGTTCCCGTTTAGGACCACTTAGTGTGCTTCTTAGCTGGCACGCTGGCGCTCGGTACCGTGAATGGCGCACCCGAGTCGCACATGGACATGGCCAAGAACTTGTCGCGGTCATGCTTCGAAATGTACAAAACGCCCACTGGCCTGGGTCCGGAGATTGTTTACTTCAACATGTTGCCCGGCCGGAAGGACGACATCACGATCAAAGTAACAAAGCGTCCGTGTGTGTGATGATGAAAAGGTGAAACGATTTTAGCCGCTCGATGCGCACTCGCTATTGCGGCCGGAAGCATTCGAAGCATGGTTCTACATGTACCGATTGACGGGCGAGAAGCAGTACCAAGAGTGGGGTTGGACCGCGTTCGAAGCGATCGAGAAGTACGCGCGAGTGGAGCACGGCTATTCCTCCGTGAATAACGTGAAGAAGATTCCCGTCACGTACAAGTAAGCCTAACAAGACAGGCCTTGCAACAGACGCACTGAATTTAGAGACATGATGGAGTCGTTCTTCCTGGCTGAATCCCTTAAGTATCTGTACCTCCTCTTGGCGGACGACCAGGACATGCTGCCGCTGAACAAGTACGTCTTCAACACAGGTATGTGTACGTTCATGTCGAAACGAGACGAACGATCATTTCAGAAGGCCACCCTCTACCGATTCGAGATTCGTAGCTTCCGGGTACTCGTCTTTCGTTTGCCTCCTTTCGCGTAGGGTAGAATCTACCGGTTAGTCTGGCTTGCCAGTTCCTCGCGCACACCGATGTTCCTCTAACTTGCTCATTTGCTACGAAACGAATTCTGAGAATTCCCGCATAGCATAGTCTTCGTGTAACTGTTAACTCAATACAACTTTTGTGTGTTTCCGAGTGGCGTAAGCAATAAAAGAAAGCCTTGAAAGAATGTAACGGCCACAAGTTATGATGTAGCACTTTTCTGATACCATGTGGCTAATAACCGCTATCTTAGTCTAAAGCGCGAAGAAGGAATGCGGTTGGCATAGGTGCTAGTTACGCCGCAATGCGTTATGCGACCACGCATCATCTCAGCTTCACATAAAAGTTTACCCATTATGGCTCAGCATCATAATACATTGAGTAGTAATCATCGTTACGCCTAAAGTTCTTCCTAGTGGTGGTTGGGTGAGGGGTTGTTGTGCTTGTAGCTGCTGTAGAGCTTCGAGTCCAGCGGTATGGAGGTGACGTCGTCGTGGAGAATGTCCGTGACGTGCTTCCATTCCGAAGCGGCTCTTCAGGTGGGTAAATGGGGACAAAACGGCGTTGAAAACCGCTTTTCTTTTCTGGTTCTGGGCCTGACGGTTTCCCGTCACCTGCTTTCGGGACATGGATAGTCTCTTCGACAGCGACCGTTTCGAGCTCTTCCGGCATGCCGTCGATGGATTCAGAGATCTCTGGTAACGCGCGCGTCTCGTTTGACGTGGTAGTTATCGGCTTCTTCGCAGTCTCAATGTGCTCTTCCACGTCAATGTGATCCGGCTCGCTTTCTTCGTCCTTCTTCCCATGCTGGCTCTTATCAAGCTAAACACTCTGACGTTTGGTGCCCGTTCGAAAGTCACCTACTCACAGATGAATAGTAGTCGACGCTCTCAGAGATCTCGGGAAGTGGGCGTTCCGCTTTTTCGGACTTCTCTTCCACGGTTGGCTTCTCGTCGATGAGGTGCGAGAAGTCGATGCCAAGGTCACCGTCGTCGGGACGAATGTTCGATGCACCAGATTTGATCGGGGTACCGCCAGCTTTCCTCCCGATTTCCTTCACGTCACCACCGTTCACGTACTGCTCGATGAGCTCGGGGTTCGCAAGGAGCTCACCAATGATGTCCCATCCCTAGGGTTGTTAGGTCATTCATCAGCGACAGGGTCGTACATCAGCAACTCACCTTAGGGTCGTTCATCAGCGACAGTGCAGTCTAAGTCAATTTGTCACACAAATCAAAGTGCAGGGTAAACTGGCTCATTCAAGGAAACCCCGAGTTCAGGTTACCTGGAAGTTCGAGAAGAGCTCGCTCTTTTTGAACTCGTCCATCGCTTTGTAGATGTCACCGCAGCTAAGTCGGTTGCAGATACCGATGAAGGGTAACTCCGGTAAGGGCTCGTCGAAATCACCGCTTTGCGTCTTCTGCAGGAATTTCTCGAATAGCTTGGCGAAGTCCGAGCCGGCTAAACTTATTTACGAGACCAAGCTTGAAACACTGAAACGTACCCGGACCGAGATCTGCCTGAGGTTTGGGAGCTTGCTCCAAGCCCTGCTTTCGTTTTTCGTTGACAAGATTAAATACTTGGGTCAATAGACCTGACGGTCCGAAGAGAGTATTCTTCCAGTCTTGCTGCATAAAGTCGCGTAGTGGATCCGATCCAACCGCTTCATCCTTCTGGACGGTACGAGCGCCGGAATCTACCGAAAACGACACTTCCGACGAAACTGGGTCGTCGAACAGCCTCTGAATACGTTTTCAGTGTTAGGGTTGGTCGGCAGAAGGTGCAGTATACCGGCTGGCTGATGTTGGTCAGGTACTGTTGCCTCTTACGCACTACGTTGCTCGTTGACTTTCCGCGATTACCGGTGTGATTATCCCCGAAGTACTGAGAAATTGCTGACATTATCGGCTCGAGCATGTTACGACCCTGCATGAACTGCGACAATAGCGTGTCAAATAGATTAGCTAAGGGCAATTATCATTAGCAAAATCAGCCTTTCAGCTTACCATTACTACCAGGTGGAGGACGTTTCGACATTTCAAGGTCAAGGTTGCGCTCGGGAGCCTTAAAGAAGTCGTCACTTCTCTCAGACGGCATTCCGCTTGAGAAATGTAGGCTTGTTGCAAGGATCAGAAGCAGCGTTAGGGCGGACGGTAGCCGGCTTGCATGTCCGCGTGGCATGAGGTGGGTCCATAAAAGCCGCAGTGTAAGCTGGAGATCGGAAATGACCAGTGCTCTGCGATCAGCGAGAAGCGAAAGTGAAATCGATCGGCTACTGAGGGCTATGGCAAGGAATTCAAAAAGCGCTCGATGGAGGAGGATCACCGTCAGTAGGTGTGGAGGAAGGTCGCCGCCTGAGATGCTGCTCCCAGAAACCGCCAAGCTGCAGCGATGACGAATCGCTGGCAGCCAAACCGGTCCATGCGTAAGACGTCTAAGCTGACGGACGACGTCCGCCGTGCGTGCCTGATGGACGTGCTGACCACCAAAGAAAACCACAATGTCCGACAGGAATTAAAGGACGACCTTCGGGATTTTTGCGTCAAGACTGAGCCGCCTCAGGCTTCGGTTACGACACAGACACGCAACACGTTGCGCATTTGCTGGCTACGGCAAGATTCGCGAGAATTTGCAGTGACGCAGACGGATTGAGCCAGCAAAAGTGCGCGTGATTAGTGTATTGTTTATTCCGCCGGAATTACCAACAAGGTTGGAGATATGGCTTAGGTCAAGAAAGAGACTCCAGCAAATTTCTGCGGTGACTTGGCTCGCATTCGTGGCTTCGTAGTGCGTTCGACGAACTTTGCGTTGACGCGGTTGGAAACGCCCAGATAGGTGAACGGCGGGATTGGGTCATGCACATGGCTCCATTCCTAGAAACGAACATAGGAATGTTAGAGGGACGCAAACATCTACTTACCTGGCGGTTATTCGCTAACGCGACGTTGCTGCAGTAAGGATAGTGAGTACCCATGTGGTAGAGATCGGCTTGAGTCACCAGTGACGGCTTGCTGCCCTTGAGCGCTTTGATACCCGCGTCGATAACGGTCGCATGGGTGACGATGAGAATGCGGCCTGCTTCGTTAGTGCTGAAAAATATGGAACTGGAAGAAAATATTGTTCATGCATACTTCGTGAGCCGGTCCAAGGACTTCGCCACTCTCGCGTATAATGCTTCGATGGTCTCTTGATCCACGCGTGCCTTCAGCTCATCAACTGCGAGAATCGGCTTGTAGTTGGTCGCGATGGGGAACCCGAGGCGACAGAGATCCGCAACCGACAGAAGTCTGCAAACATTTTTCGTTAGTTGTAGACGTCAAGAACAAGTAACTTACGACGGAAACTTCTTGTACCATCCAAGGAAGTCGAAGAGGGCCGGCTCCACGAAGATATTAGCTGCTTCCCAACCCTCTTGCACGATGGCGGCGGCCGTTTGCACGCAGCGCAGAGCAGGTGAGCAGTAGATGCGATGAATGGGCCATGTATTTCCCACGCGGACAGAGCGGCCGAGCATTTGACCCGTCAGCTGCGGTTCACATTATCTTATGACGGTACAAGTTGCCACATACCCTGCCGAGCTCAGTGATAGGCGTGTCATCAACGTAGCCATTCGGACCTTCCGGCCGTGCAAACATTCGAGGCGGAAGGTTCAAATCGTTGGGACAGTAGCGGCCACACTCATCGACATTAACGGTCAGCCACTCGGGGAAAACCCGATCCACTCGTTCAGCGTTGCGAACAAGCATCACGAGTTTCTTCTAAAGCAAGAAGACACTGAAAGGATACGAAGTATCATAAACTTACACCGGCGAGAGGGTTAGCTTTCGGTGGCTGAGCCACTTGGAAGGGACCCGACGGCACCGGCTGGTACTTTGACGCTTGTGAAGGTACCGCATCGCGCCTGGACTTCACCGCAGGTCGAGCGCTCATACCGGACAATTGTAGTAGTAACGTTCAGTGCAGTTACACTGAAACTCTATTTACCAGTAAGTTACACAAATTTCCCTTGCCATATTGCCGACTAATCGTTCGTTGGACGGAACTAAACATGACTTTATTCGTTGGTACATCAAGCAACAGCATAAAAAGAGGACAATTTCTACCTAGCACCCGTATAGTTGTGACAGTGAGTAGTTTCGTTAAGATGGCACGTTAATTTCTCAGGGAATACTATCCCAGGTACTGCAGACAGTTCTGCTTCTTAGCGCTATTCGCCGATTGTCGTGTCGTTCCACCATTGTTCGCAGTCGGCACCGACGATAGGCGATCGTAGTAGTCGTCGCTGGCTCGCTTTCGTCTCGAGTACGTTGTGTCGTCCTCGTAGTCGTTGATGAACATATCATCTTCTTCGTACTCTTCATCAGTAGGGATCCTCTTCGGTCTCTGTGTAATGTACATTGCCTTCGGTACAGCAGGACGAGGTCGGAACGCTCGCGGTGGCGGAATGTGCCTCGCTGTAGGCACGCCATTTTGATGCCTTCTCTCAGCCGGTCGAGGAATCGGCATTGAAGTGCTGCGATGAGTGACTACTGCGGAAACCGGATGCGGCAGTTTGGCATCCGTGTCCGAGCGCATATTACGTGTGGACCACGTTCGGGATCCCTTCACCACAGAGCTTCCATCTAGCCTTAGATCTCTCAGAGGACGAATGGGTTGAGGAAGAGTCGTAGCTTCTTCTTCCACGTCCGCATCATCTGCCAGTGGCGTTTGCAGGTCTCTCTGTAGGTCAGGACTAGTGGGGCTTCTTTCCACAGCTCGCGGCTCAGGCCCTTCGATGGTCGATACGAAGCGATCGATGAGCTGAAATCCGCGCGAGAAGAGCCGACATTGCCCTTCGGATAGGCCTTGCTCACGGCAAACTGACGTTACTGTTTCGGGGTTCCTAAATCAGTGTTATGACCGTTATGTAACTAAACATTCTACCTACGTGCTGACGGCAGTCCGCAGCTTCTTGTCTGACATTATCTGCGCCATCAGATTGAGGTTAGAGAAGTTGTCGTCGTTCTTAAAGTTGTGCGCAGTGCATGCAATGAAGTTGCAGATCTGGGAGTTGCCGCGACAAATAGGCACTTCGCGTAGGGAAGAGTATTCCGGAAGGCCTAGAATCTGCGAATCCCTGAGTCCCGTAGATGGCTGCTGTCCGCCAACGGATACCTAAACGCAACCCGTAAGAAGGAACCTCTGTGTCTCCTAGCATACCTTCTTGGGGATCATTGGACTGTCTTGAACGGTGTCGTACGGGTCGATAATGGGACTGACGATTCGCATAGCGGCTTGAATCAAGTCCCCGAACGGCGCTGAACAAAGGGACGATTTACGTACACCGTCAATGACTCATACCCTGACGCTTGTGCATGGCTCGGTGACCGAATCCAAATGGCGCAGTTGCCATCATCAGGAGCATAAGGTTACGGCGTATTGAGAAGAACATGGGTATGTGGACTCATGTATGTCCTTTAGAACCAATCCTCAAAGACAACGATTTCTGCTGAGTAGCTAGAGTGCACACTGAAGCAGTGTCTTAGACCGATATTGCGGGCGCCTTAAATTTTTATGAAAGTGAATTTAAAATCGAGACCTAAAAAGAGGAATCAGCGCGGAAATGGAAACGGAGAAGCAAAAGGGAAAATGCGTGAAGAGGGATCAATTGAATTGTGTGTGACCGCCGGCAATGGTAATGGTCATCGGTCGGCTGGCGGCGGCCATCTGACCGGCTGCATGCTCCAAAGCAATCCTCCACGCGCATCGGATAGGGGTTTGCAATTATTTCGTCAACCGCCCAATTTAGCCCGCATGATGCTTCATCTCCATCGAAGGCCAACAGGTGCTACGGCTTAAGCCGTAAAAAGTGTTAGTACAGATTACGGTAGGCATGAGTCTTTACAGGACGGTTAGTACCTTCTTGCTTTGGTATTCACAACTACATCACCCAAATCTAAAGGAAGAGGTGAATGCGAGTCTTGTGCTCTGACTCTAAGACATTGTTGAGAACTATCTGCATTCTTCTGCTGACTCTACCGTTCCGTTGGTTTAGTCTAGTTAGCAAGCATGCCGGTTGCTTGAAGCAATTATCACCACTGCGCTAAGATATGATTTTAGTGTCTTTGTCCGCTTTTCCAGGAAAATACGTTGGACCAGTCCGTAAGCGTTCTGGTGGAAACGTCACGCACGAGGTGATGTTGCAGAGAGACATGATCCAGCTTCTAAGCTTAGTGTGTACTGCTAGCTACTAGTGTAAGAGTCTACTGCTAGCATAAGCAGTTGTCCTGGCAGCAACAAACCGGAACAGCCAGCTACTTTTTTACGGAAACATGCGATGCTTATTTTGCATTTTTCTTAAAGTTCAGACAGTTTTTTAAAGTTTTCTATGAGACGTGTGTGCTTGCCGTACGTAGCGGCACGTACTGCCAGAGTATAAATCCGGAACCAGTCGCTATTTGATTTTTTTGCTATTTCCTTTTCCTTGGCTAATTACGTTTTTGCTTGTTTTCTTTGAGTGTTCGTACTTCTTTCCAATTGACGCGCGGAAGGCCCACTACAGGTTGCAGGAATAACGACTTATTTCCATCGGGATTGAATCAGGCGACAATTTTGGCGATATGTCACTGCTACACCGGGAAGACCTGGGTGCCTCTGATCAGATAAGCGGAAATTTTACACTGCCGCGTTGTTTCCGATAGGTGGATCCGTCTTTATCCTCACATTCCTTTAGCGGCCAAAGTCCCCGTGGATTTGCTGCAACCACAAACAATCGAAGAAAACGGTGATAATCTCGTACCATTTCGCAACTGCCCACCGAACTTTTTTCTTCCCATGAAAGGGCAACAATATGTGACGCGTTATTGTGTCGGTTCACTTTGCTTTCCTTGCATACGTACAGTAAGTGCTACACGAGTTTAGATGCACTAGCGCTCTTGAGGGGAGAAAAGCCTATGGAAACACCGACCATGATGAACAACAACTTGGAAAGCGCGTTGAAGCAGCGCCGCATGCAGCACTTTCAGCGTGGCAACGAGGTCCGTCCTCTCGGCAGACGTTCAGAATGCTAAACATATGCGTTTAGGTTGTGGAGGTACACCCGATGGACGTGACAGGCAACAACGAACTTGGGTCGCAGCCGGACAACACCGACAACGACGATATGCCGAGCTACGCGCGAGCGGAGGATGTAGGCCTGTTTCGCAGCCTGTTCC
The DNA here is from genome assembly GCA_020875895.1 of Aphelenchus avenae. Lineage (NCBI taxonomy): Eukaryota > Metazoa > Nematoda > Chromadorea > Rhabditida > Aphelenchidae > Aphelenchus > Aphelenchus avenae. Next base: position 387,068 of record JNEY01000007.1, read on the forward strand.
CATTTCAAGGTATTTTCAGGACCACCCGCATCCGTTTGGCAATCTTCGATCCCCGGTGCCTTTAGTGTACAACAGCTTCTACTACCAACCGCCCATTCAACGCTTGGAGAACGAGCGTCCTCAAGTGACCCCGCAACCGCGACAGAACGCTCGACCGCGAAGCTACCCGCTTGCAAATCTCTTGGTATGCAGCTCACCGAAGGGAGTATCTTACATGTGCAAGCTTTAGCGTGGTGGTGACGACGATCGTCGTTCAATCGATCCGATGTACAGCAAGGAAGGCCTCGAGAAGCGTCGTCGTCTGAAGGAGCGGAAGAAGAACTCGGCCAACATCATTGATCCTACTACTCTGCCCGGTCAGTTGGGAGAACCAAATAAACACTAGTACTTGTGTTTATGTACTTGTGTACACTAGTACACAGGTTAAATCCGTGTGCTAGTTATTTGGCCAAGCGTTACCCTAACGTATGATAAACTATAGGTCTTGCAATTACTTGGCGTTTTAGGATACTTTGGTGACACTGACGATCTGAACAAGTTGCTCGAGTGCGTTGAGGGCCAACCGGTGGTGGACGCACAGCCGACCAAGCCGAAGAAATCTGGAAAGAAGAAGAGTGCCCGTCGCAAGAGCCAAGACGTGTCCTCGGTACGACAATATCGTTGATTCTAATCCAAGTTCTCTAACTTAGGACGTCAAGATGAATGGAGAAGACCTGGAAGTGGAAGTGGCACTCGACAACGGGGACACCGGCAGCGAGACGACCCTCAAGGACAAGCAGTCCGCTAGCTCTGAAGAGGGTTCGCCAGCCCACACTCGCAAGAAGTACCCGTTGTCTCCTTGTGCAATTGATAATGCTTAATCGTTTAGCTCGAAGTCCTCGATGGATGGAAAGAAAAAGCGCAAGACCGGCGATCACAGCTCCGTCACCATGGTAGGCATGAGCCGCATCCGCTAAATGCAAGCGATGTTTTAGAATGGTAACTCGGCTGAGGGCTCGCCAAACGAGAACGGTGCATCCGTGTCGAAGAAGGACTTCTCTGCTTACACCACCGGCGCTTCTAAGAACGGTTTCGTCCTGCGAGAGCGTGGCCAAAAGGAGACCGTCGCCAATGGTCATGTCAGCAACGTGCCCCCGATGGTCACGAAGATCCTCGCTTCCGCCAAGGACCATTCGGTAAAGAACGGCCGAAACTCCTCGCTGAAACGACAGCTCGACTCATCTACGCATCGGCAGGAGCGTCGCTCGCAGCAGTTCCTCTTCATGTCGCAGCTCTGGAACCAGTTCAGTGGTATGTTCAAGGCAGCGTCAAGTGGTTTCAAACGTGGTTACTTTTAGAGGGCCGCGAGGACGATAAGACCTACGTAGCGGCTTCCAAGCGTCAGTGAGTGCAGCGTTTCTGCGGCCTCTTTATGCTCCGAGTATTTGCTCAGTACGTTGCCGCCTTCGCCTTCCCCTGCCCCGCCTTGTCGTACACGTAGTTGCCCCTCATCAGATTCCTTGTCATTCTTCCATCATATCGTCCAAATGAACATCTCGGGTCGTTTTCCTCTCTTGCTAAGTATTTTATCTCGGCATACCGCTCTGCAAGTTTTCATAGAGGGGAGCTAAAGCGTCCGATCACGTCATGCTTTCTTGTCAAGGCAGGTGACTACGCAAAGATGGCAAAAAAATACCTCGAAAATACATGTTTCCCTCATCGGTGCAAGCTTACCTCTCTGTAAAACGCAACCAACAATGTGATGAGTCTCCCCGCTCTGTTCCTTGCCGCCTGTGGCTATCCTCTCGAAACGATTCCCTCTCGTGCTGGCTACTTAGTCGGAGTCGTGCTCCAGTTCGACCGCTCCGCGTTTCCTATTATATATTTGCAGTCGGGTTCCAGTTTCGCTTTGCCTGAGCCTATTTTGTCTGTATAAGTTTATTCTCTGTGTCGGGCACGCATGGCTGGTATGGCTTGGTATGCACGCTCGAAGCGAAAAGAGCCGTAGTGTCTACACTACCAAGAGCACATCTTGATCCTGTGCGTCTAGTCTGCCATCCATCCAGCCAGCGCATGCGCTGTGGTTCCACCGCTCTCGACTGACAATGTGCCTTTTCTCGGGCTACTGTTTAACTTTAATTGCACTCGTACGTGTTCCATGTCCGTCAGACAGAGAGAGGATATCGCATAAAACGTTTGACTTCTAATTCTATGCGGTAGCGTCGGCCTCCTAATCGCTGGATCAGCCACAGTGAGATCGTATTGAACATTTCGTTGTAGTGGCTCTAGCAAGATCCTCGGATCACTGCACTGCTTGTCAGGGTCACTGACTGAGCTTGAAAAATTCTTTGATCAACCTCTGAGTGATTAATCGTGCTTGCTCCGTCACGCTTCACGCTTCGAAAAATCAATCAATTTGTTCGCATTAAAGGTTGTACGAGCTTCGACTGGTTGGTCAATACCGAGTGACGAAGCAACGTTTTGCAGACTGATATGTTCCTACATGGCTTGCTTCTTGCAAGCATAGGATTCCCGGTCGTTGCTGTACGCCTGCCAGCATTCGATGTGTCCGACCAGGAACTGGCCAACTTTGCAAACCAGCTGAGATCCAAGGACGAGAACCGTGTTCGGTCGGGCATCAGGCTGAATTACCAAGGTCATACGTCTACCAGAGATACCGTTGATCATGCGAAAGACAGGTATTGTTCTCGGCCATAGGAATGGCTTTTATGCGCCTCCGTAGGTTATTCACAAGTGTGGACGAGTCTGTCCTCCGCAAGCCCACCTTTCGCGCATTTATCGCTTTGATCGACAACTATAACTCACAAACGGGAGAAGCGGAGCGAGACAGCGCACAGGCATGATCGTATGATCAGTCAAGTGTTTGTAAGCTTTGGTTTAGAAGCGAGGTGAAGTGAGCGCGTTTCTTAATGCCGTGTACCAGACACGCCTCTGGAAGGGATTCTACCAATTCTTGAAGAGCCACGGTAAGGCAGTTTGTTGCTCGAGTACATTTCCATGCTTTAGGTCATCCGTATGCTCGTGACGAAGGGACGCTTAAGGACACCGTCAAACAGCTTTGGTTCGACTCGTATTCGCGAGCGAGGGGTTCGGACGACTTCAGAGTACGGTCTGATGAGATTTCGTTTAGGCGTTGCCGATACGTCCGGCTTCGAGCACGTGTTTATGGGTGAGGTATGACAACGGGCGTCTGGTGAAGCTAAGGTAATTCTCGGACTTGTAGGCGAAGAACGGTGAGGTCTCTGGGATGCATAACTGGGTGACCTTCTATCTGCGCGAGCGGAACTCATCCGACGAATTCGATTATAAAGGCTTTGTCGTCAAGCGTTTTGTAAGGAGTAGCTTTGCGCAAGTACATATAGGACGTTCAGAACGTGATGGCCGCAGTGAGATACGAATGGAGGCGGCTCTCGAAGCCCGGTGGAACGTTCCTCATCGGTACGAGTCCAGAATTCGACCTTCTGCTCTACACCACATGCTTCCTTGCTCGGCGTGGGCGCAGCACGTGCAATGTAAGTGCTATTCCGGGTAGATAGCATCCTTCTGTTGTACAAGCTGATGTAACTTATGCAACACTTGTCTTTAGCTGGACTTCGAGGGATGCCCGTTGACCATCACTAGCTACGACCTTATCCAGCAGAACCAGGTCTACGTCGGGTAGGTTGCTTGACGACTTCCTGTTCGTTTCAGACCCGCTTTGAATTGTTGTTCTCTCTCAAAACGCTCTGTATTTAGTTCCGTATTCCCTAGCGCTGGGCGCATGACCGATGAGTGTCGCCGGCGGAACAGTTGATCCTTATTCAAACAAATTTTACGTTGCTATGCTGTTTTGTATAATTTTGTCAAGTAAACTACTTTGTACTTATCAAGAGATGTGCACGAAAACATGACCCACGAACAAGACTTCTTTGGCGCGCACCTTAAGGTGTCCTGTGAAAACGCTGCTGTGCTTGTTCACGTCATGCAGCTCTATGTCGTATGCTACAGGCGTTTGAGGTTGGTACGCGAGAACAATACTCGCAACACGGGAGTCAATCGGGTACGAAGTTGTAGATGAGACATGCGGGAGCAAAAAGCACACTGGTGCATGTTTGCCCAGCTGCACAACATGAACAATTCTACGCATTCATAATCAAGCCAGTTACTTGACGAAACCCGTAAGTGCCAGTGCCAGGATGGCGGTCACTCGTCCCTTGCGCAATCTCTTAAGATTGTTGTTGGTTCTGTTCGCCGATAAGGGACGGTGTATTTGTGTACGGTCAACTTGGCGATGCCGTGCCGGACCTCCAAGCCACTGACGTCGAGCTGGTTGAGCTGGCCAAGAAGCTCCGGGAAGCAGACTCGGGCAAAGCACGGTTGGTTGATGAATCGCCATTTGGCTGAACGAACTTTGCGGTAGGTACTGTCAAGTGCAACTAGACCTTCAAGCGCACACGAATGGCGAGGACGCGGCCCAGAGACCGTAAGACGCAAGCGTACGTCGAATCGTCATTTGGATTTCAGGTTGTTCAAAAAGGTTGATCCGTCTCTACTGCAGAACCCGACTATTCAAAAGCTCATCGCTCTGTTCGACAACTACAACAAAGAAAGTGCGGTAGCAATCTCAGCAACAGCCAATGCGGTGTTGATTTTAGCTGGGGTTGAAGAAGCTGTCACACCCGATAAGCAAACGAGACTCACTGAATTCGTAGACGCTATTTTCGCGTCCAAACCGTTCAGCATATTCGTAGACTTCTTGAAGTCCAAGGGTCTGTTTGCACATAATATAAGACTCACTTGGTTGATAACAGGTCATCCGATGGGTAATGACCCTAAGCTTCTGCGACAGTGGTTCGACCAGCTCTGGTTTGGAGCATATTCAAGGGCAAAAGGTAACGGTTAAGCACCATGTGTGCGCATGTGCCATCCATTCAATGCTCACTACTTCAGGCAAGAAGGACACTTCTGGATTTGAGCATGTGATTATCGGAGAGGTGAGATCCTTCAAACACGGTGTCCGCTCAGTGCCAACTTTTCAGAGCAAGAACGGTGAAGTGTCTGGCCTGCACAACTGGGTCAGGGTGTACAGATTGGAACAAACACCTGCTGAGAACTTCAACTACAAAGGATTCATCGTAAAGCGCTATGTGAGTTCACCGCTGCTCAGTGACTCTGATGCCTACCGTTGCTTCAGAACAATGTCGCATCGGTCGCTTTCAACTGGGGTGATCTGATAAAGAAATCTGGCAGCTTCCTAGTCGGCACGAGCCCTGAGTACGACATGGTTGGTTTTTGGAACTGCTTTTACAACCGGCTTGACAACAACACTAAAGAGTTTCAAACATTTCAGGCGTTATTCACCGCGTGTTTCTTAGCGCGTCGCGGAGACACGAAGTGCAACGTCGAAATTGACAGTTGCCCCATTTCCGTCAAAAGCTATGACTTAAAGGTACGCCGTCTCTGCTCGCACATCTGTTAATCGCCGGCAGCATGCCGTTCGTACTAATGCATTAGCGTTTAGCAGAATGGGCAAGTATACATTGGAACCCTCTATCCGGAAGCAGGTGCACTCACTCCTGAATGCAAGCAGGCACATCGTCGTGAAGCTAAATGTTGTCCGAACGATAAAGCGTAGGCTTCGGATACCTCAGCTAGTAGTCACTGTTAAGAAAATAAAAGTAGTGTGAAAGCAGGAAATGCTCAAAAGACTATTGAGCAAATGAGCACACTTATTTAGTAGGAAAGGTGACTTCGAAGAAGTAGTATTCCGTAGTCTTGACTCGGCCATGAAAGGCCTTAAGCAGGTTAATAGCCGACATGCGAATGTGTTTATTAGCTCGTTCACACCGCGCGAAAGAGTGTGACGAAGTTCACCGAAGGGCAACGGCAGGTGGGGGTGAAAACTTACGTTGGCACCCCACGCTGACAACCGGAAATCGCCTTGGATACGGCAAAGACGAGCCACGAACAAAGCGGAACGGCTCCTTGATTGTATCGCGGCCATTAGCCGATGGAATGAGCGCTCACTAGCGAGAGAATTTATGCTTGCTTTGTTATTATTTCTGTCTAAAGCAGCATTCCTGTGCTTCGTAACTGTACGCGCCGCTACCACTACTTCCGACGATGTAGGCCAAGAGACATTCCTTGGACGACCTTGCGCATCTTTTGCAGGTGGGTAAACTAAATTTCGCATTTCAGTAAAGGTAACGCTTCGACCACTTATGATTAAGATTCCAAAAGTTAACAGTACGGCCACACTAATCACAGTTTAGAGCAGCGGTTATCTGTTCGTTCGAGAGTTCAACTAGAGCCAGGCAAGGACTACCCTGTTGCTCAATATGATTCCGAAAAGAATGCCTGGCTAAGGATCGGACTCAGTAGTTCTGTTGTCGCGAAGACGCTTGCACAAGCGGTACTAGAGCTCTCCGATGATGAGCTTTACGGCATCGTGGTAAGTGTCTACGTCCCATAGGCGCGCTGGATACAGGACCCACCATGACAAGCTTGGCGTTTTAGGTCTTGGCTGGTGGAACCAATGAAAACGTCCAATGGAGGAAGATAACACCCGGAAGTCGCGCATACAGCCTGAAAAGTCTTGGTCCGTTAGGAAACGCTGTAGTCGCCAAAGAGGGAGAGCATCAGTTTGACAGCCGCTACTCGTTCTTTCACTTCTCAGCAAACTTGAGCACAGGTTTTCCGCGCCAGGTATGATCTTACTAGCGGTATTCTTGTTCAATGCACAATGCAGCATTATGTGGTTCTAGGCGTATATCATTCGACCACAAGACTATCTACAATTTCGGTACCTCTCTCGGCATCGTCCGTCGGTTGGCTGCTCGTCCAACATCGTTATTTTCACTTTCGTAAAGTGGGATAACCTCACATCAACCGCTGTGGACGATAAGCCTCTCGCTTCGACTATAACAATCCCCTGCCCAACATGGCCGCTGGGCAACGTATTGTTTAAGCTGTGCGCAGACAGTGACGACAGCACTGGCGATGATGGCACCGCATCTAAGCAACAGACCGGATTTTCGACGGATGAGTCGCATGTGACAACTTTGGAAGACAAACCGCCTTCGGAGACGACAGTGCAGGATGCAGTCAGCCTAATGGCATCCAAGCTTTCTAGCTTCCCTGACGCCATTACTACAGGGACTAAGCCAGGCACTTCAGAGGAAACAGGCACACCCTCAGCGTACGGATCAACGCTGTCGGCTTCTGAGCACGGTAACTTGTGCAATGTGTGGAACACGGGCGACATTACGATTCAGGTCCGTCATGGAGCGGTGAGAGCGACACATCGAGCACATCGACCGCAACCGAAGCTTACAACAGCGGCACTGCTAGCAGCAACCCAGTGATGCAAGCTGGGGCGGGCGGAAAATCAGACACTTCAACTGTATTTGAAAACGAGACCACGCCAGAGTTTACCGAGAATCCGGATGTTCCCACTCCCACTTCGCAATTCGCGGAAAGCTCCGACAGCGAAAATAAGGGCCTAACGGGCCGCACTGCAGTAAGACAAAACGCTCCCGGAGAAGCAACATCAACGAGCAATGGTTCGCTCGAATCTACCGACCAGCCCAGTTCTACCACACACGAGGACGCATCGTCACACGCAGAAAGGGAGATCCCTTTCACTACAGATGATTCAAGCGGAGTCAGCTCATCAAGTTCCCAAGCGTCCTACTCATCGACTGAGGAGAAACCAGCGAGCGCCATGACATCGCAGTACACGTCGCTGGTGAGCACTAAGGATATGACAACGATCAACACGGATGATACGTCGCGAAAGACGAAGCCGAATTCGGTCGACCCTCAGCCGGGCATCATCCACATCACAACAAAGCGATCAGTGGATGAGGCGTCACCTGGTAGCTCGAGCGACGCAGCACTTTTAACTTCTAAAAGCGGAACCACCGATGACATGACTTCGACCAATCGGACGGACGACAGCACATCGTCTTCATCCTTTGAAGCAACATTGACCTTGCCGGATTCGACAAATTCCGATACCACTCCGTCGTCATCACCTCAGCCCACGACCCCAGTGGACCATAGCGCCACTACCTTCGGCCCGCCTCACATTTCCTCGGATGATCCCACTGGCACTACTCAGACGTTCACGGAAAGTGTACAAGAAAGTTCAAGCGCATCATTCTGGGTGCAACGGTCTCCACCTGCAAAAGTCAATGAATCTGCTACACCCGAATTACCGTCGTTACCATCGACAGGCCAACGCAGAACGACAGCCAATCCGTAGGTTGTCCGTACCGCAACCACAATAAAAACTATGCTCAATTTTTGTTAACGAACTGTTTTCAGCGGGGAATACGCATGCGATTCGGAAGCATCGACGCCATTCTGCTTTATGTGTAGCGGTAATGCACCTACATGATTCGGTTGTTTATACCTCGCTTTTAGAGGATACAAAGCGCACGTGTAGCGTGTCTATTGCACCTCTGACATTGGACCTAGACTTGGACTCGTTCCAAATACATGTAAGGTTTAGTTAGTACGCAAGAAGGTTTTCGGCTTTAGATTAAAACAAACGTCACGGGAAAGCCGACACCGATATCGCAAATGGATTGCTCCTTAGAAAGCAGCAGTTCGGAGAAAATCCCGCTGACGCTCACGCAGGAGCCAAATGGCTTTGCTGCGTCATTCACGAAAAAGTTCTCGACGGCAACAGAACTTCAGATGAGATGTACAGTCGGTCAGGGTACAGGTAAAAGTACAAACATGCATCATTCGAAACAATCTACTGCTTAGAAGTTTCACCGAGTCTGTGGTTTACCGTTACTCGCTTTGCGGACTACGTCAGTCACAAGACGCCGTTCGCGCACACGTTTTTTGCCGATGCAGCGCGCAAGTCATTGACGGTATCGCAGCATGAAGTGTACTTGGCGCAAGAAGTGCTTTAGGTTGTGTTCTCGAGCATTCTCCTGCCTCAGTTCGACGCTCGAGTCAAGTTTTGCGTCTTGGGTATGTAAGCCATATGTCGAGAGTACTTACGACTGAAGTAGCTAATTTGCGCCGCAGACAAACTTGAGCTTTCAGACAAGGATGGCGACGCTCAAAGATTTTCTGCTGATACCCCAACCCCATCGGTCCTTACCTGCACGCTTGGAGATGCCGTGCTTCCCGCTGGCAATCATTCGCTGTGGGCAGTACGGGCGGCGGAACTAGAATACGCTACCTACCAGTACCAGGTTCCCCTGACCGTTGTTATACAAGAAAGGAACCCATCAACGTCTGAAGCAACTACCGCGATCGCAACCACGGTGCCACCGACTAGCACGATGGCTGCCACCTCAACGTCAACGACTGAGAGCTCTAATGGAGAACCTTCGACCACCACAACGGCAATTAAAAAGCCAGGGGTCAGCACTAGCTATGCTCGTATAGCTGATTCACTGGATTCCCTGATTCTAAAGCTCACCAGCGATTCGCAGATCGATGACCAGACTTTCGACTGCGCCCACCTGTTCGCAGAAGCCGACAAATTCGGAGGTACGCTAAGACTAGGCGCATCGATGACTTCAAGCTTAAGCAAACGCCCAGTGCTCGATAGCGGGAGATGAGATAGATGTGCGCTTTGGCGACAACGCTGAGCTTGTTCCCAACGATCAGCTCTTTGTGCACGCGTCCGGAGTGTCCAAGAAGATGTTGTTGAACGGTACGCAGGACACCAACGTTGGCACTGAGTATGATATCGTCAAAGTCGAAGCGCCGCATGACCCGGTATTTATTCCAGTTTGAAGTGGTGCGGTTCAACGACTAGTGCTTTAGAATGCCCCGCAGGCAAAGCTTGAGTCTTCCGTAGAGCAGACATGCGGTGAATGGACTGTTTTTAAAGTTAGCGTAGAGTCCGGTGACGGAGGTCGTGACATTAGCTGCAACTGGACCGCCAGAAGCTCAGGTATGATTCTCATTCGGTCACAGGACGTAGACACTTTCTTTCACCAGGTGGTATTACGAAGGCTTTACGCTTCAAAGGATGCGTGGCCAACATCTCCATTGATACTGTAGCTGGAATGAGCGTGAGTTTAAATGCCCTTTTGAAATTACAAACAGACGTCGCTCATTTAGTCCCCTGAGATTTTGGCGACAGTCTGCAACTACATCGGCAAGTGTAAGGACACGGCCGCAGTAGCCTTGGAAGCAGCCGCAAGCAACGGATTTTCCGTGGGCATTGTTGGAGTGCCAGACAAACCGGTGCCTTCGTACCGGATCACAATGATGGCCGAGCCGGCTTTCGCAGCCTGTAGTGCCACCGGCGGAAACGGTGACACAGCCGCCAATGTGACCGTAAGCTCGAAGCAGCTATTTTAAGGGAACAGTTGAGCTTAGTACACTTGGCTTTTGAACGGAACCGAAGTTAGCCACGATTCCGTCTACAGCATATCCGCCAGGACCTATCAACCGGGCGACACGGTGACGTGAGTCTAAGTGCTGATTACGTGCACCCTGCAAGCAACGAACGAAACAAAGCAACGACTCAAAAATCGTTCACTGTGAGTTTGACCTAACGATGTCGTCTCACATAGTGGCCATTTGTGCGGTTACGGACAGACAACACATACCTACTTTCCAGTACGGTGCCGAACCGCTTATAAGCGTGGTTGATGGCAATTCTCGCACGATCGCCGCAGACGAGACACTTACGATCGAAGCAAGCAACTCCTGGAATCCAAACAACCCGGGCCAATCACTGTCACACAGCTGGACTTGCACTAATAAGACGTCGGAAACACCGGAAGAATGTAGCATCAAACCGATGCTCAGTATACAATGGGACCGCCCTACGCTCGTCATTCCAGCTGGCGCACTAACAGAAGATGGACAGTGAGTAGATCTCGCACTTAGTGCATCCATTCCCGTGTTCAGATTTGAGCTGAAAGATGTGGTTCGAGACGGCCAGCTCTCGGCAGACATAGTCGTGACCGTAAAGGTGCAGCCAGCGCACGTGCCACAAGTGCAAATTTCACCAATGTCCGACGCAGATAGGAATGTGGACGGTTACGTACGTGCGCAAGCGTTTGTTCGATCGAAGGCAGGAGGCAGTTTGTCGACAAGATGGTTCCTTTTTAACCAAAAAGGTGAGCAGTGCCGAGTAGAAGGAACAGAAACGTGCTATCTGTGTGACAGATGACCTCATCTGGAAGCGTTTAGACAACAGTTCGATAGATGTGTCCTTTTTCCCTCAATCAGTACGGAACTATACAGAAGGAACACTGATGACCAGTGACCAGGTCGCGGTTTCCTTTACCATCCCACCAGGAAATACCGATCAGTAAGCCATCACTATTACCACAATACATGGGCTATTCGTATTCTTTACGTTACCAAAAGCACGGTTGGTTTAGGTACCCAGAATGGCGAGGATTGTCACCGGGTCACGCCTACGTCGTACGACTTCTGGCCACGAACCGAATGGGTTATTCGTACGTGGATCAGGTGTTCCATGCGCATTCTCCTCCAAAAGTAGACGGCATAAAGGTAAATAGCTATTAGGTATTTGATGCAGCCCAAACCTTAAGGTGGAACCCATCAAAGATATAATGGCGCTGCAAACCGAGGTCTCCTTTGCACCATCGAGCAAGGTGACGCCTGAAGACATCACCCCGCTAATGAAGTTCGGCATCCGCACTCTGCTCACAGGAAACCGTACTCGGGAGCAGTGGGGAAAGCAGTCGACGATGGCTGTGTATAAAGCCGTACTCAGCTCTGGTACGTTCATGCAAGATGTAGCCATGCACTGCATGCTTTTAGCCTGGCCCGAGCCACATGCGGCATGCGGCGAACGCATTGGAGTGGTAGCTCTGCTAGAGGTCTGCGACCAATGGGGCGCTTGCAGCACTGCCGAAAGTCGGCCGTTCACCGTTCAACACCCTACGGACGCGAATGCGACAATTTCTGCATTGCTGAGCACGATTCACGCCGACGTTGCATCCGGCGACATCTACAGCGCGCTGTCAAAGCTCCAAGCTGTCCGCCAGGAACAGTGCAACGCAACATTCGACTCGAAGCTAGCCGATGACATCATACAACGAATACTCACGACGCTCCAAGATAGCAAGTATGAACCTGAAGATAGTGGCGCGCATGCCGATGTGCATGTTCAGTGACCCTGACGAGATCTTCGAAGGGCTGGACTACTCAATGATGCTGCTGGATGCGGCATCGCCAGAGACCATCCTCAAAGTTATGGCCCTCGTCGAGAAGGCAAAGGCTTCAATCGGCTTGCAAACAGAAGCGACAATGAGCAGTCGAAAGAAGCGGAGCACCAACCTGCTGACTGCTATGATTCAGGGAAGCCCGGTCATCACCGAATCAGTGGTAAGTCGCTAGTTTTGACAATCGGTTGAATGCATAACCAAACCGCTGCTTGCTCGATGCAGCCGTTTTACAGGCAAGTACACTGCTGACGGCATATGACGTACTTCTCGGGAAGAACCAGGACGTGGTGGAGGTCTACCTGAACAACATCGGAGACCTCCTAAGCGGCTTCTGCATGATGCAAGCTGACGCGTCTCGGATAATGAAGGCTTCAGGTGGCAGCTATACGTCCATTCAGGCACAGGGAGTGATGCCGGACATGAAAAACTTCCAGAAGACCAAGTTCGCAGTAACGGGCATGGAAGCGACGGTAGGCTGGGCAGCTGGCTTGGCGCACAATATTGCGTTCAGATGACGTTTGGAGCAGCTTTCGAAGCGACCTACAAAAGCTGGCACTGTAGTGGAACGCTCAATGCCTCCACGCAGTGCGCGGAAGTCTGCCTGGGAACAGCCGAAACTGCGCCACAAGCTGCTACTGACAATGCATTCCTCAACAGTTACTTGTTCGCATCGAAGTACAGCTCGATGGGAGATTCAGTCTCCAGTTACTACCATGTAGCCACAAGTTTCTGATCAACTGAAACGATTATTCATCTTTAGGTGCACTTCATGGACCCCTTGTCCGGCGTCGAAGTGGGTTTAGCTGGCGGCTCGACTTATCGCATTAGCATTCCGATTTCGCGATACGTCCCAGCCCTGTACTACAAGGTTTGCTCGCGTTTCGATCAAGTGCACTAGACGTTTTTCAGTGCTTCGTGTTCGTCGCGTCTAACGGTTGGGACGACGGCGTATGCAACTCTGACAGCTATCCGGTGAAAGCGGCCGGAGACATCACCTACTCTTTGTCGTGCGTCTGTCGACAGTCGGGGATCGTTAGGTAACGACAAAAGGATCGCATCATCACTCGGTCGATGTGCGTTTAGCGTATTTGCCGTGAACCCACCATCGCCACCTTCGTACCCACCATTTAATGAAGTTCAGCTTATCTTCGACCTAGTGGGTGCTTTCATTGCCACCTGCTGGACACTCGCAAGTTTAGGATACACAGAAGGCATGCAGCAAAATGCAAGCAAACAGCTTTGGCCCACTACTTTCGGCCGCATCAAACGTCTCCGCTTTTCGCTTTGTGGACCTGGACTGCTCTATAGAGCCTGGCATGATCTACACAAAGCTGCGGCCACCGTTTCAGCCCGGCCAGCAAACAAATAGCTATGTGAGTCTGTTAAAAAAATGCTCAGGAGTGTTCTTGTACTCTTTCAGGCAATGCAAGCAATCAAACGCGCTGTGTCCGCACAAGGTGGAATAGTGGCTTTCGACAATGTCAAAGCGATTAATGTCACGGACTACGTCATTTACCGAAGTAAAATGACACGTCTAAGTTTCCCACATACCAGCAATTGTTCTGCTTCAGACTTGACGGGAGATGGAAATGCACGTCGCATACCGCTGCGCATGGACCATTCCTTTAAGGACATCGGTAACGACACTTCGTCCATAGCAAGCAGATGGATGAAGTCCGTGTCCGACAGCCTCGGCATCTCAGAATACCGCCTGAAGAGCCCAATAATGCAGCCGGGCATTCTTTTCAACTTCACTATTACTGTTCCGTTCGAAGGAGAGGTGCCGCTGAATACGAAACCCCTATGTGCAGAAGAGATTGCGCAGATGGTCCAGGAGCTGGTAGGCAAAAAAAACTTCGAAGTCCAGCATTGACGCCCAAATTTAGGTGTCCTACGGCGAACTGGAGCTAACCGACACGCTCGGCAATCGAATGCTAATAGACCCGCTCAGCACTGACAGCATCATCGAATTGCGAGTGATCCAGGAGCCGAACACGCTGATGCTCGTGCTTGCCATCGTCGTATCGACCATTTTCGTGCTCTCGACGCTTTGCGTCGGCGGACTGGTGTTCGTGAAGATTCGTACGGATCGTCTAATTCAGTCCCACAACGAGAACATGCGGGCTACCATCGACGTCAGTCACACCACGCCCATTACCGTGCTTCCGTACGAACCAGCAGAAGTTCTGTCTGTGCCGCAGGACGAAGTCGGTCTGGACAATGCGGCGGATACCGTCGTATTCGGCAAGCGTAACGGTACGCTTCTATCCATGACTTAAGAAAACTGAGTAAGCTAATATTTAGGCCGTCAACTACGAAGTCGAAGGAGATGAGTCATGCAGAGAGAGTCGTTCTTCACATACAAACACCTTATCCATTGTCGACATATCAAAGCATTCCGAGATCTTCCGGGTGACATAGAGAACCATAGCACGGTGAAATAAAATGTAGAATGAAAGAAACTTTAAGTAGACACGCCGGGTTTTCGCGAGACCATGCACACATCAAGGGCTATTCAGCAGAAGACTGGCTGCGGTGTTAACGTCGTTGCCGGTTTGAGTGAGAGCAAGCCGAATAGCGCTTTGGTCCGTGAATCCCATGTCGGTCAATGCTCGAACGAGCTCCTCAGGTGGTGGACTAGGCCTATGAGCAGCTAAAACCAGAGGATCACGCTGGTTTTAGTGCTTGGTGCCCAACGTGCCGTATTTATAAAATGTACCTCCACCGTTGCGAGCAAGTATGTGGCGATCGATGAGCCTCTCGACTTCGTCCTCTTCTTCGATCCGTTGCCGCTCCCGAGTCGCTGCGATAGGCAGCACCTTCCCCTGGAAGCGAAAGCAATGTGAGTTAGCACATAAGCAGTCTATCGGACTTTTGTGGACTCGCTGAATGACTCGATCCGAGTTGCCAGTGAACCTAGAGTCGTCTGCTGGTCTGCGAAAGATGCTGACACTGCGCGCGGAATGAAGTTCCACCGCTGTATTCTGAGCACATTGAGGTGATACGTTATTCCGCCAATCACGCCAGGGATGACGAAGTACGAAGAAAACGGAATTAGCCAGGCCTAAGTCAAGTCGTACGTATCCGACAGCATGAGACGGCGCTTGTTACCTGGATGGCAGTTATCAGCGGAAAATGGTGAATAGTCCATGGGAAAATCCCCAGAATCCAATCAGTGACCACGGGAAGCTCGCATAAATAGGTGAAGTAGCAGGACATCAAGAGAACCAGTGGGCTGGCACAGATGACAACTTCAGTCGGATTCTCGTGATCGTAGACACCGTACTGCAGGGCAACTTGAAGGACAGTCGTGACGAAGAACGTAGAGTAGAGGTAGTTCTGGAAGCAATGTCAGGAAAAGGCTCGAGGGAATGAGTATGAGCCTATCCACCGCTACGCTTCGATAAACGTACCAGGTATTTCTTTGTTCCAAAACGCCTCTCAATCCATCGAAACGAGTAGATTAGCGACAGACTGACGAGGAGCTCCTTCGCGCTCGAGCAGGAAAATGGTGACAGGAACAAAGCTGGTATCTGAGTACACAGTATAAGAGTAGACTGTTGCCCAGTATTTTTACCTGTTGTCCTGCGATCAAGCTGGATAGCGGAAGGAAGCGGACCACCCGTGAGCCGTGTAGACATATCCGGAGCACGGACGAGGACGCGACTGTTAGGAACCTTAACGAGAAAGTCATACGATGGCCGATGCATTTCCAGTAGTACCAAACTTTTGACGCCGGTGCGTGTCGAAAACCGAATGTGCTGAATAGTTGGTAGCTTCCCGGTATCATCGAAACCTGCGCCGTATAAACTTGGAGGAAAATCCGATTTGTGTGTCGCTACGAGAAGTTCGTAGCTGTGCGGTCCTCCCGCTATGTCCACTGTCAGCTGTGCGTGACCTTCTAAAAACGATGACTTCACCGATGCGCGTGCACCAGTAGAAGTAGCGCTTTACTAAGCCTGTCAAAGCTGTCCGACATGATTTCTTTTGTGATTCGTTTAGATGCCGGACTACGCCGACGAACACGCTCAGGACCACGACATCCACGACCATCTCGCCATAGCTCGACTCATCGTGCAAGGCGGTTGGGTGGAGGACCTGGGGCTTACATGGGAGATGCTATTCCCGGATCGGCCCGCAGGAGCCGCCGCGTCCAAGGAAGCTATCGCAAAGCTGGAGAGGCTGACCAAGAGTGACGTCGAACCAAAATGTCAGTGTGCAGCATATTTGTCATAAAGCCACGTCTAAACTGCTTTCAGCTCAATGCCCCGTGTGCCTAGCGGAATTCGGCGACGCAGACGAAAGTGAAGTGCTTTTGAGGATGCCCTGCAAGCACCTGTTCCACGAAAAATGCATTCTTGCCTGGCTTAACAACGCCAATTCCTGCCCACTTTGTCGGCATGAGCTGCCCGTCGACGATGAGGTCTACGAAGAGTACCGACGACAGAAGGTACCGATTCTCAGCTTAGGACAAGTCTACAACACTAATGCGATGACGATGTTGTAAAGAAAGTTTACTTCTTGACACATTATAGGCACGTATTGCGGAACGCGACGCGGATATTGTAGAACTCCACGACTCGATGTACTCGTAGAAGGCTTTGCGGCTCCTTCAAATAACTATGGCAACGCCAGAATACAACAAATAACAGCTAAGCTGATGAATTTCTTTCCTTCATCTCCTCTTCTTCTATGTTCTGTGGTGCACGACATTTCCGGGATAAAAGATCGTCCAGAGGGAATGTGCTGAGAGAGAACGAAATAAGGATGAGGATGGCACCAACGATGAACTGTGGGGTTGCGTCCATTCCGCGAAACACGATGTCGATGCCTAAAATGGCGTATGTGGCCTCACAAGCTAGGAAGCAAAGTTAGCTTGATAGGTAGGTACCTGCACTTAGCGGTATGCCGCACAGCATCCCGACAGAGATGACCAGTGGATGTAGAAGGGCGATTCCGAAGTTTACCAGAAAGTTGTACACTGAAACATGCCGGTACCACGGTAACTGCGCTCAGGTAATTACTCAATCCAAGCATGGCACTGCCAATAAGCGCCCACCACGGCACGGCGTCCCATTCAATACGATCCGCTCCAGTCGACACCAGAATGGCAGTCGGAACAAAGTTGACGACAGCGTCCAGGGCACCCAGACCGGTCATGAACAGGGACACTTGCCCAAGGTTGGCGCTACCATTAACCCGCTTGAACATCACCTAGAATGCAGAACGTCCAAAGCGACCTTTGATGTCGCTCCCGGAACCTTATAAACGGCCGCAGTGAAGGCGGAGAAGAGAACAAGGCAAATTCCAAGCACGCTGCCCGCAAATTCGCGGTCCATGGAGATGACAACGACTCCACCGATGGCAAATGCGACGGCGAATACCTGAAACCTACGTTAAGCCGAAGTGTCGGAAGGAACAAGTAACTTTCAGAAGTGAGAAGCGATCCCGCAGAATAAGCCATCCCAAGCAGCACACCATCGCCGTGTTGCTGCTCATTACCGAAGACGCAGCACTGGCCGAGATATAGCCTAGGGACTGGCTGTACGAGTAGTTTGCAGCGATCCAGAGGCACACGAACGGCGTCACGTGTATCAAGTAGGACCTAAGCAACGGGTTTGCGCGTTTGGTACAATGTCAGCACATCGCTGAAACACAATAGATTTACCTACGTAACGGTTAATCCGTTCGGGCCGAAAATCTTTGTTGCGTCGGCGTGTGCAGTGTGAAAGTCTCGACCGCTACCCACCAGCGTGTATAGCAGATAGACTGGATAGCAGACGCTCATGAAGCACGTGTTGAACCACACCATCGAGTATGGCGCGTAAAACTTGCTGGAATCAATGGTCAAAGCGGACTTGGTGAATTGAGTTGCGCACGCCCAGCACACAGCGACACTGAACACGACCACGACACCCGACAGTGTCTAAATCACGCAGTCCACAAGTAATTATGCTAGCTTGCGGAATACCTGTCTCAGTATGGACATATCCTTTCCTGGTCGCATGTCGTCGTCTTTCTCCTTCAGTCCCTTCCCAGTAGGACGTGAATTGTCGCTCAACAATTTAGAACTTTCACTCGCTAGCTTACGTTGTTCCTCGCTGACTGTCATCCGCTGGAGATGCACATAGGACGATTGTTACGAAAGGCGAACCCGCGAACTTCGGAAGCTATGAGATTATGTACATGAGCACAAACTCCATAGCGGTCCGCTCAGAGCCCGTTTGCTGCGGCTAGCAGGGAGGCGCAAAGTCAAAGTCCAGTTGTTGATAAAATCGGAAGCAGGGTTTCCACATTTCCATTCCCGGAAAGGGAAATGTAAATGCCAGGAAGTTCCTACAGTGGAAATTGGAAATGATCAGAAAATAGGCCCATGGGAACTAGAAATGACAAGCAAAAATGTCATTCATTTATTTTTTTTTCTCATGGAGGGTACCCCTTTATGCTCCAACTGACTGACCTTCGTAAACACGACCAGAACTTAAATAGGCTCCGACGAATGTGAGCAGATGCCATATGGAGCCTTAGAGAACATGTTTCTTAAGAATTTTACCTACCATCTGCACTATCAATCATGCGTATAACAAGAGTTAGGCAAGTAACTTGACTGATGGAAATGAACGGCCCGAAAATGGAAATGGCGGCGAACTGCGCTTGCGCGAAGTACGAATGGAAATGGCAAAAAAATTTCCGCTAAAAAGGAATTAGCGGGAAAAGGCGGAAATTTGGAAACCCTGATCGGAAGGTGTCGAAGGCAACCCATGCTTAGTAGCCATTTCTGGCTAGCTAGGTTTAGGTAAGACCATAGTGGGACGACCATCATGTGTATGCACTTTTCTTGCTTATTTTCTACTGCCATAAAAACGCAGAGATTTTCGGCTTGATCGACGCAAATGGTAACAGACAGTAGTCACATGAGCATAGTAGTATTAAACACCCTTAATTCAGTAACTTCCGAAATGTCCCATTGATCGGAGACATTTTTTCCTGAGTGCGCCGATGCATGTAGCGGTCTAATTTTTTCGCAGTCAAGTCCGACTTGGAGGGCGCTACAAAATTCCAAGTTTCATTTTTGGAGCGGCCGCCCCGCCCGTCCGCCCCGCCCCGAAAAGTGGGGCGGAAAAATTTCAAAGTGCTCCAATCGGCCTGAAAATCGCTATGAAGGTAGTCGACCACGCTGATTCCGAATGTGCCCGTGGTTTTTCGCTACGACGAGCGGCGACAAGGTTATGCCGCCCCGCCTAACTACAGTAAATGCGCAATCCGCCCCGCCGCCCGCTCCCTTACAGTAGCTTACAGTAGCGATGGAAGGGAGCGTGCGCTTCCATAGGACTGTTACTGTACTTTTACTGTAACTGTAAAGGCGGTCCACATTACAGTAAGTTTCAGTGCGCGCCTGTTACAGTAATGTACAGTATGTGTTCGAGGAACCGTGCGACAGGAGCTAAAAGTTAGACTTGTGCCACAGGAGCAAAAATTTCGAACTTTGCCACGAGAGCTAAAAGTTAGAACTGTGCCACAGGAGCTAAAAGTTAGAACACTGCCGCAGGAGCAAAAAAGTTCGGTCACTGCCAAAGTAGCTAAAAGTTAGACCTGTGCCACTGGAGCTAAAAATGCGATTTGTAAAAGTTCGACGTGTGCCACGGGAGACAAAAGTTACAACTGTGCCACAGGAGCAAAAACTTCGACCTGTGTCACAGGAGCTAAAAGTTCGACTTGTGCCACAGGAGCTAAAAGTTAGAACTGTGCCACAGGAGCTAAAAGTTAGAACTCTGCCGCAGGAGCAAAAAAGTTCGACCTGTGCCACCGGAGCTAAAAGTTCGACTCGTGTCAATGGAGCTAAAAACTCGAGCTGTGCCACAAGGGCGAAAATTAGCAGTGTGAGCTAAGCGCCACGTGAGTTCAGAATTAGCAGTGTCCGCTAAGCGCTACAGGGGTTCAGAACTGGCAGAGTGAGCCATATGCCACAGGGGTTTGAAATTAGCATTGCGAGCTATGTGCCACAGTATGTGCCTAGGATTTTAGGGTTGGCACTGTGGGCTAAGCGCCACAGGAGTTACACAGGAGTTCAGAACTGGCAGTGTCAGATAAGCGCCATTGAGTGTCACGGGAGTCCAGAATTAGCAAGCGCCACATGAGTTAAAAATTAGTAATGCGAGCTAAGCCCACATGAATGCCATACAAAGTTCAGCATTTACTGTGCGAGGTAAGCTAAGCGCCAAAGGATTTCAGTGATAGCAGTGGCAGTGGTTTGAGCTAAGCGCCCAGGAGCGTCACAGGAGTTCAGATTAGCAGTGAGAACTATGCCCAAATGGAGTCCACAGTTAGCAGGGTAAGCCAAGCTAAGCGTCGCAAAAGTTCAGAGTTAGCAGTGAGTGCTGAGCGCCACAAGAGTGCCATGCGAGGTCTTTAGCAGTATATCAAATTGGCAAAAATTAAAAAAACGTATCGATTCAGGTATCGTTTCAGTATGTTCCTTAACTTCGCCTTTAACAATGCGTTCACGTAGTGTGCGAACGAAGAAGCAGTGCAGGCTCCGCTTGGCAAGTGCTCAAAGTGAGCAGTGCATGTTACGCTTGACAGAAACTAAGGAGCAGTGCAGGGCTCCGCATGACTGAAGCTAAGGGTCAGTGCAAGCTCCGTTCACAGGAGCTCAGACTGAGCAGTGCAAGCTCCGCTTGATGGCAGCTTATAATGAGCTGTGCAAGCTCCGCCTGATTAGCTTATAGTGACCAGTGTAAGCTGAGCTTGACAGGAGCTCAGTGCAAGCAGTGAAGGCTCTGCTTGACACGCTTAGAGTAAGCATAGCAAACTCCGCTTGACGGCAGCTTAGTGTGAGCAGTGCAAGCACCGCTTGACATGAATTCAGTGTGAACAGTACAAGTTCCGCTTGAAATGAGTTGGAGGGTGAGCAGTGCAAGCTCCGCTTGACAGGAGTTCAGTGTGAGCAGTAAGAATTCTGCTTTTGACAAAAGCTGAGTTCAAGCAGTAAAAGCTCCTCTTGACAGCAGCTCAGAGTTAGCATAGCAACTCCGCTTGACGGAAGCTCAGAGTGAACAGTATAAGCTCCGCTTGACAGGAGCTGTGTGCAAGCATATCAAACTCCGCTTTACATGAGCACAGAATGAACAGTGCATGCTTCGCCTGATAGGAGCTTATATTGAGCAGGGCAAGCTGCAGCTGGAGCTGAGTGCAAGCAGTCTAAGCTAACGCCAACAGACACTGAGAGTGCTTCGGGTATGCTAAATAAAGTGACTAGTGCAATCGTGGGGCCAAACAAGTAAAAGATCA
Organism: Aphelenchus avenae; assembly: GCA_020875895.1. Taxonomy (NCBI): domain Eukaryota; kingdom Metazoa; phylum Nematoda; class Chromadorea; order Rhabditida; family Aphelenchidae; genus Aphelenchus; species Aphelenchus avenae. The sequence goes on from JNEY01000007.1 coordinate 408,523, forward strand.
AAGATGCTGATCCGGAAAAATCTTCACTGTAAAGTGAAAAGGCTGAAATCTTCGTCGAAACGTTAGCTCTTATTTCAGACGCTGATGTAAAGCTAAGGCCGATTACGTTCAACGAGTCAAAAATGTTCTGCGCCAGATCCGCAAATTAGAGTTTTCATAAGGTTAAAGCCCGCATAGCGGGCGGCCCATTCAATGCTAGTCATAATAGTCTGGTGAAATACAGCAAATAAAACGAGCGGAATCAGTCCCGATTTATTCACGAAACACCCACAGAACATCGAAACGATGGGGATGAGAAACGACACGACGGGGTCTTGGTCTAGGTCGGCGCAGCGACGTTTTGCGCATTTCTCCGTTCGTAGTCGTAGATTTGTGCAGCTTTGAAGAGCGCGTAGACGTAGAACCCCAGGAGTACGATCGCAGGAAAGGAGAACACCCACAAGAGGCCGAGAAACATCGACACAAATGTGAAGAATAGGATAATTAGACCACTGAAGAGTAAGACCACAGTGACGGCGAGCAGAGTGATTGTATCGAGTACGAAGCCGATGGCCTAAATTTGTGCCGTTCACAAAGCTGGACGATGCATGCCCACTCACCCAAATGACGCCAGAGACGCGGAACCAGCAGACGCTCTTCACCCGGAATGCGTTTACGACGTCCAGTGCGTTGAATAAGAGCAGTGGGACGAGCCATCCGAACGTGCCGCCAACACCGAAGCCACACCGCACGTGATCCTCGTAGCTGTAGTCCTTCTTGATCTTCTCTTTCTTGTCGTATGACATCTCATGTGCGTCTGCAGACCTGTCATAGTACTGGTCGCAGTCGGTGCTGGCGCTTAATATGAAGGCGACAATGAAGTAGATCAACAGAAGGACGCAGCAAACGAGGTAGAATGTCGGGATGATCTTCACCCAAGTCTAAGACGCATGGATGCACTTCAAGCGATACAGAGACTAACATACCACGAATTCGAAGCAGAAGAAGTCTCGCTTAGGCGACGATGTTGGGAGGGTGACGATAGGCGCTTCATTCGGTTGCGGATTCCTTGCATCGTTCGGACTTCACAGGATACTGCTGTTGCGGCGAGTACGGTGGGATCGGTGACGGCGATTGTTGGCCATACGCAGGATAGGCTGGCTGGTACGGTGACGCGGCAACGGCGGGCGGTGGAGGTACCGGCACCTGGTTGACTCCTGCTTGTGCCGGTGGCGCAGGCGGAGCGTTGACGTAGTTGAATCCTGCTGCAACGGCGGGAGACGGCGTCTGATTGAATCCCGCTTGTGCCGGTGGCACTGGTGAGGCGTTGGCGTAGTTCTGATTGAATCCAGCTTGTGCTGGTGGAGCGGCTGGGGTGAATCCTGCTGCGACGGCGGGCGGTGGAGGTGCTGGAGGTTGATTGACTCCTGCTTGTACCGGCGGTGCGGGTGGAGCATTGGCGTAGTTGGCTCCTGCTACAACGGCGGGCGGCGGCATTTGGTTGAACCCCGGTTGTGGTGGTGGTGGCGCGGGTGGAGTGTTGGCGTAGTTGGCTCCCTGAGGCGTAGGTGCAGGTTGAGCATAGCCGTAGTTGACGTTCGGAGCATTCTGATGATTCTGATACATCGCAGCCATGAAGCCACGGAGTGTAGTATAAAAATATGATTCCTGCAGTAAGTGTCCTTCTTTTATTTAGCCTCGGTGGAAAATTAGCATGTAGAGTTCTCCTTGTTCATATTTGCTGCGCGAGTTGCCGTTGACCATAGCCAATTTCCGCGAAAAAGGCTCGGAAAGTTTGGAGAACCGGATGATTCCTGGAACACCCCTATTGCTAGTATTTATTCTATGCTTTACTTCGGGTTAAACTCAACGGTCAGAAGGACTGCAGCATTTGCTTAGGTATACTCTGCTCCATATAGCCGATGATATTCACTTCACTTTGCTGCAAGTCCAGGCGCGCTAGTGGGGCGAGAACTGTAGTACTGCCTAGTGGGGTAGCTCTAAGCTGGTAACGAGGCCCTGATGCAAGAACTTATAGGACACGCTGTCCATGCATTGGAGCGATGGGGCGGACACTACCGCTCCATGTATTGTAGTAGGTATGCTTCTTCATGGTTTAGGTCAAAACGTGGGATTAAAGTATGGAAACGCGTCCTCCGTCCTTTCTGTAAGATGTAAGATGTAAGATCCCGTCCTTACCACTATCGGCCGAACCGAAGGATGGTCCCAATGTGTGACATTTAAGTCGCGTAAAAGTTACCCGCTATTTTAGGTTGGATAAATTTCGCGAGTATCTCGAGTCTTTTTTTGTCTCCGCCATTTCGACAGTGATGCCAAAGCCGTCGCGAAGTGTACTTCTTGACTACCGCCCCCAGCAACCGGTCGATGGTATGAACCGCTCGAGAGCACTGACAAGTCACAATGTGCGTCTTCGTCAAAACGATCACATTAGGACTGGGATCGACACCTAAGTTTGCCTAACTACCTCTAGGAATTCGCTTATAAAGACCCAGTTATTTTTGGACATGTGTCTTTCCTTTACCATCTATTCCCGCTACAGGCCAAAAGTTTGCCATCTGCCTACTCACCACTAGGCAGCTTGATAGCGGTTGTTGGTCGTTAACATCGACCTTGTTCGAGGAGTAAATGACAACCTGTCTGCAATAGGTCTGTGAGTAGCAGGTGGTTTCGTCATGGTTTGGATGGAACAATACGAATTAGAGGAATGCGCCATTTGGCTTAGGCACTTAGTACATCGTACACGTCCTTTTCCTTTTACGTTATATCGCTACTTGTATAGTGTACTGTTCAGGACGCAATACAACACGTCAAGAATCGTAGTCGCCGTTAGGCTAGACTAGGCCAGAGCATGTCAGTAAAAATTTATTGGTCAGTACAGATCAGTGAGTGAGAAGAGACATCAGTAGAAGATACTGCGACCGACCTTGCGACCGCCATCCGTCGGTTTCGAGATCTTGCGACCTGCTTTCGACTTGGGGCTCGAAGTGTTGCCCTTGGAGTGGCTTCTGGATCGGTGGCGATTAGCCGAAGTGGACGAGCTAGGTGCACGGCCGGGACGAGAAGCTACGGCCGGTGCGTCACGATCGGTCACCTTGTGGGCACCTGTCACCTTGCGCTTGTGGGCAGGTGTCTAAAAGCAAGGGTAAACGGTCAGTGCGAATAGAGCTCAACACCGCTTACCTTTGAACGCGGCCGGCTCTTCGAACGAGGCTTGGATGGAGAGCGAGCCGAAGCCGGGGATCGTCCACGACGCTGCTCGCTAGTGTCCTCTTCGTCAGAGCTATCGAAGTTGAGCACACGTCCCTTTTGCGACGCCAAGCGTGGAGATCGTCGCGAAGCGACCTTCGACCGTCGAGGAGCACCTGGCGTGCTTACCTTGCTCTAAATGATCGAGGATCAGCAGAGAATTACGAAGCAAGACAACGTACCCGCTTGTTGGTCGGCGTCGAAAGGCTGGCCACTGACGAAGAGCTGCTGCGGTTGGATACGACAGGCGAAGCATCGCGCTCGCTGTGGGACGACGAGTCGGGTTCGCTGTAAGCTTGGCAACACATTTCGGTAGCGCTTGTTGAGGCGAGGGTCAGGTCGAGCAGCCATTGAACCAGAAAGGGAAGTCAGTCAGCTAGGGTCGTACGCGGTGTGATGTCTCTGGCTTGGTTTGCGCGTTTTCATAGGCTTGGGTCGGCTAAGATTTGCATACTTGTACATGCTCATTTTGGCATCGTGGCAAAGGAAAGTCCTTGCATGCGGCGTGAATGAACCGATGACCCGACGACGCCCTGAGCATCCACGTTGCACAAGGGCGTTCACAGGAGACAGGGTTTATTAGTTTCATACAAAGTGATTGAATAAGCAGAAATCGAAAATTTAACATTCAAGAGAGGGCAAACGTCGGTTATCAAAGAAGGTACTGCCGTATTGAGACCTCGCTTGTGAAAGGTGTGATTAGTCCCCGAGTGGCGAAGTAGAACGTTATTCCGGCGAATATAGAGATCGGGAGCGCAGGAAGCGCTTTGCGGAAGAGAGCGAGAAGCATTAGCGTGAAAGCAAGCCCCTGAAAGCCCGCAAATAACAGACGTCAAACACCCTTCTATGACGTACGATGAGGATGGCTACGTAGCAGGCGATTGTTGTGTTCCAGTCGCCGTAGCTACTCGCTTTGCCCACTAGCACGCTGTAGAAAATGAAATCTCCAAGTCCGAGCTTTATGCCGCCTAGGCATGAGAATGACATTTGTCGTTAAGCTTGGAACATACGTTCTTCAACTTCGACGCGCTCTGACGGTGGCACACCAGTGACCGAGTGACGGCGCTTCATCTTCGGGGCTGCATGCCTAAACTTGTAAAATCCCTTACAGTTGTCTTTTTGAAGGACCAAGAAACTCAAAAGTCTGAGGAAAGGCTTACGCATTCTGCTGACCATGTTGTGCGCTGTTTGCTTCCTGGTTACGTTCTAAACCACAATCATCGACGGGGTCAGCGCTTGCAGAGAGGCAAAACGAAGGTACCTTGGGATTGTCCGCGCAGAGGTGCATAGCGGCGGTTAGCATTGGCTCGTCGAGTCACTGACGAATCACCATCAGGGTCCGCAGGGACCGCCACCGCGATGTCTGCGGTTGGAGCCGACTCTTCTACGGGATCGCCGGCTTGATCCGTCAAGAGCGTATACATGTAGAGAATACCCGCTAAAAGCGAACAGGAGGACATGAGCTAACGGCATACAGGCACAACATACACGAATAAATCAGTGCAGGGAAGATTGGCTCATTGCGTTCTTGTGCGGTCTCCACGAGAATGCGCAGTGGTCCGTTAGGGCAGAGTACTGCCACCAGGTCCCATATAGATAACACCGCGAGCACCGTCCAAACAGTCCAGTCAGGAAGGTACTTGATAAACACCAGCGCCATGAGTGCAGACATTGCAATCAAGTACGCCTAAAACGCGGTACGTAGGCGCGAAGGTTCGGCACTACGGTGTACCTGTTGCAGGCGCAGGGGCCCCTTCCAGTGAATGCAGAGCATGCCGACACATCCGTAGTTCCATATGATGAACAAGACCGTCACGTAGTCCACCGCCATGTTGTAGTTCTTGAAGAGCTCTCTGAAAGTGAGAAGGTTCTACAACCTCGCAATGCATTGAACTTACTGCAAGTACATGCCAGTGAACATGGAAAGGAGCATTAAGCTGCTGACGATGAGCCATCCGTGGATCACCTAAAGAGTAGAGATGAGGCTCAACTTGACAGCACGTCATACCTTGTACCAGCGGAATTTGTAAAGTAGGATGAGAATCACCGTCATCACGATCACAACGCATAGAAGCGTAAGGGCGTTGCCGATGGACATGATCAGCAGCTCGCTGGTGCTGTCCGTTTGCTTGGTGAACGGCGTGTAAACCCTGAGATTGTCACATGTAAAACTGCTTCCGGAAGCATACAACATACAGATAAACTCCATCGTTTCGTGAATAGTAACCGATTGTGCTCATAGTGAAGATCACAACCGCCATGCACACGGACACTGGCACGAAGAGGTGGATAACATGCGATGCGCCGTACTTCAGCTCAAATGTGTCGTCCTCGTCGGGTTCTAAAAACATAGGTTATCGCGAACTGAGAAAGCGATAAGTGCACTCACCAACGAGATGATGTTGAATTTGTGGCGTGTGAGCGTCCGCCGAGACGACAGCAGTCGCAGCCATCCGAGAGTCCGATGCAGACTTGCGTGGTTTCTAAAGCAGTTGTTAAATCCAAGAGCGGAAATTCGACCAACCTTGACATTAAGTTTCGAAGGTCTGGATGTCGAAGCAATTGGCTGCGTATCCGACGTCGTAGGCGCGTCATCGGATGCCATACCTGCGCCTGTGGCGGGTGTTGTTGAAAGTGGGATGTCCAGCTTGACGCTATTTTCAGAGTCTGGTGGGCCGGTTGCGACGCAGATGTATTAGCGGCTAAGGCTGCTAATTAATTCCGACTTGTCTCGCATAACTTGACGTTTTCTCAGTAAGCTACTCGTTTGGCGATGTGTTTATTCAAAACGTCTTAACGTTCTCCGTCAGCAAACACATACAAAATACGGGTGGATAAGACTCTCAATTTCCATGCCGGAGTACAGCGAATACAAGAGAGAGACCGGTTTAATACATAACAGACACTTGTTTAGCACTTAGCAAGCCTCTCGCGTGCGCTAACGCACACACAGCGACGCTAGCCTGGTTTTACAAGAAACGCGTGCCTAGCTTGCTAGCTTAGCGGAATGGCTCTACGTACCGAATATAACGAAACAACCTTTCAACTCTGTCAGCTACACACTTCCACAGGCGGTACCGCTCAGTACGCATGGCAGCAAACATGCTTGCTCCTGCATGCGGTACCGCTTAGTACGCATGGTTGTGCGCATGCATGGTTACAGCTCGGTATGCTGCACGCACTTTCCTTCTTAGCAGCTTGGCATGCTGCAGGCATGCTGTACACATCCCTCGAATGCTTCTCGATGCGGTTCTGGGTGGTACGAAAGACTGCATGCATGCATGTCCAAAGCATGACATGCCGCATGCTGTTGCTAAAAATGAACTTGTCCCTTGGTTACCGTTTGAAGAGTTTGCTTTCTGTCGTAGTTGGTGTATAACAAACGTTGCGAACCAATAATTCGTATAGCTCCAAAGAATATCGTAGTTAACCATAACGTTTTCGTAGTCGATTTTTATCGTTTGACTCGAGAAGCCCTCTCTGGGGTGAGCGCACGCAAAGTCGGAACTTTTGGCACAGGATGTCAGAGCTTTAGGTTCTAATGATGTTGTCGTGAACTGGATCAGAATAGACGTATGCGTCCTCGTACTAGCTAACGACATGCGATCGTCATTCGGTATTACGGTGGGTATGGTAGGTATGGAACGGTATGGAACGTAGGTATGAACTCAGGAAGTTTGCCGCGCTTTCGGAACATAGCAAACATGTTTCACGGACAGTCTCAGGATTTGTTGCGCAAGGCTCAGGGCAACATAAAATAACTTGCTTCAGCCACATGGTAGAACAAGGAGATTCCCATTGAAAGGCAATTATCAATTATTTGAAACTCCTCTTCAGGGCAGTGCAAGGCAAAGTAACAGAACAAAGTTATCATGTGGAGTTTTCGCTAATCATGAAGACCAAGCTTCGGGATAAAATTAGCTAAGCTATATTAAGCTTTAATAAGCTAAACTAATCTAAGCTTTGATATACTAAGCTTAGCTGTACTAAGCTAGAATGGTGAAGATTTGGCTTCCGACACATGGAATGGAACGACACACGTGTCCTACGTACCATGTACGTGTAGGACAATACCATGTCCTAGACATGGTATTCATTTTCACTTTATTTGGTTAGTTTAATCTACAAGGGCATAGAGAATGAGACATCGCGACGAGACCGGGGACGTAGGTGTGGGGGATCAGAGGCCGCGGCTCTTCATGAACTCTTCGTAGGNCAGTAAACTAAACAAGCCGCTACATGCGTGAGCTTTACCGAGACTCATTTACGTACCACATTGGTGTCGCATTAGGCGCATGGCACCGCCAAGCATTGCTGAACGTAGCGCCAAAGGAAGGCCTAAAACGCTAGTTTTGCATAAAGCAGACGCTCTTAGCGACTCACAGCGATGCTGGCGAGTACAGCAACTGGGCGTGCGGAACGTGGGCGTAGCATGGAACGAACTAAATTTCACTACGTTAAAGCAGGTCTATAACGTGCCACTTGACAAACCTGCATCATTGACGAAGGTAGCAACGACGACGCTTGCCACGGGCAAGTAATAGACGAATGCGAGAGCACCGCTCTCGGCTGACGTGTAGGTGTCGCATTGACGCGTACTTGACGATTCACTGAACCGCGCGGGACGAGCCGGAAGGAAGTTGCGAAGAACTGCGCGGCTTTGAAGCGGAGAAGCTGCGAACAGAACGACACTAAAATAGCCACAATAAGGAACTGTGAACGAACAAAAACCAACTAACAATAATTGGGAAATGTGACTAAACTAAGGAAGCTAGGTCGAGCTGTTAAAACATCCCAGCGTGCTGAAAGTTAAAACGTTCCAGCTTTTTTTACAGGTTAAGCTTAAATAAATGACACGTAATAAAAAAGCGAAATTATTCACTAATAACTAAGCTAAGCGCAACGAACAAACTTGTAAAAACAAGTATGCGCTGAATTACAATGATTTAGCAACTTCGCTTTTGGGGCCCAAGAAGACCCATGAGGCGAGAGCGCAGTTTGCTGCTTTTTGCCAAAGCCGGGGTTCCTAGCACTACGTCAAACGGGGCGTTTTCGACAACGAGAAACTCGTACCGCTGGCCGTTCCGCACGCTCTTGGACGTACGCACATCACACACGACCCGGCCCTTGAACTGCATTGCTTTTCCCTGGGCATCTTGGACGACAACGCCACTCGGTGGACCTGGGTAAGCAGGAAGCTTGAAGCATTCAAGTTGGGCCTTGTTAGATGACGCACACAGCCTTTTGTACAGGGACGCACGAACCATACACACGTTCGAACCACTGTCCAATACCGCGCTCACTTCGTGTCCATTAAACATGATGGGTGCAACAGCAGAAGGACCAACCACTTGCTTAAACTCTTTAGTAAGTGCCTTAGCAGTAGCTGCTAGCGAATGACAGAAAGCGGTCCCGGAGGTAGCCATCACTGGAGGACTGGTAGCGTCTGCGTCCTGATGCACGACAGTTGCATTACCACTGTTAACCACGGTCTTTGGTGGGCCGAACTGAGGGGGTCTTAGCGAGGGATTTTTGTCCCAGCACTTTTCGGCTGTGTGACCCATTCTGTTACAGAAGTTGCAAACGGTTGGCTGACGGCTACCGAACTTGGTATTGGTCGGAAACGGAACGAAGTTTGAACTACCCTGATGAAAGGCAGGACCCTTTTGAACGCTTGACTGAGGCGCATTCGGTACTGTTCCGTGCTGTACGCTTGATGACTTGCCAGAAAGTTGGAATGTTTTAACCGACTGTGACCTCTGTTCGTATGTAAGGACCATGCGCTTGAGGTCATCGTACTTTTTGGCTATGTTTGGTACCGAGTCAAGCGCGATTTCCAACTGCATGAGCAAGTCGGTTTCGCGAATGCTGTTGCGCAGGCTATCATGCTTAAGGCGGACCACGGAATCGGAATTTGACTCGTCTCCAAAAGCTTCAAATGCGCTGGACTCCAGGGCTGAAATGAACTCGGAGTAGGACTGTCCATTCCGGATAAGCATGCTAGCAACCTCTTGACGCCGCTTGGACTTAGCTAGGTCTGTGTTTTCGCCTAGTTTAAGACGCAACGCATCACGCAGCTCGCCAAACGAGATTCCAGGCCTGTCATGCAAAATCGACTTGTATTCACGCAGTGGTGCACTCGTTAGGTAGTTGCCTAAGTCTCGGACACAAGTTTCGCTGGAGCTGGCAGCGTACCGACGTTGGAAATTGTCCATGAATTCGGCAAAACTTTGTTTGTCTGCTTGACGGTTTCCCGAGAAAAAGGGCACTGCAGTGAGCGACTGCCTAGCGAAACTTTCCGCTAACATGCGGTTACTTTCCGTAATTTGACCGGTTAGATGACTTAGAACTGAAGCGAGATCGTCCGTACCTGCTGTCGAATGAGGCCGAGGCGGAATAGGCGGAGGCGTCGACATCCGTGCTGAACCTGACGGGGGAGCGGTATCACTGGAGGTGGCCGCTGAAGGGTCGACGAATGCCTTAAAACCATCGTATACTTTCGAGGACGAATGCGATGACGTACCGTTATTTTGAAGCTCCTCACGCAGGTCCTTGATCGTCTGCGAGAGCAGGACAACGCGTTGAAGCTGCGCCTTCAGTGCTGTGTCCGTGTTGTCGAGGTCCGCCTCGAGATCCTTGATCCGCCGGTCGCAAGCTGAGTGATCCTGAAAAGAACCAAGCTCAGTTAATTGCTTTTGCAAAGCATCTATTTTGCTGTTTTGAGTCGCCGTGATTGTGACCAGCTTATGGGCTTCCTTCTCAAGATCGGGTGGGTTGCATCCTAACACTATGCTTAGGCTGTTGCACAAGACAAGGTTTTCATTAAGCTCAACAATCCGCTTTGTCTTATCTGCAACGTCGTCCCGGGCGCTACTAAGATCCCGCTTTAAAGCGTCCATTTTGGCTTCCAGTTCCGCATACTGGGTCTGTGAAAGGGTAACACCCGCTTCCGTGTCAGAAGGAACTAGTGGATCGTCTTCTAAAGATTGCCTGTTGAAGTCCATCGGGCCGAAAAGCCTACCGCCTGCCTGTTGCTGAAATCTACTAGCAAAGCCGCCTTCGAAACCGTCGATGGAAGACTGTACTTTTCTTGTTAGAAAATCGAGCCTTCCGTCAAGAATCACTTCAAACTGCTGATCCTTTTGGCTCTTTTTAGCTAGCTTAACCAATTCTTGCAGGGAATCCACCCATTCGGCAGCCAGGTTTTCACGGAGATCCCGAGTGTTAACCTCTACCAGTTTCCTACCACTTGATGGGACAACCTCGGGCTCATTTGCCTTAACAAACTGCTCCATTTTGGACGTGAACGCTGCCTTAAGCGGGCCCTCGTGAGACTTAAACTTCTCTTTCAGCTTATTTTTTAGCTTGGGGTCGGGAATGACGCAGACTATGTCGCCTTGGAGTTGTTGAAATTGCGACGTGATGGCAGCCCATACCTCTTCGGCATCGACCATGGTACCGTCCTCGTCCGCCATCGACCGCAGAGCTGCTGAACGAAACCTAAACAAGAAGCGTTATTCAGCTGCAAAATGCGTATCCGCGACAAACGACAGTGTGCACGCGCAGAACACAAAATTCTAAGTGAATTGTGTCTCAAACCGAACCTAAAAGCTGACAGTTCCGATCAGCAAAAATGCCAGTAGCTAGCCGTAAATGAGACTGCTGCCTCAAAGTAAAATAACTACCGACTTTTCGAGAAAATTGTCCTCAGTCGTGTGCTCAGTGAGATGCTTCAACCTCTGAGTTAAGTGGAGACTTTAAGCCTCGAAAGAAATTCGTTGGTTTCGAGAAAAGCGCAGAACTGTGGCTCAGTTAGTCTAGTTGTTACGCCGGCCCGAGATCCCCATGTGGGAACCTAGTGTGTTTGCTAGCTTATAAGTCACGAATGCAACCTAGCTTATAGCGTACACACTGCCTCCTGTAACAGCTAAGCGCTTTCCTTTACTTTCAACAGAACTTCTAAATAAACGCGGGACACACAAGCTTACAAGGCACTACTAAGAACACGATAACAACAGGTAAAAAGACGACGAGTATAGAGCACTAGACGGAGAACTGACGACCGACGACCGATGATTTTTACAACTGAAATCCTACGGAGCCCGATTTTAGGGCAGACGGGAAGTTCTATCGTACGACGAACTATCGTTTTGAAACCGCGGAACATTTGCCCTGCTGAAAAGTACTTTGCTGGACGAGGCTTCGTCCAGCAGGACCGTGTTAAAACGATCCAGGAATTTTTCCCCAGACGGGCATCGAACCCGGGATGCAAAGAGGAAGCGCTGTGGCGCTATACACTAGGCCACCGCGACAAGTGAAGGCGACTGCGAAACGAGCGCCTATATGAACGCGGACGGAGCGGCGCAGCGCTCAGTTGAGTGCTGTCGCCCACAATTACACGTTTTAAGGCATGTAGAGCACTATGGGATACTCGCCATTCTTCACCATATTTGTCAGATTTTGATGAATTTTTGGTCAATTTTTGGCGATTTTGGGCAAAATTTCCTCTGTTTTCCGCGGGCCTTCGGCGCGCGGAGTGGCAAAATAATTATGGGCCCCCCCTCTAATTACCGGCCCCCCTCTAATTATAGGCCCCTTTGGACCCCAGGTGAATAATTATAGGCCCGGGCCCATAATTAGAGGATTTACGGTAACTACGTTGCGAACCAATAATGTGTATTGCTCCAAAAACTATCCTAGTTAACCTTAACCTTATTGTAGTCTATTTTTATCGCTTGACTCGAGAAGCCCTCAGTGGGGTGTGGTGTTCCGAAAACGCGGCAAACTTCCTGTTTCACGACAGTTTAAGGGACTTGTTGCGCAAGGACCAGGGCAACAATTTTCGTTCATCAGCCACTAAGTAGAGCAAGCAGATTGATTAAAAATCCCGTTGAAAGGCAATTATCCCCGATTTGAAAGACCTCTTCAGGACAGTGGCAGCAATGGTATAAGAACAATGTTATCACGTTGAGTGACCCGGCTTGAGGAGCTAGGTTGAGTGAAGAAGACGTCTTCGAGCAAAATTCCGACATATATGGGCACATGGTATTCATTTTCACTTTATTTGGTTAGTTTAATCTACAAGGGCATAGAGAATGAGACATCGCGACGAGACCGGGGACGTAGGTGTGGGGATCAGAGGCCTCGGCTCTTCATGAACTCTTCGTAGGGCGTGTAGAACCGCTGGGCGTCCTTGTCGGTGATGAGCTTCTTGTTGACGGCCAGGCTGACGATCACGCGGTGCATGTAGACGTACTGGACGTCCGTCTGCACGGAGCCGTGACGGCACGCGCGCAGCTCCCGCAGCACCGTCTCCATGGAGAGGGTCTCGCCCGCCTTCAGCACCCGGTCCGCCATCTCGAGGCCCACCACCGTGCCCGTACGGCCGATGCCTAAATGCGTGCGGTGTTAGTGGTACGCTACTCTAACGAAGGGACCTACCGGCGGAGCAGTGGACGAGCACCTTCCTGTCGTTCCTGATCTTCACGAGGAGACGCAGCGCGAGGAGGTAGGCTGCGGGGACTCCGCGGTCGGGCCAATGCTGCCAGTGCCAGTGCGCGACGGTCATCGACTCGGCCGCGAGCGTCAGCGTGAGGGTGGTCTTGCGGAGCGTCTGCGCGTCCGTCTTCTCCAGGTCTTGCGCCTCGTCGCTCCTGATGGTGAAGCCCGACTGAGTGGTGATCTAAAGCGTCGTGGATTAGCCCTGATGCCATCTCCTTTCCCACTTACCGACTTGCCCACGTCCGGTGGCCAGTATTGTGCGCACTTCTGCTTGCCGCCTTCGACGACGTCGCAGAGCATGACGATCGCGGTGCACTTCTCCTGCCACACAAGCCGCCAGAAGTCGTCGATGGTGGTGTCGAGCGGTCCCTGCGTGCAGATGAAGCGCTCCTCGTCGCCGTGCGAGCGGATGAAGTTCGCGTGGATGTAGTCTCCGCAGCTCGGCGCGAACGCGTCCTTCAGCACGACGCGCGATGGGTCGGTGCAGAAGACATCTGAAGAAGCAAGCGAGTGGGCCGTCGTCCATAGCACTCAATAGGCATACCTTTGTAGCGGTTCTTGGCGGCGTTCGCGTCGAAGGCGGTCTTCGCGGCGGGCGGCTGCATCGTCTCGGCTCGTATCCGGTTGAACTCGTTGGCGATCTCCACGGGTCCTCGCTCGATGACGGTCTGCGCGAACTCCTTGAGCTTCTCCGCGTAGGGTGTGTCCTCCACGCTGTTGTTCTCCGTGCGCGAGATCTTCCTCGGCTTCGGCTTCCGCTTCGGCTTGATCACCTGCTCCACTTGTGTGCCGTCGTCGTCGACTAAAGGGCCCGTCAGATAGCGGGCATGGCGTAAACATACCTTTGTCGGATCTCGGGTGCACTGAGCGACGACGGACGGTTGCGGCCTTCTTTCCCGGCGATCTCTTGGAGCCCTTGGAGGCGGTCGACTTCTTCGGGTCCGGCATCGTCGACGTCGAGGTTCGGTACGCGCTTGTAGTCGAGCTGAGCTAGTCGGTCGACGAGTCGTAGCTGGTAGGAAAGTAACGCTTAGCTCAGTTTGCGAAGCTCTTTATAGAATTCTGGAGGACGGGATTTGCATAGTACGGCTCCTCTCGCTAACGTTTTATTGTGCAGCGCAAGGTTCGCGATCATGCCGATCTTCTATACCGAACCGAAGCACTGCACACGACCAAAGTGACTTGTTCGAACTGTCGCGTCCCCAATGCCTTGGCCGAGGCTGCTCGCGGCGCACCTCTGGCAGTCGGTGTTACCTTGAGGTCGTAGTCGTGATCGAGAAAAATCGCTAAGTACAACGATTCAGGGTATGCTTCTGGATCCGATACCGCTAGTACGCACCATGCGACCGCTTTGGCACGCATGGTTGCGTGCATGCATGTCCAAAGCATGACGCATGCATTTTACCAAAGGATAATCATCCCCTGGTTGCCATTTGATTAGCTTTATCTTATTCTATCGTAGGTAAGAATCCGAGAAGCCCTCTTTCACCGTGTGTCAAGCCCACGCTGTTCGAAACTTTTAGAAGCCTCATCCACTCTTTAGTTTATAGTGATTTCTGGCTATATTCAGACGACAGAACTTGATGGTACTGTTAAATGTGGACTTAGAGGAGTGATCGGCGTATCAGAGTCGACTGGTTTGGTAATTGTTGCTTGTACGAGTAGCTAAAACTCGATGAAGCTTTACTCTCGTCTGGCGTGCTTACCTCTAGCTTGAGCGGTAACTGGGACCGCAATAAGCACTCGGTTTCCTCCATGCGGTCCCTCTTCTCCTTGACGATTGCGGCAATCTGGGCATCGGAGAGAAGCACCATCGGGTTCAAGTCAACGTTGGCACTGAGGGTTGCATCGAGTACCTAAACTGGAACATTCAAAAACAGGGCGGAGAAAAGAGTACTTTGTCCAGTTCCAAGGCGAATTCGTGGCTGAAGTGATGTATCAGCGACTCTTTTAGCTCTCTCAGTCCCTCTTCAAGATCGGATTTGGTACTTCTGAGTTTTTCGCAGTACTGGCTAAAACGTGTCATAAGCTCATGAAAACGCACACGACTAACCGGAATGCTTCCATCGATCTCAGTGCGTGTCCTTCGTGGTACTTCAGAGCACATTTAGCGCAGATTGTGTACCATTGGTCTTCGTCGTCGTCGCCGCGATTTACCGGGTTCTTTTCGCAACCAACGCATACCCACAGGTCTGGCTCCAAGCCGGGAGCTCGGCATTGCATGCAGCGGAGGCCCGACAGTCGCGCCAATTCTGCTTTCGTCATCATCTCGATTGCTTCTGCAAAACGTCGTGGAATACAACCTTGGGTAATTGCGAAGCAGTGCCCACCTTTCAGTCCATAGTTGGTTGGCAGCCCTTCCTCGGGTACTTTCGTTGGCTTGCGACACGTCGGACATTTCACGGTATCCGTTCTTCGTCCAACCTCTCGCATGCGGCATAAACAGGCAAGGCAGACCGAGTGACCGCACGTTAAGGTGCGTGGGTCAGTGTAGGTGTCGAGACATATGGGACAGATCACGTCCGCGTATTCCTTAGCAACATCCTTAGCTTCGTCGACGTCAGATTCGGTGTCTGCATCTCTTATTTGCTAAAGTCGCCGTGATTAGGTAAGCCCGTTGGTTCAGCGTAATCTTACGGTGACGCCTTCGAACTTGTAGAGCATGGCGGAGGTTCTGTCCCCATCGCAATGCACGAATACCGTTGTGCCACCGTTGGCAATGCGCAGAGCGAAATTGACCGCGGTTCGAGGCAGTGACACAGCAAGTGATGTCCTAAACTGGTCACTGGCTCTACATGTTCAGAGGGTAGAACGCTTCGCGAGCGCTCTGTGCGCTTTGTACCAAGACTTTGTACTTTACATCAGTCTCAAAGATAAGCATGGGCTGCGCATGAGCTTTCCAGGACTATGGAAAATCGACAGTTTCTTCAATATTGGGTGGCTTACTTGAGCCAGCAAAAACTCTGTATGTCCAGCAGCCACACTTCGTTGCAAATGCCAGAGGGTAGAGCTCGTCGAGCAACGGAAAAGACGCATTGATCCCTCTGCCAAGCGTTGCACCATATTGCTAAAGTGAAATTTTTCTGTGTCACTTGCGTAATTCAAACCTTTTTTCGTTGGTGACTGTCCAGTTGTCGGATCCGGTGCTATATCCCGAATGTCCCATCCTTCCTCAGCTTCATCCGATGACGTTCGGATGCAAGCCGTGGATATTCCTGTTTGCTCCAACTGAAGGAAATGCAGCTTCTAAAAATCTTATCGTATACCGAAAGTACGTGGATTATTTTGACCGAGTTCACAATGAACGGCAACTCCCATCGTCCACTCGACAGCGTACCGGGTTTCAAAGTCTCGAGCCGCATTTGCGAACAGTTGAAAACACAGTAGAGGAATTTCAGCGCGTCAGAGCTGCTCTGATGGAAGCGAACTTCCTTACCATAGCGCTCATAAAATACCAGCTAAAACCGACCAGTGAGAGGCACGAGATGACGAGACGCTCATACTGCTATCCTGTTCCCGTCCTTATGCGCGGAGTAGGCGAGCTTAGACGTGCGGATGTTGGGCGTGCGAATCTTCTGCTCCTTTAGGTCCACAAGAAACTCATTGCACGAGAGCGCAAAGACCACCATGTAGAAGGCTTTCCGGTGCTGGTCGTAGAGTAGCATAGAAATTCGTTCCGAATGTTCTTCGGTCTTCCAAGTGAACAGGCAGTAGCGGAGCCATTTTCGACGTCGGTATTCCTTGTTGTACCTTAACTCGACCAGATGGCAAGCACTAATACATTGCTTGGTAATTGCAAAACACTCGATGCGGTTTTGACGCTACGCAGTACAACCTGCTTACCACTGAAGCACCTTTCGCTCGCCATTTTCCATTGACACCGAGACAACTGCATTCTGAGCCGGATCATAGAAGAATGCTTTTTTGCCGTCGTCCGAAACCGCCATGGCGTTGACGGCGGAGTTGACTCCCGCAACTTGAGCCTGGTTCATTGTTGCATCTTCCATTTGATCTGTCAAAAACAAAGCCTCAAGCCAAAGATGAGCCGAGGTGCGAAGGTCCAAGCTATACGAATGCTGAAGGAAAGTGGCAAGCGAAAAATCGAGGACTCGCAGTGAATGACCAAAAAGACGCATTTCTTCGCGAGAAAGCAAACAAAGCGATTGATCATACCGGCCATTCCGGCGTGCGTTTGATATGCAATCCTGCCCTCTACGCACACAATGCAGGATTCTTGCATGTACTAGTCTGCGCAGTAATCAGGCATGGGAGCACCTACTCGGAAACAAATAGCAAGGCTAAAATTTAAGTATTGCTGAACTCTGCCTGTTCGAAGTTTGGTTGCCCTAGTCAGGCTACTAGACCTTTCGCTTTAAAGGTTGCTAATTAAGTCCATTGCAGTTCTACGCGACTTCTCTGCCCTTTGTGACGGTTTGGATGTATTTGCATACAATACTGTTAAAGCATCTTGAATGACTGAGTCTTGAATGACAGGTGGGGTAGCTTATCAAATCACGAACGTGTCACGGCCTCTGCTCCAGAGGTTGGTCGGTGATGCGTTTATTGCTAGCAGCTCGAATGCACTGCACCCAATGTGAGTGACAGTCGCGCTTTTTCAAGCTTACTTGCGGCAGTTTAGCTCTAAAGCAGGGCGCCAGGCAGTCCCACTTCTCCCGCAAGAGGCCATGGATCGGGTAGTTCATATGTCAGTCATGAGTTATCAGCGTAACTCGCGTATGCTGGGAACTACATAAGCGGCACGCATGGCCAGCATAGCCAGTCTTCTGACCGCCATCCGAACCGATCATGAGGAATATCGTCCTTTTGGTTGGGCTCTGCGCACTTGCCGCTTCGGCAAGGCGTCTCGATCGCTCCAGCGAATCGTCGTCCGAAGACATCCGCAAGAACAACGTGAAGCCGTTCACTCCCGGAAACGAGTACAAGGTACGCGGTCTCTTTCGCTTGTGGTCAACAACTGTGACGTTTAGTACCGATACGATGCGCAAGTCAGCACGGGCTTCTCTCAGCAAGTCTCGGAGCAGAACTCTGTCTCCCGCATCCAAGCCGATGTCCGCATCCTCTTCATCTCTCAAGACGAGGCTGTCCTTCGCATGAACAACGTTCGCTTTGGACAGCTCAACGATGAGGTATGTGCTTCCTAGAGCCCAAAGGATACGACCTTTAAACTTTAGATCGAAACCACGAAGCGCATGCACCCAATGCGCAAGTTCGAGGAGAAGGACTTCCCTCAGGCTATGAAGAATCAACTACGTCTGCCAACGCGCTTCGCTATCCGTGACGGCAGCGTCGAAGAGATCCAGTTTCACAAGGAGGACACCGCTTGGTCGAAGAACGTCAAACGAGCCATCCTTAACCTCGTGCACCTCAACCTGAAGGGCAAAACCTCTGAGGAGCTGCGCGACGAGGACAGGTAAGGCTAAGATATACATTTACGTCACATGTTCCTTGTTTAGCTCATCGTCCAGCGCACAGATGAGCGCGCGCCGCTCGTTCACGCAGCCAGAGGTAAGCACTTTTCCTTACCGCTTTTCTGACACGTTTGAACCGAGGTCCGGTTTATGGGACTACACTCATCTCCATTCTAGACCACTCTGGAAGGACTCTGCCAGACGACGTACACCGTCCACGAGTCCCAGGAACGCGAGTCCAGCGAGGATCGGGCCTTCAACGTGACGAAGTCCATCGATTTTAAGCAGTGCGAAAAGGCGGCCGATGTCGCTTACGGCTTCCAGGCCGCTGCCATCCATGCAGACTGCATTGCCGACCGCGAACAAAGCCCGAAGCAGCAGTCACCAATGTGCGACAAGAAGACTGTGAAGGAAAACAAGATCGACCGCTCCACCGTCCTTCGCTACGTGCTCCGCGGCACCACCGAGAACTACGGCATCGAATTCGCCGAAGTGATGTCTCAGTACGTCGTCAAGAGCCTCAAGATGGAGTCCAAGCAGGCCAGCATGCACGTCACCGCGATTGGCCAGCTGACATACCAGGGTAAGTAATGATCGGATGCTCATGGTGAGAGATAATCACACTATGCTTGATGCAATGGTGCTACCATCTATGTGCTGTAATGCGCTTACGGGAAGCTGATTTATTGAACACAAAGCTTAGTGCGTTTATGCTTGCTCGAAGTAGCCATTATGGTATAGTTTCAGACGCTTCGCAGGGCCAGGCGAACGACGACGAGACCTTCTCCGACAAGAAGGACAACCTCATGTACTCCAGCGAGTGGGACCTTGCCGAGAAGCGCTTCTACATGCTTGGAGATGAGGAGTACGGCCGCGAGTCGCCCTTCAAACAGGTCCGCTAACACAAACTCTAGCCCATGAAACCGGTCGGTCTTATTTAACCCACACTGGTGTTTAGGTCGAAGGCAAGGTTGAGCGCGTCTTTAACCTCCTCAAGGAGATCTCGACCGGAATGGAGAGTCATGACAAGGAGGAAAACGCCATCGCTATGGAGGCCGACCGCGTCGTGGAACACATCCGAATGTGCACCAAGACCGAGCTGAAGGAGATCAGCGAGAAGATCGTGAGCTCGGACATGCCTCGCGATTCTAAGCTCTCTGAGCACGCCCAAGAGAAGGTCCAGCAGCGCATGACGCATCTCTTCTACGACGCACTGGCTGTCGCCGGCACTCAAAACACCATCAAGGTTAGTGAGTGTTTTGGGAAACGCACGGCATTTCGTGTTAGTTTTAGTTCCTCACTGAGAAGATCTCCAACAAAGACATCCCGGTTGCTAAGGCCGTGACTGCGCTGAAGGCTCTCCACGGACTGCCCGCGCCGTCTAAGATCCAAGTGGACACCATGCTTGCGCTTTGCCAGTCCTGGTCCGTCAAGGAGTCCGCTCCGCTAAAGCAGGCTTGCTGGCTCACCTTCGGCTCCATGGTGTCGGAGCTCTGCGAGAAGCCTGCCGACATCAGCGCTGACAACGAGGAAGAGCTCTGCCCTGAACAGACCAAGGAATCTTACAGCCACGTATGGCGTTTAAGAAAACTGCATGTGCACGACTGCCAAACTTAGATCCTGGTACAAGAGTGCAAGTCGTCGGAGCACATGTATGAGAAGGTGCTTGCCATGAAGGCGCTCGGTAACTCTGGCTTGGAACAGTCCGTTCAACATTTGGAGAACATCATCAAAGACCGCAGCGAGCAGCCCGTTCTCCGCATTCTGGTACGCGCCAGCTAATGCGAATGCCTAGGTATCCGTTTATTTAGGCCATCGACGGACTTCGTCGTCTACGACAGACGATGCCCAAGAAGATCCAGCGCCTCTTGATGCCGATCTGCGAGAATGCCGACGAACTACCGGAGGTGCGCATGTCGGCCGTCTCTATGATCCTTCAGACCATTCCCGAACAAGGGTAAGTACATGTGCGTGCTTAGCGCTAAATCTTTGACGGATTGTAAGCGTGCACTGATTGTCCTTACCTACTGGGCATTTAGCATCGTCGATCAGCTGATCTACAAGCTGGCCAAGGACGACCGAGAGCAGCTCAGGGCCTTCGTCTACACGTCTCTCAAGTCGATGGAGGCGTCGCCCTTGCCGGCTGAACGCAAACTGTACGGGTCTACGAATGCTGAACCTATCCATCATATCATATAGGGCCCAACACCTGCGATCTGCTCTGAAGGCCGTGAACTTCGACAATGAGAAGATGCGATGGAGCCGCCGCTTCAGCCTACCGCTCTACAGTCAAGCTCAGGAAGAGGGGCTCATCCTCAACCTGGCGTCGATCTTCTCGAACCGCACCGCTCTACCCGTTCATCTGGCCGCCAGCTTGGACGGACTGCTCAACGACGAGTTGGAGAGGAACCTGGCTAAGCTCAGCCTGTCGCAGATCGACCTGGACTGGATGCTCGAGAACATCACCGCACCGCTCTTCGGCCGCCACAGCCAACGCGAGGAGCGTCACCACGAGGCCAGCAAGAAATCGCTGATGGACATGTTCCGTGGCCTCTTCACCAAGGCCCGACGTGACGACATGGACCAGCCCTTCGGCATGGCCGTTCTCCGAATTGCCGACTTCGACCGCATGATTCTTCCGCTCGCTGAGCGCAACCTGCCTGAAGAGGTGCAGAAGG
Organism: Aphelenchus avenae; assembly: GCA_020875895.1. NCBI lineage: Eukaryota > Metazoa > Nematoda > Chromadorea > Rhabditida > Aphelenchidae > Aphelenchus > Aphelenchus avenae. Next base: position 429,377 of record JNEY01000007.1, read on the forward strand.
CGATCCGTGGTGAGGGTGAGAAGTTCAACCTCCAAAAGGTCCTCTCCTCACTTAACGGCCACTTCCGCATGAGCGTCATGAATTCCTTCGGCGAGAAAACCGCCAAGATCCCGACTAGCGTGGGCCTGCCGCTCCGCTTCCACCAGTCCGCGCCTGTCCTTGCGTCTATCGACTCATCGCTGAAGTCGGGCTCAGAAGAGGAACTCAACGTCAAGGCCGCTGTGAAGCCACAGATCATTGCCGGTACGTCTAATCGTCCAATCCCGTTTTTTTCTTAAAGACCCGTATACGTTTTAGGATCCATTCACATCGCCGAGATCTGGACCCCAATGCTCCTTACTGGCGTCGCCAACGTCCGCTCACTGGGCGCCCGTGTACCCATCGTAATCAAGGTCGCGAAGGCCAGCGGAGAGATTGTCGCCAAGGTGGAAACGCCCACGAAGAACATCCGCTTCTTCGGCTTCCAGACAGTGCCCGCGACGTTCGTCCTGGAACTCGATCCGAAGACGTCTCTGCCGAGCAGCAGCCGCGGCGTGAAGTCCGTCCACAACCGCCAGGCCGAGCACCGCCTTCAGGACTTGGACATGACCTACGGACGTCACGCCCGCTTGCCCGTGGCAATCTATGGTCGCTACCATGCGCCTCGTCACTTCACCGTGCAGGACGCGATCGACATGTTCAGCACCACGGAGAATCACGTACACGTTGAGTTCCAGCCGAGCAACGAGTCGCCGAAGTAGTGAGTTTCACATACACTGTGTGGGTTACAAAGATTAACGTTTAGTATCGCACTGGGCGCCAACATGAAGATGTTCGAAGAGGCCCGCAATGCGCAGCCGAAATTCGACAAACTCTTCAGCAACGCCGCGAAGTTCGAGCACGTCTACCCGGATGAGTACGCCGACTTCGATGTGGACCGCAACAGCGGACGCGACTCGAAGGTGCGCCAATTCATCGAGTGCTTCGAGATCAAGAAGGCGTACACGCACTCCCTCGAGCTCACCGCCAAGACCGTCGGTGGCCAGCGCGACATCACCGCTCAGTCGAAGCTTGAGCTGACCTGCGAAGCCGCCCCAGGCTACTGCAAGGCTTCCCTTGAAGCCGCACACTCCACCAGCCAAGACAAATGGACCATGGAAGCGGACGGTGAGGTGATCCTACCGCTGGGCGCTACCGACGCTGAGCGTCTTGATGAGCTGCCATCCAAGCAGAACCGCTTCGTTGCGCAGATGCAGGCCAAGTGGGGAGCTGAGAAGAACAACCGCCAATCCGTCAACGTCCGCGTCATCGGGGAGCCTGCAATGAACCGCCAGTGGCGTGCCATGCTGTCCGAGCACAGCAAGAACCGCAAGGAGATCCAGAAGGTGACGCGCTTCATCAACCACTTCGATCTAGTCGCGGAGTACGAGCTGCAGCAGGATGCGCTCAACGCCGCCAACAAGGCGCTCGATGCCGTTAAGGCGTACACCTACTGGAACACAGAGACCGAGCTCGTGCGTAGCACGGAGGGTCAGCTGAAGGCCAACGTCCTCATCGACGCCATCTCGCGTCAGTACGCAAATGTCTCCGTGCAGACGCCGACTCAGAAGCTCCGCGTCGACTCCTACCTTCTTCCCGTCAAGATGGGCCCTCTCCCGCTGATCCGCCAGGAAACCTCTCCGAAGCGGTCTGCCTGGGATCTCGTGGCTAGCGCCGCAATGTCCTCTGGTACCCAGTGCAAGATCAATGAGGGAAGCGTGAAGACATTCGACGGAGTCTCCATCGACGCACCGCTGCCGCCATGCTACGTCGTTGTGGCCAAGGACTGCGCCCGTGATGAGCCTCGCTACGCCATTCTCATGAAGCAGGCTAGCACCGGTGCTAAGTCGAAGGTGGGTCTTACTCGACGTTAAATTTTCGAAGATTTTTGCATGTTTCGTTATGTCGAGAATGGAACGGTTAGCTAGGCCGGTCCACTCAAGGCAGCTCTAATGACGGCTAGAGCCTCCGTCTCTGGATCCTAGAGAGTTGACTTTGCGCCCTCCGAGAACACTGCACTTCTTGACGCTGCTGGTGGTTCTTGCACTGCAGGCCTGGATGCCGAATGTAGAAGCACTTTATTTGAGAAGAGACGAGAAAGACCCAACTAAAATATAGGATTTAGTTGGGTAGGAACAGGCTAAAAGGGAAGTGAATACAGTGGGAAAATAGGAACAATTTTAGGCCAGGGGAGAGTCGGGTTTCCAGCAACCCCGCATTGTCGGCGGGAAGAAGCCTTCCACCTTCCTCGGGGAGTCGGGCTTTCAGCAACCCCGCATTGTCGGCGGGAAGAAGCCTAGTCACCTTCCTCCGTGGGGACACGGGTGCACACTGACTGCGGTCGCCGACGGTGGTGAAGTGGAGTCCTGGGCTGCCACGAAGCTGCGTAGAGCAGGCGGGCTGCAGCATTTGAAATGCAGCGGGAAGTCGGCGTCGGTTGGAGGTCGAAGTGCACTGCTGGCGGCTTGGTTGTTGACTGCACGCCAGAGTGAACGCGACGCAGCACGCACGCGTCCGCAGGGCGACGCGGGAGTTCAAATCGATGAACTCGCGACTCCGTTCGCGACACTGGCGAGGGCGAGCGACGACGCCGAAGAGGTGGTGATGGTGACGTCGGTGCAGTGGCACAAATGGGGGAACAGTGGAAGAGAAACTAAGAACTTGAAGCGAGGAACAAGAATACAAGAACTGAATGGTGGAAACTTGGAAACCGTTACAATAAGTGAAAGTGGAAACAAACAACTAAACTACAACGAAATCAAGGTGAAAAGTGATCGGTGTTGGCACGAGATCGCGACGGGGATCAGGCGTCGTGCTCGGGGTCCGTATCCGGCGATCGAGTCGGGGCACTTAGTCCGGGCACCGGAGTCGCGGGCTGCAGGAGCGAGGCCTTGAGCTGAGCGAGTCCGGCGAGGAGCGGCGCGATCCGAGCTTCGAGGGCGGCGATGGCGGCAGAGGCTGCCGGGTTGACTGCAGGTGCAGCAATGGCGGTGGCGTCGGTGGCAGATGAAGACGCAGCGTCTGAGGTAGCCGAGGGCTGGTGAGCTGCCTGGGCATCGGTTGCGGCTTCGGTGTCCGGGACGCTAAGGGTCTGTTCGGCGATGGTTGCCGAAGTCGATGGGGTCTTGGAGCCGGCTGGAGCGTGCGGAGCCGAAACCGGACCCGCATTGTCGGCGGGACCCGATCCCTGAGCTACCGCAGGCAACGGTGCGGCATTGTCGGCTGCTCCCGTGCCTTTTACGCTTTGACGTGTCTGATCTGCCGGCGGATCAGCCCTGGGGGCGGCGGGCAGAAGTCGCAGCTCGGTCAGCAGTACTGATCCGTTGGTGTTGAAGCTGGCAGCTGTGATCGGCACGTCGTGACGGCTGGCGGCAGTCTTCACGGTGTCGACGCCGTTGTAGTGGTTGTCGGGCATGCTGGCGATATCTGAAAGTAGAACAGATAGGCAGATGCCGAGGCGCGACACAGAAGAGCAGGCGGCCGTTGACTGAGGAATCTTCCCGATAGGATAGAGGTGTTCCAGGGAACGGTTAGTTTCCCGCTTGGTCGTGGCGTAGCGGATGCGGGCGGACCGGGCAAGTCCGTCTGAGTGTGTCAGGAGCTCGAGCACCAGAGCGAGGCGCCACTCGGAGCGGGGTACGTCGGTCTCGGAGACGAGGACGAGGTCTCCCGGTTCGATGGTTGCTTCTCCGTGTGGGCGGTGCGTGCCGTCGATGCCTCGGTTGCGTAGCTCGAGGAGAACTCCGTCACGGAACATCTTCCAGAATGAGTCCGCTAGGCGTCGTGCTTTGACGAGGTCCTTGATGATCTTTGCGTGGAGCTTGTTCTGGCCGGGTCCGATGAAGTCGGGATCGTCCGGAGCGCTGTCGTCCGCAGGCGGGTCCAGAGGGTACTTGTGCGCCTCCTGGTCGAGCATGGGGATGAGGAAGTCTTGCGGCCTGATAAGAATGAAGTCCGTATCGCTGTCTGCCACATAGGATAATGGGCGACAGTTGGCCGTGTGTTCCGCGCAGAGAAGTAGTGAAAGGAACTCGACGACGGTCGGCTTAGTTTTGCCGACGCTGCGTCGCAGACTGTGCTTGATGAGCCCGATGAGCCTCTCGTAGACGCCTCCTTTCCAAGGACTGAGCTCGGTGATGGTCTGCCATTCGATGTGGTGACGCTGGCAGAAGTCGAGGAGCCGTTCTTCGTCCCGGGTGAGGGTGGCATCGTTTGGATTTGGTGGATTGCCGCGCGGAGCCAGCACAGCGGAGGGTCCCGCATTGTCGGCGTGACCACGCTGCTGCAGACGCCCCGCATTGTCGGCCGGGCGCTGCTGCTGGGTTCCGTGGGCTGACGAGGAGGCGGCAGCAACGGGCATCGGTCTGGCGGCTAGTCGGGCACTGACGACTTTCCGAACGGGCTGCATCCTTTGAGCCGGTTGAGGCTGGGCAGGACGTCCTCGTATGCGGTTGATGACCTCGCGAGCGGTGATGAAAGAGAGGCCGTTGTCCGAGAGGATACGGCAGGGGAATTCGCGTCGATAGCCAAACCGCTTGAGCGCATGCAGGAATGCGTCCGTGGAGAGGTCGTCGCAAAGTTCCAAGTGGATGCATCGCAGGGTCATGCACACGAAGATGCAGACGTAGTACTTGGAGACGTAGTAAGCGCCGGAGCCGTTTGGCGCGCGCAAGTAGACCGGACCGAAGAAGTCCAGACCCGTGAAGTAGAACGGTCTTGCGTTGGTGACTCGCGAAGTAGGCAGCTGCGGCCAAGGGGGAACAGCGAAGGGTTGCATCGACTCCCTGCGGCAGGTGAAGCAGTACTTGCGGAGAACGTTCCGGACGGTGATTCTGCCCTTGGTGAACCAGTAGCGCATGCGGAGATTCGCCAGGGTGGTGGCTCCTCCGGCGTGCCCGTTGATCCGGTGGTATTCGAGGATGATGAGCTCGGTTTCCCGTGCTTCTCGCGGTAGGAAAAGAGGCGTGAGAGCCGTCGGGCGCAGCTTCATGTTGCCGAGGCGTCCCTTCACGTTCAGCAGCCCGTGGGATTCGAAGATACCCAGATTCCTGCGATCGGCAGCCGAAGGCGGGTGTCTGAGTTGGGTCTTTCTCAGGATGATCATCGTGACGAGTTGGAGATCACGAAGCGTTGGTTTACGGCCGAGTGTTGTGAAGCACGGGCCCATATCGAATCCGAGAGCGGGTGCGTGACGACGCGTCTTGTTTCTGCGTGCCAGGGAGCGGCTGATGATGCGCAGGCCGGCAGCAGCGAAGCGGACGACGTAGTACTGGATGCGTACCAGTCGTGGCCAACGGTCGTACTTCTCCTCCATCTGGCGTGGAAGGATGGGTTCTGACGGAAGCATTGGTGGTTTAACCGCATTGTCGGCGGTATTGGCCACCGCAGCTACGGCGAGGTAGGTGGTAGAGGTCGGCAGTCGGGGTTCAGTGATGGTGTCTAGTGGATTTTTCTTCTTCCGCTGCGACCGTTGCTTGATCCACTGCGAATTGGGCTGCGTTGACTGCCCAA
>JNEY01000007.1:444926-512882 GCA_020875895.1 Aphelenchus avenae
AGCAAACTATCAGCATCGATATCAGAATGTAGGTAGCAAATTAGCGGTTTGTCGTTCATGTCGGTTTTTTGTTGATAAGATATATAGCAGTCGAGTGATGGCACTGGTATCGGCAGTTTGAAGCTGCATGCGTCGGTGAGGAAATGCTCTCTACCACTCAGCTTATCCTTCCGTAGCGTTGAGGCATCACTGTGGTGGATAATGTACTTGTGCTTGTGTGCTATGCTAGCCCGTATACTGCGCAACCCGCTACGGGCAGTGCACGATGGGATATCGCCGCGAAAACCTCTTAACGGTAGTGGTGCGGGCAGCTGCGACGAGAGTCGAGAGTGACTGAGGCGGTGCGTTTATCGACTGGTGCGTCAGTGGTTTCTGACAATGTGTCCGTTCCGCACGGAGGCTTCTCCGTCCACCGCAAAGTCGACATTATTTTCATTCGTTTTTATATGCAGAACTCTTTGAGATTTCTCCTCCTGGGGCTTGCAAAGGAGTGTATGGCTGCTAGTGGGTGCCAAAGCGAGCACTTAGGTAATCTAGTGGGACTTAGAGATAGTTAGAGCGACATGCTGTGGCAACACGGTAATTCCGTATGCTAGCGGTACCCTATGCAGGAAAATTCGCATGCCATGTCGTGTGCAGGCATGGCGTAGCCATGCCCATTATGCGCTTCCACATGCAGAACCTAGCATGTTTGCCCGTGCGCAACGACAGAGCCAGAAGCCTGTGGTACGGGAAAACTGGACAGTCAAAAATCGCTACCCAACAAAATGAAGAAAGTCAACAAAACGAGTCTTCAGCTTCACCCAGCCACCGGATAACCTTTAAACTAGCTAAATTTAGCCCTCCGCCTAATTGACCTCCTCAAGTCACCTTTAAAGCACGAGTATTATGCATGAAGTTAATCTACTCTAAGGTCATTTTTAGAAAAAAAGGCATGTCCATGTCCAAAGACATGTTAGACGACAAAAGGTAAAATCTTTGAGCATTTTAAAATTTCAAAATCATCCAAAATTTAGTTTTTAAACAATTCTGACACCGGGGTCAAAATAAGGTAGTTTACGGTAAAAAAAGTTAGGGGCGGGCAGGCGTTGTGTGCCAACGCCGCTGTGCTCGCGTTAGCGCACGCGAAAGGCTAGTATCTTACATAATGGTCTTGTACGGCGTAAGCACAATTCCATGCATAGTGCATCAGCAGTTTTTAGCTCGTTTGACTTCACTCATCCATCTACCTTGCACGTTAAGTTTACAGTGATACTTTACGCGTGTTTGCACTTTGATTGGCGTTAAGCTGGACATGTTTTTCAGAAAATGTTATTCCAAAAAAGCAAGCATGGTGCAGTACGCCAAATAATTTAGCTGCGTGCGTTCGGAAACTAACACTCAGCCAAACAAGATGACGCTTTATCTAATGAGCACGTTGAATTCTGGTCAGCGGTCTCTCAAACTTTCTAATTATTTATCTTTTTAATCCGCCAGTTGTCTAGTGTGGAATTCAGGATAATAAGGGCGACTTCAGAATTGTCACACCCTCAACCCATTCTCGGTATTCCGACATTTAGCGCAATGTAAATGACCCGCCGCTATCCGCCTTCAGTGAAGTTTTCACTATTATATGCTCAGTTTTCGGCTAAAGCTTGGCTAGTTTAGCCTACGGCAAGCATTTCTTTCTCTCTGTCCGTCTCCAGTCGATCGCGTTCATTACCCTTGTTGGTTCTTGTAAAGTTTAGAAGCACGACTTGAGGACTGAGAATTATGAATGGTTGTCAGTTAGAATTCAGAAGTCAGAGTAAATGGCGACTTAAGAATTGTTATGCATCTCAGACTATTTAAGTGGATTTTCTTCTAGGACGCGCTCACTCCTCTGCTCCTCTTGCTCCTTCTTGCCCCTCTTGCTCCTTGCTTCTGTTGCTCGGTGAACCTGACGAGCAATCACCGATCCCTCATTTACCGCTCTATTGAGTTGCCTTGTGCTTGATGAGGTCCGAGTTGAGTGGAATATAGTATCAAAGTAGTACAGACTTGAGTTTACTCAACTGACCGATTGAAATAGTACCGTTCTACCCTTCCCGGTCCGTATTTGTGACTGTTCTCCATCTGTTCTCTCCCTGTGCGTCTTCTGAGACACGTTATAATGAAAACACAACTTCCTGGTAGAAGCGTGTGGGATCGCAGCTAAGATGCTGGTCGCTCGTGCTCAATGCGATATTGATTGGCTTTCATTCTGCGATCTCCGCGCGACCTGGTTTCCTTTGCCAGTTTGGGGGATTCGAGCGCATCTCATTGTGTTCCCTGCTAGCAATCATGTGCAGTCCATTCTTGCAGCAGTTATTAGTGTCCTATGACGTCCGCTTCGAGTCTACTTATTCTACGGTTCTTCCCATCGTTATGGGTGTATTTAGGCAAAAAAGTGTCATCTAAAACATACTAGCTTTCCTGTCCTAGGTTCCGAAGTTTATTAGGTATGCACGATTAAAGTTGGCTCTTCAGTAACGGTTGACATTGGTCGCTTTCGTTTGCATTTGCTACACTCGTCGGTTTTCACCACCTATAAGGAGCTCGCACATAACGGGAGCCTTCGCTAGGTACTGCGGTGCAATCGTAACGTCTTTCAGCATGCAGCTAAGCTCGTTCCATGTTACCGAAAACTGATGTATGCGTGGCCCAACTGACTCCGACGTTTTAACGCGCAAACTTGCAAAACGATACGCGGTGTTCGAACCGAAGGTTTACTGGCAAAATATGCGATAGAGCTGAGTTGGAGATTCATAAGTACCTGCAGCCTTTGCCAGGCCCGGTCGCGTGCTCGGCTTCCGTCGCACCTTCTCTTCGATTTTTTTCATTTTGTTGTGCCCTCGAGGGAATATTACATTCTTTGGTTACTTGGGTACTTCCCCCCACCTCAATCTGACTGCATATTGTTGCGGAATATGTTTGTCGATTTGTTTCAGTAACCCTCGACGATAGCGAGTATTGTCGGTGTAAAGACACCGTCGATCGGGTGTGTGCGATTCCTGCTGGCTTCCTTCCAATTGCGAACAAATTTCGGTGGAAGGCGAGCGGAATGAGCTAGCGCTGGTGGGCCACGAGAGCGGACGACATTCCGACAGCCACAGAGGGTCCGCTGAGGGAAGACCGCAAAAGGGTGATGAGAGGCGGCGAGGAGAGGGCGCAGCGCGTGTCGCCTGAAAACGCCTGTGTGGCGGTCGGGCGATTTAACCTAGAGGCGCTCTCCTGCGACCAGGTCCCTACTGCTGCTGCCGCCGCCGCCGCGGCCGCTGTTGTCGAGAGCCACCGCCGCTGCCTTGTGGTGGCGCGTGCATCCGTCGCGGGCTTCGTCAGGCGGGCAGCAGCGGCAGCGGGTCAGCGGTGTGCATAACGCAATGCGAATCCATAGTCGGTGCACTCGGTTCGTACGCCGCCAGCACCAGTCCACAAATGAGATGTCAATAAGGTGTCAAAAGCAGTTTCTCGCATATCTCCCTCTGAATCGCTTACCGATGCCGACGTATGAAGTACACTAGGTGCGACCCCAGCAATATCACTTCACGGGTCGATATCTTGTTCGTAGCGCGCTTTGATCTAAGCTATCACTAATCTGCTTCCGTCATACCTTCTTTCGCTTTTGTCGTGTCGCGTGTCATTCGCGCCTGCTTAATCAGTCTGCGATTTAGCTTGGTCGACACATCCCGGACAAGAACGCATCCGGATGCCTTACTGCATGCAGCTTTACACATAATATTTTCGCATATCCACGCAAATGCTATCGAGCGAAGAGACCGACTATTTTTCCGGTACCGGTGCCTGCGTTGATTCCTCAGTGTGGCGTCCATCGCCAAACGACCCCGTGCAAGTACGTCTTTTATTCTTCATTCATCATCGTTAGCATGGTTTTCAGCAGTACAAAGTGAACTCATCTATCCCACGGAACGGATCAGGACCATACATGAACGGTGCCATATGTAAGTCTACCGATTCCGGGATCCACCGATTCTGTGCGCTTATTTCAGTCGACGATTCGAAGAGTTGGGGCAACGGCCGGCCGCCTTCAGATCGGCGATGGAACGAGCAGGGACTTGAGAACGACTTCACGCGCGGCAAAGGCCAGCATCCGATGGGCGGTGAATTCGGCTCCAACCCACCTAACTGGGGCCAACGAGAGATCAACCAAACGACGCCGTGGGACATGCCTCCTGCAGTCGTTAACCGCCCGCCGCCTCAAGGCTTCCACGCCGACGGGATGCAGCAACCCAATCGCTTCATGCCGCCCAACAGTACGTGGAATGCTTCCGCTAGACCTACCCAGCATGTTTAGTGAGCATGGACAATGGAACTTCACAGTGGAAGTCCTGGACGCCAATGCCGGGGCTCATTCAGCAGCCATGGGACGCCATGCATCCACCGAATGGCAGCTACGGCGCGCCGATGCCACCATACGGGCAGCAACCGAACGGTCCAGTTGGCATCCTACCTCCTCCGCTTAGCCGGACCGCGATGCCACCTCAAATGCCGATGGATCCCCAGATGCAGCAAGCAACACAGTGGAACGGCAACCGAGCTCCAGGGTTCGTCGCTCCACCCGCTAACTGGTGCCAACCGGGAGCACCGCCTTCGCTGGCAGGGCCGCCGCTGGCAGGTCCCGAACAGGTACGCTCAGTTTGGACGAAAATCGAAACAATCAACGATCTTTAGCATCCACAAGGCAGGTACTACGACCCGAACCCGCAGAACCCAGGACCATGGGTCACGCCTCAGAACGTGGAGACCAACTACGACATGTTCTGGCACGACCCCAACGCGAAGATGAAGAAGGTGCAACGCGATACGGGCACATCTGTTTGGGGAGACCCAGGAGCTCAGCGCGGTGTATGTGTACGTTTTTGTCTAGATCGTCAGGCTCATTATAGCACTGACAATGCCGCATCGTCGGCTCACGGTCCTAGTTGGGCTAACACTCTACCGATGTCTTCCGTCAAATGAACGAGGACGGTTTAGGAGATTCGTCGCTGGAAAACGGTCGAGAACGAAGACTACGCAGTGTCAAGCGCCGTGCCGAGTGGCGGCGACTGGTCCACCATCCCAATCAGTTCGCCGAGTACCGAGCACGAGCAAGAATGGAGCGGTGCCAACAACCCGAACGTGACGAGCGCCGATGGCACCGAGCGGTGGGCCGGTGCCACCGCGACGACACCTTCAGGCGTGGCTACGTGGGGCGAGGGCAAGGATAATGCGGGACCGCATGCTGGCATTGTAAGTTCTTGCGAACAGCCTCGGTGAAACAAATGATCTGATCTAGGTGAGCCCAACGCAGTTTCCGGGACTCGGTACGCCTCTCATGGACCAAATGCGCGGATCGGATGGCCTGCTTGGACAACCGCTGGAGCAGGTTGGTACCATACCACAAACACCTTGGAACACATATCGCGTTGTACTGTGAATTTTGGTTTTCTGTTTGGTAAACTGTACACCGTTTGTCTCGACGTATCGTGAGAGTGGTTGTGGTTTCACCTTCGTATGTGGTTGTAGATACAGCTTGCCGTGACGCGCGGACTAATCAGCGCGGCCGCCGTCGCGCAGCTCACCAAGGACCAGAGGCTCCAGGAACTGCGTCAAACCCTGCATAAACTGTTTACTAGCGAGGGTGACATGATTCGCTTGCAACAGCAGCCGCGAGCGGGCGCTACGTTTAAAGTAAGATAGTTTCTTGTGTTTTCGTATCATCGTTTTGAGTGGTTTACTGATTGTTGATGTACTCACAAATGCACCCTAGCGCCTCACTTCCTTACTTTAACGCACGACTTCTCTAGAGCGAGCAGGAGCGACTGGTAAACGAAATAAACATCGCGCGCAACGAACTGCAGGAGCTACAGCGGAACCTTGGCGGTGGATCGTCGACGAACGTCTTCGTCCCATCCACGACCAACGGTGGCTCACACAGCGGTTCGCTGCCGACGGATAGCCAGTCCCGCCTACAACAATGGAAAAAGAACGGAGGCGGGATAAACGGCAACGGACAACCACAGCCGGACCCAGCTATGGCTAGCCTGGTTGCGGGCACTCAGTCCCTCCACATCAACACCGACGACAGAAATGATACGCACTGGAAGACGGGCGAACTGAACTGGTCCACTGAGCTAAAGTGCGACGCACTTCTTCCCGACTCTCACAAACCGAGTCACAAGCAAGAGTCATTCGGCAACGCGGCAGCCTTCAACGGAGGGAATAGCCACAGTGGCCATGGCACCAACACTGGAAATACGCCGACCCCGCCAGTCGACGATGGACCGCCCGCCTTCATACCCGGCAAGAAGTGGGAATGGCGTGACCGTAAGTGTGCACAGTCACACGTCTGCTCTGACCTACGACACTTTTAGCAAACAAGGCCGCTGAGGATCCGAATGCGACCCCTGGAACCTGCAAGCCGAACAACTTCCTGCTGACAGCGGCGAACTTCTCGTCGTTGAACTCTGTATGATTGCATTAGTGGCCGGTTGAAATGGTCTTTCTCTAGGTCTGGTCATCGTCACCTAACGAGTGGGACGAGCTTCGCAACGACCCGTCGCAAATGTCGGACATGCGTGCGCGCCATCAGAGCAACCCTGCCGGCCTCATGCAGCGACCTCCGTTCCCGATGTTCGGCAACAACGACAACTTTTGGATACTCTTCCAGCTCACTAATGTGGTATGACGGCCTTCCTGCGGCGCTGACACGGGACGAAAATTTTAGCAAGAGCAACAAGTGGGTGCCATCTGCGCCCGACTAAGCGGCCTTCACTGCCTCATCGTTGTTGGACACAAAATCGCCTGTGCCAAACTCAAGAACGAGGTCAACGTCGACGCGGTGCTACAGCGAATCAAAGCTGAATTTGCAATTGGTACGACTCGTGAGCTCGGTATTCTCCGGAACGCCCTTATTTAGGTCCACAAGAACTCAAGGTGGTTCCGGACGAGGAATTCGACAAAATGATGCGTGCCACGCGCCAGAGCAATGTGCCGGTCACGTGCGCATGGTCTGCGAACGGCGAGGTGGGCCCGCTGTCGAACGCCTAGACGCCTGTGCATCTTCTCATCACATCCAACGCTCTCCGCCGATCTCATGCGTCCACTCATTCAACTAACGCGCGGGTCTCACTCATCCAGAAAGCGTTTCCTTCACGCACGGGTGATCCAACTGTTGTAGTCTTCAATCATGCGCAACGAGTCGTTTCGCATACCAGTCTTCCGTGATCCACTCGATGCTACGTCTGCCTACATCTGTACGGTATTCCCTTCTCGACTTATTCACTCGTTTCCTCATTGCCAGGCCGCACTTCGTGTCTCTCTGTCGTGTTCCTTCTGCTCATAAGTTACTTTTGGGAGACGTGTATGCGCATATGTTCTCTTCGTGCTAATCGCTAGCTACCGAGCCAATCTATTCATCATGCTGGAAGTTTGTGTCTGTGTGTACCTCGTTAACGTTGCGGGCTGTCCCTGTACTCGTCACCATAAAATTTACGTTGCACCGACGTAAGCCTTATTGATACGATTAACGACAACCAAGCGAGCATAAGGGCATGCAAGCTAAGCATGAATGTGCACGTGTATGGTAGCAATGCATTCTAATGGGCAACCAACCTCTACTCAGCTACTTGCTTTCGCATACACAACTCCTAAGGAAGCACAAGCAAAACAAGGGAGCTCTGTGCGAGACTTAAACATCGTTCTTCCTTCATCAGACGGCATGTAGATGGTCCGCATAGTGGGTGCCCGGTAGAATCGTTGCTGGATCTAAAATTGGCTCGTGTCAAGCTTTTTGCAGCATTAGGGAAAGTCGCACGCAGTTACTTTCAGCGTAGGGGTAAGGTCCGACTTTTCCAGGTCATGTGCAATGGTTTGATTTAGGTACCAAGATAGTCTGCATGCTGTCAATTTCCTTTCGAACTACTTAGGTCTTGTTACCTATTCGGAAAACGCAACAACATCACAGGAGAGCAAGCATGTATTCACTGCGTTTCTTACTTGTTCAAACCTTCTTTGAGCCGAATACCTTACCTTACTACTCTTAGCATTTCATTACGGTCTTTCAGAACATCGTAAGCCATCGGAAGTAAGCCTTAGAGGAAGTAACTTTCTTGCGATTTTCCGGACTGTACATAGGGCCCACGAGGGCTTAAGGCTGGGCAGAATGAAACGGGTAAGAACGACGGCATCTACAAACAGTCCACCCGACCTTAACACAGTTCTACAGCTTTTTTTCGAGTTTCAGTCAGGGCTCTTCGAGGTTGTCAGGCTATCCTTCGTCTAACAGGCTGCGAATCTAACGAATCGAAAGCTCACGAGTAGAGTTGGTCCCCATATATCCGCATATAGACGTGCGGACAATGAGAAGCAACGCTGTGATTTGTTAAATTTTATTCGCATGCACCTAATTACACACATGCGGGAAACGTCAGTAAGTGGGACACTGCGAGATCATTGTGCGCTTCTACGGGACGGTGGCTCCTGGTTAGCGTCGCCTAAACAAGCCGGTGTGTAAGAAGTGACATGCACGCGGGTACCTGGCGGGTATTCCGCTGCGAATACATACGGGACAAGTGGTGCCACGGTTAGAACGTACCAAAGCGTCCAAAGCCAGTGCTCGGGGGCTGAACCTTGTTGTAAGTGTAGTCTGCAAGGCGAGAAACATACCTTCATTGGCGCGTGGCTCTGCTGCTCCTTCAGGAGGCGAACTGCGACTGTCGGCCCTCACGGACATCGCTTGCGTAGGGTCCTCACGAAGCTCCGACGAAGGGGCCCCTGCGGCAGTGTGGCGGATCGGTTCCGTCTTCGGAGCGGGCTGCGGTGGAGGTTCGCTCTTGTTGCTGTTAGTAGAGGGCTCAGAAGGGATCGCAGTCCTGGTCGAGTCGTCCTTAACGATAGACTGAAGCGAGTCGTCCTTAATCGAGGTGCTCAGCGACGACGAGTCTTCGGTGCTTGTACTGGAGCAAGTTGACGGTGGGTCCTTGACGTCCTCGCGAAGCGACGAGTTGCGTGATGAAGGCGGTGTGGGCGGCGTGGTCGTGACCAGTTGCACTGCCGCGTCGATCCAGCCCCTCGTGGCGGCGGCCACAGCTTCAGTACGCTCCTTTGCCGTGCTAACCGCCTCCTGGCTCTTCCGTGCAAGGTCGCGGGCCGCTAAACGAAGCAAACGGATTAGCGTCCAAACAATAGCCTATTCGGCCCTCACGTACCTCCTGCCAGTTCGTTGGCCTTCTCGTAGCTGGCGCTAGCGACAGCCGCCGTGTACTTGTATCCTTCTTGCGCCGCTTCGATGCCCCGACCGGCCAACACGTAGGCGCCCTTTATGCCGCGACTGATCATGTCCGCGTAGCGGTACGCGTTCACCCACATGTTGCGCAGAACACTCGAGTTACGGCTGAGCAACGCGTCCAGAAGCCGCATCTTCGCCCTGTCTCGGTGCTCCAGAAAGCGCTTGAGCTCCTCCTTGTTGGCGTAGAATTCGTGCGAGCGGTCGAGGATCTTCTCCAGTGCGACGTTCAGAACGTTAAGCACCTAAATGACGGTCCGTGTGCGCGATAGTGTCACCCAACGACCCTTACCTGCTCGTCCTGTGGTCGGGTTCCGCTGAAGTACTCGCTGAGAACCTTCGACTCTTCGGCGGCGAGAACCTTTCCAAGGACCTCCGGGCTGGTCAGCGCATCGACGATCTTCATGGCTGTTTCATCCTGTTCGTATGCCTACAACATAACACATTAGACAGAACACTGGCGTGCAACGTCAAGTAAAAGTGTGCATGGCAACGAACATACCTGTTCAGTTAGCTTCTTTATTTCGGCCTCCGACACTGTCTTATTGTCGATCTCCATTAGCTTGCGAGCCAGCGATTCATCGACTAGCTTGTTGTCGTAGGCAACTCCCTAAAGAAGCATCATTACGTCCAACAAGGCCAATAAGTAACGTACCTTCTTCAAGTCCTTGGCAATATCCTGTAGCACCTTGTCGTCCAAGACGATGTCTTCGTCAAGCTTCTCGAATAGCACTTCCTTCGACTTATGGTCGAGCAGTCGCAGCGAGTCGTTCGCCCCGGGAGACTTTGACGGTTCCAAGGACTCGGCGGAAGTGCCGACGTTCTCCGTCGAAACTAAACCACGACATGAATGCGATCCGACGCACCGATCAATTTACGGTTGCGCTGGTATCGGCGACGTCGCGTTGCTAGTCGGTGTCAGTTGAGGCGTGCCCGGCACCAGCATGTCGGCTGGCATCGCAGTGTGCACGTCGATATCGTCGAGGGTTGGCAATGCTTGCGGTTCCGTCGGTCGTGGTTTTGGCTGTTGTGTCTCGTCCTTCGGCTTGTCGCTTGTGGCAGATGGCTTCTCGGTGGTGCGCTCCTTCTTCGGCGGTGTTGCTGACGTCTTGACGGTGTCGGACGCCTTCTGCTCGTCTCTCTTCGGCTTCGCGTCCTTCTTGATTTCTTTTTTGGACTCCTTCTACAAAGTCGAGTGTTACAGGTGCTTACAAGGAAAGAAGAAGCTTCGTTACCTTTTCCTTAACGGACGGCACTTCCCTAACGCTCTTCTCCTTGTCTTTCGCGTCCTTCTTGATTTCTTTTTTGGACTCCTTCTACAAAGTCGAGTGTTACAGGTGCTTACAAGGAAAGAAGAAGCTTCGTTACATTTTCCTTAACGGACGGCACTTCCCTAACGCTCTTCTCCTTTGTCTTTCTTGTCGGTCTTCATTTCCTAAAAAAACGCACTGTCGCAGCGCGGTACGGAACGGAAAGGTACCTTGAGTGATTTCTCCGACTTCTCGGCTATGGCATCCGCAGTCTTCTTCCGTTTCTTCGCCTTCGTTGACTTGGAGCTCGCTTCCGGATCCTGAAATTGGATGCATCCCTCTGTCTATCGAAAGTCCGCATACCTTGGTCTGACGTTCGTCGCTGCTGCTGCTCCCCGGCGGTGTCTCCTTCGTTGATTCGAGCTTCACCTTTTCGAACGGTTTCTTGATCTCGCGGGTGCTGAGTTCGCGCTCGCATCGGTCGCTGGCCTGCATGATGGATTTCGGCTTTGTGTCCTTGGCGGTTGCGGTCGATTTGGACTTCTTGGAGCTAGAGTCATGGTCGTCCTTCTTCTTCGATGTTCGGTGCTTCTTGCGCTCTCGGAACTGCATCTTACTGAAGCAAGACAAAGGTCATTCGGACAATAAAGTTTACCCTACCGCACTCGCATCTTGGTCTTGGCCGGTCTGTGACCTCCCTTCACTGGCTCGAAGATGGTCGGTTCGAATTCTTGCATTCTAGCGGATCGCGTAGACGGCGACTTCTCCTTGGCTTTTGTCGGTGTAATTGGCCTAAATAAGAGGATGTCTGCTGCCAGAGCAGGTTGTCATAACTTACGCTTTATCACTGGTTTTGATTCGCACTTCACCGGCCTTGTCTCCGCCCGTTAGGTTAGCGCTGAACCGGTGAAAACGCGTTCGGAATTTGGCTCTCAGCATCTTCAGCTCGTCCGCCGACGGTCCTTTGTCCTTCTCCGATGTCGACGAGCTCGGGCTCCTAGCGTCAGCATCTAAACCGAAATAGCCAGTCGATCAATCGATTGGAAAAAAGGAAGGCAAGCAGATGACAGCGGTAGGCAGCGAAAGTACGTACGGCGTTTAGGTGTAGACGCATGCGGAACGGATTCGTCAGAAGGGGATCGGTGAGCCATCGTTAGCAGATAGAAGAGTGAGCACGGCAGGCGAAGACGAAAAGTGTACACAATGAGGCATACATTAAAAGGGGCGATATTTGTACCATGGAGAACGGTGCAAATTTTCATACTGCAAACGAGCATTCGGTCTGTCTTGCCTATTAGGGCTGGGCAGAAAGCAAGTTAAAAGTGCTGCTCAGGACGTACCTCGTAAAAGGGTTCACTTGAGAACGGAACCACAACGCGCACGACACGGAAACATTTTCAGCGGCAGAAGGATAGTGGCGGGAGTTGTAGGCAAGACATCATAGCCACACAAGGGCCTATAGGAAACCTTTCTAGTTTTTTTTTCTTTTGCACTTGAAGCGCTTTTTCTCTCGATCTTTTTATCTGCCAGACTACCAGCTAATACAGAGCCCTAAAAGGTGATGGCGTTTACATGGAATTCAGTTTTAATGATATGTCCGCTATTAACAGGCAGTCCAACTACAATCACAGCTGCGCGTTAGAGGGAAGACAAGTAGAAAATTATAGGAACGGATTATTGCTATCACTCGTAGGGGAAACAGCTTGAGCATTAATGGCATTCTCCAGCGAAAGGCTCTCTTGCAAACTCGTAGTGGTGCTTCGGTCGAAGCAAACGGGACAGATCCCGCAAGGCACTTCACTGCTTCCGCCCTCCGCTAGGAGAGCGACCCGCGAATACAGGTCAGCTTCCTGATGCTCCGTCGCGGACGGACTACCGACTGCTTGTTTGAGGCGCTGCTCGATGCACTTCTTGTGGATGACGTGGCCGCACGCGAAAAGGCGGATCTCGGATGGTTGGGATTGTGCGTTCAGGGGTCCAACTGTGCGGTACCTAAATCTTCGTTTTGTGCATGCCTTCATTGTGCTGCCCTCACCTGCACATCGGACAATCGTTATCGTCGTCCACCTTCAGTCCCGTCAGCGGATGTCGAACGAGACCGCGGAACAGTGCGACCACATCGTCTGCTTGTGCACGCTGCGACTCTCTCAGGAGTTCTATCCTTAGTTCATTGTCTCGGATGACTTTGATCAAAGCGCCCTTAATCCCAGGGATATCCACGTTTGTCGTGATCTGAATGCACCGATTAAGGACCGTTCGTCAAGCTGAGCAGTTGTTTGGGTTTTCTTTTCCGTCGATGACGTCAAAGCATACCTTCTGGACAACATCGAGCGGTTTGAGGAATGCACCCGCCTTTTTTAGCAGCTTGGTGATATACTCATGGTTGGGTTTGGGGTCGAACGCCAGGGTCAGCAGCTTGTCCCATAGCTCGACGTCGTCCTGGTGCTCGATGCAGAACTCGATGGCCACGTCGATGTCGCCCAGCTCCTTCATGATCACTTTCAGCGCTTCTTGCCGATCGCCGCTTCTGCCGAGCAGGAACACAGTCTAAAGGTTGTCGGTCGTGAACAGACTGGTTCAACGTGGGACACGCACCGCTTCGGTGAACTTTTTCCTCGTGCATATTTCCAGTGCTTGATCGATCTTGTACGTATCCGAGTGCTTGCGCAGGAAGGGCAGCAACTTTTGCGGTGCGTGGTCTGCGTACAGCCGAATGAGCAAGTTTGCGAACTGTGTGCCCTCGCCACGTGCCATGAGCATGTTCAAGTATTCCATCTGCAATCCAGCGATGTGTACACTGGACATTATTGCAATTCTGACCTGTAGCTTAGGGAAGTTGTGAAGCTGAGCGATCACTTGGCTCGACGGAATGGAGTCCCCATTTTCGATGAACAGTCGTATGGCAAGGTCCCTGTTAATCTCCATCAACTTGACAATGTTGTCCTTGACGAGGTGGAAGATGCCGTGGCGACGGATAACGTCGAAGACTGTCTCGTCGTTAAGCAGCATGTACATGCTGATTGCGCGTTCAAAGTCGCGCGTGTACGCGTAGAGGTGAGCTAGGGCCTTGTAGAGGTTAATGAGGTCGTCGCGCGAGAACTCCCTAACTCGATTCATCGCCGAGGCGCTCATCGACTTGGCATGGTGCTCCTCCTCCATCAAGTGCAGAACTTTGTTTATTATGGATGCTACAAGCACGTGTCGTTTTAGAGGTTCCCAAGCAGATTTACCGGCTCGGTAGATGTCTGCGTTCCACGCAAGCACAAGCTTGCGGAAAAGGGCAGGGCTGTAGTAGAGCGCGGCAATTAGGACCAATTCGTAGCATTCAGGTTCGAGCGTTGGCGTTTTCGTCGGGATGACCGGTACGATTTTCAGCACTTGCTTGTGCTTGTCGAACTCGTTCACATAGGTTTCCCACTCATCTTTGCGGCGACCACAGATCTGGAATAGGTGAGCCAAAGTGCAATGCTTCGGACAGGAATGCTACCTGTGGAAGGTAACTGGCAGCAGCAGCAAAGTCCTTTCGCTGTATTAAGTGCTCGATCAGAACCTTGCCGATATCCTGGACACTTTTATTGGTTAAAGCGTCCTGGTTTTCCACCGCACACTCGACCGCCTCGACGTAGAGCTGGTTTTCCATGAACCACTCAACACGATCGTCCACCGAGCAAGGCCTGGCCTGAAACGATGCAAGTTAGCTTTTCGGCAGCCTCCATCAAATGCACTTACCAGCATCAGCTCTTTAGGGCTGAGCATGAAATACATGGAGTCGTGCGCCAGTCCCTGCATGTGAAATTTGCTCAAGAACTTGGGGTCAGCGTTCTTCATGTTGATGGTGTCGTCCGAGACGACGTCGCACTGGTCTAATGAAACCGGCTGCAAGACCGAGACGCAGGCACAACTCCGTTGGCCGGGTGAAAGGCTGAAGCTCGACGTCACGGCCGTCATGCCAGACATGTGCGATACCGACGACTAAAGTTTGATAGATGTAATCAGAAGCATAAAGCGCTTGTTGTGTTACCCTTGTGTCGTCGAATCCGCAAGAATCATCGCCGTCACGTATGCTGATTCCGAAAACAACAATCTCACTCCATGGCGCGCTTGGATTGCCATCGGCTGGCGCAAAGGAAATTCCGGCGATTAGCATGTCCGACAGCACCCATCGATATATGATCTCTCCGCGCTTTCGCGGAAACCCGGAGCGATCCTGCAAAATAATGCATTTCTTCAGGTTCACGCCTAGACCATAGCACTCACATCAGTCTTGAGGGAAATTTTACAAATGCAAACGGTGTTTGCCCATCCGACGGCAAGTGTTACGCCGTCAAGCCAGCAGTGTCTTGGTGGAAACGTCTTCGAAAAGAACTTCTCGTGGCGCTGTGGAGGCTGGATAAGCGTGATCGTCCGGCAGAGCTTCCTAAATAAGCTCCATAGAATGGTTGATGGTTGGCCGTGAAACTCACGTGTCATATACCCGAGTGCCGGTATCATTTGTAAAAGCGACATAAGTTCCTTTCCAGGACGTAGTAACTATCCACCCGTCCCGATCCAGCCCTTGGTACACTACCTGTAAGCTAAGGTTAGTGCAAAATGTCCAGAAGCTGTTTGCACTACCGTCTCTTTTCTTCCGAGAAATCCACGCTCGTGTATTGTTAGTGACCGTTCGGCGCTGACGAACTTTTGCCCTGATCCTTGCCTGCAGAAGTCTGCAGCGATGGCGACTGACCTCGCCGACGTCTTTAGATCAATCTTCTAAAGGCTTCGATCTTCGAAGGAAACATGCGCCTGATCACCTGGTTGTACTCCTGTAGGCCAATACCGAAGATGGATGCCGTTGAATCGTTAGCACAGCTGACGATGTAGGCTCCGGGCGCGTCGACAGAAATGCAATTCACCGCGCACTTGTGATGTCGAGCCCTCTGCAAAACGTTAGTTGTCAGAGCAATCGCGTTATAAAGGCATTGAAGCGACGTACCCATTCGATGAGCTCATTGCCGTCTATGTCGTAAATGTAAATGCGGCCAGAGTCGCAGCCAACAGCGATAAACTTGTCGTGGACTGCTAGGCAAGAAGCCCTTTCCTTGTTGTCCATAAATAGCTAAACAAGCTTGCGTAAGCATCTTAAACACTACCGAAGTGTCAACCTTTGGAGCATCGTTCATCACCCGTAGGTATTTAAATCTCGGCTCCGTAGGCACTAGGTCATCGTCGTCTTCCAACGCCTGCGCGTTTTCACCTGATGGTCCGGCACGTGGGTACTCCGCAGCGTTGCCTCCAGGCCCAGAGTCGTCTCCGTGATCGACGTGCAAAGAGTCAATTGCCATTTCGAGACCCGACGCCTCAAGCTCCGCACCCAAGCTGGCCGATATGTCGCATTCTTCTTCAAAGCGAGGTATATCTATGTGGTGGGACGTCTCGTAGTCGTAACTAGTGTTGGGCATAGACTCTGCGTCCATTACTGTCGGCTAGCTAAAGTTACTACTTGTTGAGGAGGATGGCTACGAGAGATATAAAAACCGAATGCCGACTGGCTATAACTGCGACACCATAACGCTTGATGGATTCTCATTTATTGGTGAAGCGCGACGCGAAGCGAGAAATTGCACTAAGTCCTTCATATCACAGGTTGGTAGCACCGCATGTTTGTGAATACTAGGCGACTCTGTTGGGTAATGGCAGCGGATGAGGAATGTGATGGAACCCGTGGACGGCTGGCTAATCGCCGCTATGCGCTACTGCGTGAGAGTGTCGTCCTGAGATTACGTCGAGTATCGAAGTCGACTGGCACTGAGGAGGCGGACGCGAACTGTCCTCGTCCATCGTTAGTGTTCTGCACATCTTCTCGACGATTGGATTCACGTCTATCTCCGCGGTGGGAGAGACGAATGGAATGGCCGACGAAGGCGACAGGGCACTCTTCTTCGGACGCACATAGTCTTGCTGTGTTCTAAATAACTTTGGATTGTGTACGTGCATAGTGATACAATGAAGAGAGGGCGTACCGCTTTTGGAACACATGACTGCTTGCGAAATTGAGCGGAATGCGAAAGCGGCCTACCTGTATCTGCCGATGCAGCACAACATAGCTTCCTGGAGGTTTTGAATTGGCCGGTCCTTATCCCTCGTCGTTAGTCCCAAGTCGGCTCGAAGCTGTACAATGTTCTCATTGAGCAACGATAGCGCCTGGTCGAAGCGCTCGCGCTGTGCCTTCGTTCCCGTGTGCAAGTGAAATCTGAAGGTAGGGAATGTTACCCGATCGCTTGCTTACCCGGTCTTCCTTACATTGTCCCAGACTGACGATCAAATAGCAACGACCTGGACCCTTTGAAGATTACCGGATTTCTCAGCGGATATGCGAGAACTCGGCTTAGTACTTCGACCAAATTCACTACGTGGCCGATTGCTGCACAAAGCTCGGTTTCCTTGTGCCCTAAAGCACAAGCACATAGTTGTTACAGCAAAACGAAGTCTCACCTTGTCGACACTTAGTTGCAGGTAGATGCAGTCCACGAATCACGTCGAACTTTGAGCACGTGCACTGGCGTTTGAAGAGCCTAACCAGCTTGTCGTCCACGAAATAGATCCGGTAAAGCTCGTGAATCATAAAGCGCCTTCGGAAGACCAGCTCGTTAAACAGCCTGAGTCGCTGTCTTCTAAAAGAAACCTCAATGCAACGGATTTCTTTGCCGAAAACATACGCGAATTCCTCTGAACCGTCCTTCTTTTTGCGGATGTCTTCATCCATCAGCTCGATTTCGTCATCTAGTGTTTTCACCGTCGAACCTGAAGCGCGCAAACCGTAGCATGGCATGAAGAGATCAAACAAACCTATACAAGCTCGCTTTCGGTCTGCCTGCGTCAATGTTGTCCTCGCATTCCCCACTCTTTCTCGAAGGTCTCCCAGTCGCTGCCGTAACACTCGCAGGCGTATTTGACGATTTTGTACATCGGATGCCTAAGCAGAAGCCCGCTCTTAAAATTAATCTTTTTGCAGTTACGTAATCTCTGTATCCGCTGTCCTGAGTTATGAACGCCGATAACTGGTCCTTGTAGCGAGTTATAAGCTGCTGAGACGACGTGATAGCGCTCCAAATGCCGCGAAGCCTGCAGAAATTCATGTTAGGCGTGTAAACATGAAAAGTGGCACAGATGAAGCAAATGCTGACCTTTCCCAGTCTTGCTGTGAGAAGGAGTCCTGCGCAAACTCGCTAGCAGCTTGTTGATCTTTCTGCATCTCTGCTATGCGCGCTAATCAGACGTTAAGCATGATATGGACTCTCTCTAATTGGAAGCGTTGGCGATGTGCGCACCCAGTTCCACTTGGATCCCATGCGTGTGATAATCAGTCAACAGGTGATTGCACAACCACGCTGATTTACGCTGAAGCGTAAGTTGTCGCCAGTTGGTTGAGTAGGTAATAACAGATTTACTGAAGCCTGTAAAACTTAGATGCAAAGTCTTAGCTAAATGTTTATCTCGCAACTAGCGCCCTAGTGTGCATGCAGAACTGGACATCCCTGGAAGTATTTCTAGGCGGGCTCCACCCGCGTCAAAATCGGTATGCGCAGGGCACCAAAAGGGAAATTACCCTACCCACTTCCGGTTCCTACCGAAACCCCCATTGCAATGAGAGCATCTAGAGAATAATCAGTGCTCACTACACTTTAGTGTGGTACACTCGTCATGTTTATTGCCGGACTCATGCACGAAACTGTACAGGGATACCAAATTGCTTTCACGGAAGCTACGGTCGTTCTCGCACACTGAGTCGGAGCGTCTTGATCTCCATCGGTTTCAACTTAATTGTAATCTCGTCTTCTAAACACAACAGTAGCAGGGCTAGTCGCTTGAGCAGTGCCGTATTTAAGGGTGGGTCTCAGGTCAACTTGGGCATACCAGTCGACAGTAACTTACCGTTTGCTTCCCTCCTCAGAAGCCTCATGGTCTGGTTAGTTGGCGGTGGTCGTCGGTAGGTCCAACCAGCCAAGGAGTTGGCGGCAAGAGATAATTCGTCCACTGACAGTATGTCCAACCGGGTGAAGAGCTTCTAAGCAAAAGCATGTAGTCTGGATGTCCGACTGTGTTACCCTCAGGTCGACGGTGATCGGCTGAGAAAGCATCTTGTCCTCGCCGTTTTGGAATATGTGCTCTAGACGCAAGAGCACCACACCTGGCTCCAGTACCTTGAGCGTAAGCACGTGAATATGAGCCGGCAATGTCTCGGTCAATGCCGTGAACTAAACGTAAAATGATAGGCCTTCGATCGAATGGTCGACCCTTTCCTACCTCTGTGCGAAACTTTGATCGGTAGTCATCAATGGACTCGATTGATGTAAAGCCAAGCACTGGTTCGTGGAAGAGTTCGAACGCTAGGGTACGATGTTGCCGGGCCGCCGAGTCGGGTGGAGAGTTGAGGAGGAGCCAGTGCCGTCCGCGCACCACGAGACCGCGTCCGTCTTCACCCGGTTCGTCCAGCGGCTCTTCGACGCCCCAGCCGTCGTCAGCAAACGCTCGTCTATGTAGCTGCAAAACCGAAAAAATGTCGCGGCCACAAAAGTCATTCCTACCATGATGTCAAGCTGGCCGTCACTGAGGCTCGTGCCTCCTTGGGATCGATCCGTCAGAATCGTCAGTTGTTTCTCAGCGTCGGAAGCAATGATCCTGCTGTTCACAGGGAAGTAGTTCGCGCTTACTGGCTCTGTGTCTTCGTAGGTGTAGCATGGGGCAGTTTTCAGTCTGAAATGTGCCTTAGAATTCAAATGCAAAGCGTAACGCTTACTTCCTCTCGATCAACTGGCGGCCGTTGGCATCGGTCTGGAATGTACCGCCGTTCTTGAGCCCCTTGAGCGTGTACCGAGTAATGACTTCTTTAGCCACGGGGTCCTTCACCTCCTTAGGCAGCGGACCGACGATATAATCGAACTAGACGGAAATTATGTGCTCAAGAATGTCTGATGTACTAACCTCAACGTAGCTCTTGTTAGGAACGAGGCGAATCACTTGGCTGATCCAAGGGTTTATGCGCTGACGTACTTCTTGAACGATACCGTTCTGAACTCGTTACAAAAGATGAACACGGACAAAATGATGCACAACATACCGAAATTACTTCCAGCTGAATCTTAGACGACGTGGGCAGTGGCTGTGTGCCGTTCGGCCGAAAAATATAAGCCCCGGTTGCCTCAGTGCGGGTGCCGTTTTGCTTAGAACCCATACCCGCGTAGTAGAGGAACTCTTGGCGAAGCTCGTAGGTTTTGTTCTGTCGCACATCGTAGTATGTCGACAAGAAGCCGTTGGCGCCGAACGTTAATTGGATTAACTGAAATCAACTCGTTGGCACTTGTGTACCAAATAGACTCTCCGTTACCTCGTTGCGAATAGACGTTGTGTCGTTGCCCCGCACTTTGAATGGCTTGAGAACGGCATTTTTATTCGAAGCCAGGTTCCCTGGACTAGTGCCACGACTGACGAAGTAGGTCGAGAATCCCAGCGGTGCAACGCTAACGGGGAACACCAACTCGTACGGGGCGCTCTGCGACGTGTTCAGCTGCCCGGCAAGCACGAAGCTTTTGGTGAGCTAAACGGCCAGGAACTAGCGTAGGTCTTTCAAATCCCTGGTCATACACGGTGGTCGAGTAACCCGTTTGAGCCATTGCGCACGGTCGCGCTATTCAGCTGGTACGGCACGCGAACAATCGAGTTTAGCGGTTGACTGTTGGGGTTGAACACCGTTACCGCGAGCGTCTTCTTCGTGCTAAAGCAAAACAAATTGCACGGTCATTTCCAGCGGCCGACACACCTGCTTGCGTCACAAACGGTCTCGTTGATTAGGCGGCAAAACTGCAGCTTAGGGAGGCTGCTCTGGTTAGTCTTCCGCGCGAGCTTGGCAAATGCTCGACCGATCTGAGCCTGAAAAAGCTTCCACATTACTTGGGACAAGAGATAGCTGCACTTCAACGTTATCCCAACCGATGGATAACCTTTTCTCGTAGTCCCTGGTGACGTTTTCCTTCGACGTGCCGCTAAAGCGAGACAACGGTCTAAGTTCGGCTCCAGTGCACTTACGTCACAGCATCGTGGTGTTGGCTCAAGGCGGACGCGCGTTCCAGCACGTTCTCTTCATTGGAGGACTGATTGGACGAGAAGGCCATGGTGCTGAGTTGACGAGACAGCTGAATTGCTAGCATACTGCATGAATGCTGCAGTTTGACTTACCTGTAACAGAGCCGATGACTTACGGATGAAACCTTTCAGTGCAGGCTTCGACGTGAAATAGCCGGTCCAGTAGCTGTGGTTACCGGAAGCATATGGGAAGAAGTCGTCGGTCTTCTGTGGCAGATGAGGACCGGACTGCGTGACGGCCCGCACGTAGCACGAGGGCGTCGAGTAGAAGACGTGGACCTTTGAGTCGTTGGACTGGCGACAGAGTGAAACTTAGCTGGGCTTACTAGAGCGATTGCGCACCTTTTTATTAACCGCCGCGACTAGCGCGTCCAGATTTGTGAACCACATGTTCGCGTTTGTGTACTGAAAGTCACCGCCCATCATGATCATCACATGGCGGTGACGCTGATGAGACGCCTAAAATTCAAAAGCGCTCAATCCACAATTCCCACAGCCCTTGCATACCTGCTCTTTCACCATGTCGACAAACTTGTCGGCCTTCACATCGACGTTGTAGCCGTCCAGCTTCGGATTGTCGATGATGGGGTCGTCTCCGCACAGGGCATCGAAGCAAAATCCACTTGGTGGAGCGTACGTACCGGTATAGAATCCGCCGGTAAGTATGTTTGTCTCTGAACGGTTTACAAACTGCAGTGAAAGCGGTTAGCCAGCTTACTGAGCTCGTTCGACGCGTTCCAAATAAACTCGAGGCTTTTGTCCTTGATGCGCTGCTCATGCTCCAAGTAGTGCATTCTGGCGAAGAACAGAGCTTCGTACCCCATCTGAAATCGTAATTACGAGCGGTAGTTACGTAGGTAGGTAGGTTATGCAGATACGTACCAGTGCAACCAGGTTGGCATGCTCTCTGCTATGCCCGAATGGATCAATCTGCCACGCGACTCTGGGGCGGCCGCATGCGCTGAAGGTCTCGTTCAGAATTCGAAGTCCTAGCGTGTACTGGTCGATCAGGTCCACGTAGTGTGATGCCGCTAAAGCACGCTTGCTTCGTAAAGTTCTTTTGCTATCTACCTTCGTCGGGTTGCACCCAGCCGCCGCCGATCAGCTCGATTTGCCCTAAAATCAACGAGCGTGCGTGATAAGCAAGCTCAACACTACCGTCGTCGACGAGTTTCTTGAAAAGGGCAACTTGCTCTGGCTTCGCCGTGTCCAGCCATCGCTGAAGAAAGCCTGTCTCGGCGTAGGAGAACCTTCGTGAAGTGTTTTTGGCTAGCTCGTCGATCACCGTGTTGAGGATGTAGCGGACGCCGACCGGGACAAGCTCCATGTGCTCTCCGGTGAAATACTGGTCCGCGGTTTTGATCCAGCCCATGTCATCATGCGTGTGACTAATTAGATGCACGTTCAGTGCATCTTTAGTGTCTGTCCACTGCGGACAATTCTAAATATTCCTTCAGTTTCTTCGTCTTTTTTGGCATTGACAACTACATCAGTTCAGAATGATGACGTTTTGCATAAAACTTACCGTCCAAGCGCATTTCTGCTCGTTTTTCTTTGCGATTGCAAGAAGAGCGACGCATAAGACGTGAAGAATAACAGCGAGCCGCGGCCTCATTATCATACCGCCGCGTAGCTCAACTCACGAGACTCCGGCCGCGAAGTACCCTTCTTCTGCAACGTGAAAAGAAAAGGATCGGAAGTTTATGGTGGGCAATATAAACTGTTTTAGCGTGCCAGGTCAAAAGGAGCAAGTGGCCACGAACGGCTGGCTGGCTTTTGGGGTCTGATCGATGGCTGCGGCGTGACCGATGTCTGGATCCACTGGATAAAATACTATTTGCAACGGAAATTCCGCAAGGACGCTTGCACGAAACCAAAACATAGAGTCTTAGGAAGAAATTCTGAAAGTCTAGCGTTTAAAGTCATGCGGGCCATACGTCGGGCGCGCCTTTGCTTCGGTCTTCGGATAATCAATGCACTCTTGTGTAAAGCAACAGTACTGGTCGTCTAGGGTGGGAGAGAAATGGTCCGAAGCGCTCAAGAAACGGTTTACAGTGAATTCCACTGGTCCTAAGAGTGAAGGCGTTGTCGGCAGTGACTAAGGAAAATGGCCTGCTAATTTTTTGGGTAACGTGGGAGGAATTATGATGAACATGGTTGGACGGGAAAGCCTTGCTAGAGCGCCAACGTCATTAGCGATGTTCCAGGTATGCGTCCACCAGTGTTTTGACTTCTACCTGCACTTCTACCTCTACCTCTACTTCTACCTCTACCTCTACGTAGAGGTAGAGGTAGAAGTTAAAAATATGGCCGGGTAGAGGTAGAGGTAGAGGTATAAGTTGAAATGTCAACCGGGTAAAGGTAGAGGTAGAAGTAGAAGTTAAGAACTTGTACTCCATTATTTCGGGCATTTTTTGGTCATATTTCGTTGAAATATTGAGATTTTGGTCGAAAAAATGGTAGAGGTAGAAGTAGAGGTAGATGTTCAAACTTCGGCCGGGTAGAGGTAGAGGAAGAGGTAGAAGTTTAAACTTCGGCCGGGTAGAGGTTGAGGTAGAGGTAGAAGTTCTGCGGCGAAATCAAAACACTGGCGTCCACCATAGCGCACACCATGAATGCTTACCAGCCAATATTAACTATCGGCCATAGGGCCATAAAGTACGGTAATTCGTGCAATCGGACACGAAGGCTAAATACAACAGCTGACGTCTTCTTGAACTGATGTCGTAACGCTCATGCCTCAGTGATTCTTGTGTACCTTTCGTTTTTGTAACGTTTTTGTGAGTGAACGGTCGAAAGTGGACTAGAAGCATCTTGGATCTTTGAAACCGTGTTGTTTGCAGGACATACATCTTTCCCTGAGTCTATACCACCCTCTTCTCTTTTGCCGTAATGAAACGTCAATGAACCTCTCTCATGTTCCGTCGATTCCTATTTTTGGTGGCAATGAGCACGGCTCGCGGGCCGTTTTTCGCCCGCCTCGCAGGCACATCTGTCATTTGATGGCGCTTTGACGACTTGTTTAGGGCTCGCCGCCGAACGGGTCGGTCATGGCGTGTCGCCCTTCCCCTGAGAGATCGTCCCACGGCATTCCGGCGAGAGAGCAAGCTGATTGCCTCCGCCAAACAAACGCAAAAACAGACGGGTAGGACCTGCTCGGAGGAAATGTTGCTGCTTCCCGGGAAAACAGACCGCAAGGAAGAATGGCGCGTGATTCTTTTTCGCCCGCCTGCTTGAGAGCTTCGGGGAAACACGGGCGGTGGAACAACAAGTGACCGAAAACCAGGCCTAGCGGCGTGCTGGTCGTTAGGTGCAATTATTCGCAACGTCATGCATCATGAGTTCTCCGGACGGCATGACTTAAACGGAATGACATTTCCTTGTTGTGCCCATACGCGCTTGAGACAGGCACTTTATGATGATTTATGATGCTAAAGCGCTGGATGAAATGCTTCGAAACTTCGGCGTGTCAGCCAATGCCACCTTTCGACCTGTTCGTTTCAATTTGAAGTGGATGGAGGGTTAATTTGCGGCAATTTCCCTCTCGACGTCGGTTACCGTTTTCCCATTGTCGCAGCACTCACGGAAGCGGTGCGCCGACAACCCACTCGAGAGTGACTCACTCACTTCGCGCCTCTGAAGGGTAAACAAAAAAGGTCGTCGTAAAAAAGGGCGGAACTCAATGGCCCGTGACGGACATTTCAGGGTGTGCCGAGCCAACTAAACATGTGACACGTTTGAACACTCGGATGCTACTTTATTTTCGGTTGCACACATCGGGGTGTACTAATGTTGTTTTTTGTTAAGGGCGATCCGCTCGCTCCGGGAACATGCGAAGCTGAAAGGTGCATGCCGAACTCCGAATAGCGCACAATGATTGCTCGCAATCACCGTCATGATTGACATCAAAGCACGTGGACGTAGTAGTTATCCTCTGTATTGGATGAAATTGCCTCTTAAGGTGCACTCAACCATTGCCGCCAAATCGAGGATATCTTGGCATACGACGACAACCGGCGATAAACAGTCCGTTGGACCCATAGGGAAGAATTTTACAAATTTGTGTGATTGCGAGGAAAACAGGACACATCAGTTATGCATTGGCAGTCAGCAACTTGTCGTGCTTTCCTGTCGCGCTCAGTCCTATGGCTTCCCCCCATGGAATATTGCACAGCAGTGGACGACGCCAGCTGTTCGGAATCACATCCTTTCCTTTTCTCCCCGGCGGGTAGAGATTTGAGCGGCAAACGAGTTGGCCCGGGCCGTGGTGGGGTGCTATTTTCGGACCAGGGAAACTTCTCCCGCGTGTGGCTGCCGGGTGAGATACATTTCACAACCCTGCTTGATGCCCGGCTATTTTTCAGCGGCTTACGCATCATTTACCAGGCTCAAACACCGCGTAATGCTCCACTTAAGCGCTTCGGAAAACAGCTTCGGATCCGTCAAAGGAAACAAACGACGTTCAATGGGGTGCTACAAAAACCCTCCCGCTTACGTAAGAGGAACTTGGCACTGCTGCAAAGTCATACCCCTTTCCCGACATGTGTGAGGCGAACATTTTTTTGCCACTGACTTTCAAGACAATTAGATAGGTTTTTATGAGTACGATTACACATGGTGGTCTTCTTGATCATCTGGACTGTTGTAAAAGGGGAATTCTTGTGAGGAAGAATGCACCGTGATGCTTGTGACGGTTATTTACGCCGATTGCGGTCTTCGCAGTCATGCCGTTCCCGCCAACCGGTCTTGTGATTCCTCACGGAAACCTGTTCCGCCTGGGAGGGTGGGTAATCTCACGAGCGATGGTCGTTCGTTGGGCCCAACGCTTCGAGGTCAGAAGCGTTTTCGTTGTTTCTCGAAAAGGAGAAAACTTGTCAGGAATTGCCCGTCCGTCAGGACCGCAGATTACGTCTTAACTAATGGAAAATCGAACACAGTATTTTTGGCTCTCTGAGTGGACTCCTGCGGATTCTTGAGGCCCTTGGCTGTTCAGTCCCGTCCGCTGAATCATCGCGTCGGAAGTGTATGAGCACTCACGTCAGTTGTTGTGCCCGCCCCCTTCCGCGCTTGCGCTGTGGGCGCAACTGAGCAGCAGCAAAACAACGCCAAACAAACACGCGGGCCGAGTCCGAAGGCGCAGAGAGTGATGCGATTGAGGAACAACTGCCGAAGCGGAGAGGCCCCACAGCACAGAAGGGGCAGAATGAGGCGGGGCCTAGTCCATGTTGTTGACATGCGCCAAGAGTTGGCAGGCAGACGCCGTGTGATCAAGTCACTGCAGTGGCGTCGGAACCCGGGTGCTGACGGCGGCTGTGGTTGCGCCGGAGCCGGTTGTACGCCTAGGGCAGGCGCACATTCCACCGCAGGCCTGTTTGCACCGTGACATGCAATTTTGCCGTTGCCCATTAAATACTTTCAGAGCTCGTTTCTCCCGATGAAATTCCCGCAGGGTGCCTTCGTTTCTGGCGGAAAAGGACGCATACGAATTATCCCTTGACAATTAATATTGCTAAGGCGGCAGTGCGGAAGCACGATGAACTCTGATCACCAGGAAATGGCCGACTAAGCGAGGCAGCTTTGCGCTGCTCGCTCCATTGCGCCTGGTCGGCGTTTGCTGGGTTGTTTGCCGGCGTTGCGTTGTTTACGTCCGCCGTCGCACTCGCGAGGCGCTTAACGCACAAACATGTTTTCAGTATTCCATAGTGAGCCTCCCGCTTACGCGTCCGGTATCAGAGCATATTAATGACGAATGGCCATTGCTTGAATAAATTCCGTTCCGTGCTTGCGCCTATGCCTAAATGCTGCTTACTTAGTTTTCAACCAAACCTTCATGATTGGTATGGTTAAAATATTCCCGTGTAGACGTTCCTTCTTTTGTTCGATCCGGTTTCCCTGGTCCTTTCTTCGCAACCTAGATACACTTTCATGATGTCACTTCGTGCTGGGTTGGCCAATCATTATGAACAGTCTGGAGATTGCCCGGACAGCCAGTCTGTTTTTTAACGTGCTTTGACCGCGTGTCACCGTTTTCTTGAAGTCGCGCGAAGCCGGTATGCACATGTGACCATTGCACGTTCTAGAAAGTACCGCCATCGCGTCTTGCTAGCGTCGCTCAACCGACACCATGGCCAACCTCAACACTGCATATCTCAGCACCAACCGTGGTATCATCAAGTGAGTAATAACGGAGGAGTTTATTGGATCGACGCCCGGCGTTTTAGGATCCTCCAGATCATCATCGGCTTCATCATCTGCAGCTTGCTCTGCGCCAACTGGTACGGAGGCCGCAGCTGCTTCGGTGAGGGACGCCTCGGCTACGCCAGCGGCCTGAACTTCGTCGTCGTGATCATCAACATCGTCCTCTTCCTGCTCAACTTCCTCAACGTTGCCGTCTGGAAGCTGGTATGTTTTGACGGGGAAAACGACGTACGCGTATCAGGCGAAATTGCCCCGTTGCGTTAGGAGTCGTGACTCGCCATCCTATTGGGAATAAATGGGCAATAAACGTTTTGTTTACGCAACGCTTTTCAGGAGCGCCTCTACTCGGTGATCTGCACGATCCTGTTCCTGATCGCCGGCGGTCTCCTGATCTGGTTCATCCTCGAGCACGACAACCAGCGTGGTTGGCTCGTCGCCAGCACGGTCAGTCTTTTAGACATGTGCAGGAACAACTTATGCTAAAGCCAAACGTTCGAAAAAAGCAACGATTTGGTCATAAGCATTTCTTGCGAAAAAGCTTACTTAGTATGCGAAACTGAAGGGCCATACTTTCAGGTGTTCATCATCATCGAGTTCCTGCTCTTCCTCTGGGACGTCAAGATCCTCCAGGGCGAGTCGCCGAACTAAACACCGCCGGTACTGCAGAAGCATACACCTCGCCAGATTTTCACATCTTGCTTATCCGTCACAATCCCTACTTTGCTGTAATCTCGTGTTTTGCCAGTTCCTCTGCAGTATTTCCTAGACCACCAGTCGCCTATGCCGCTTTGTCCTCATGTACCATAATCATTTCTGCAAAACTCCGTCCACCCTTGCTCTGCATTGCTTTTTGTTCTAATCTATCAAGTAAAAATACAAAATAGCCATGCGACAACATACATTTAGCTTCGTTAGGCTGAGGTTTGTGGACAACGGAACTGACGCAAAAGATAGCTTGATGGTACTAGTGATTCGGTTGCAACCAAGTTTCCGCAGCCGTTCTTTAGTGCTTTGCACTTAGCCTAAGGCTACTAAATCCCCGAGAAGTAGAATTCCCGAGAAAGCAAGCGTCAACGAAAGTGTGAACAGGCTTTATTACTGTTCGACAAAATTTGGTCAGTTGAAGGGGGAGAAGTCCAGTGGTCGGTCAGTTTCCGTCGGGTTCACATGTCGTGGTGTCGTTGTCAAGGTTCGATATCTGCGACGCAGTCGAGCACGCGTCGTCGCTTGGTCCTCGCATGAAGTACCTGCAAGGAAAGTTCATGTTCAGTTCGAACTCTGCAAGCCCACTTTTGAGGACGAAGCCATTCGCTGATGATGATCTCGTTCGTACTCGGACGCTGGTTAGGTTCCGGCTGCAGCATGTGTAGAATGAGGCGTTTTGCGTCTTCATTCACTGGCACGGAGCGTGGGAAGTGGATGCGGCGTTCTCTTTGACGTGACACCATCTCCTTGGGCTTCCGGTCGTCGAAAGGCTAAATTGGATTCTACTACTACTACTACTACTACTACTACTTCACTAGGTAATGCTGTACTACTAGGCAACGCTTCTAGTAGGGTAATGATACCTACCATGGCCCCTGTTAACATAATGTAGAGGATCACACCAGACGACCAAATATCCACTCCGTTGCCACTGTAGCGCTGCGAGGTCATGATTTCGAGCGCAACGTACGCCTAAACAGACACAGCTGACTTGCTAGAGTTAGGTGATCTTTACCTTGGACCCGCAGAACGTGTTGGAGCTCTGACCTTCGGGCAGGCAACGGGCGAAGCCGAAGTCGCCAATCTTTAGGTTGTCGTGTCTGTCGAGGAAGAGGTTCTCGCACTTCAGGTCCCGGTGCACGATGTTGTTGCCTTCCAGATACTAAACTCCAACCGGCTTTATCATGCGCTGAAGGATGCGTACGGAAAACCTTACCCTAATACCTTCGATGAGCTGTCGGAAGAGAAAGCGTGCCTCGAGTTNGTTTTCAGTATTCCACAGTGAACCTCGCGCTTACGCGTCGGGTATCAGAGCATATTAATGACGAATAGTCATTGCTTGAATAAATTCCGTTCCTTGCTTGCGCCTCTATGCCTAAATGCTGCTTACTTAGTTTTCAAACAAACCTTCCCGTGTGATTGGTATGATTAAAATATTCCCGTGTAGACGTTCCTTCTTTTGTTCGATCCGGTTTCCCTGGTTCTTTTCTTCGAAACCTAGATACACTCTCATGATGTCACTTCGTACTGGCTAGTTAATCATTATGAACAGTCTGGAGATTGCCGGACAGCCAGTCTGTTTTAACGTGCATTGACCGCGTGTTTTCGAGTTGAAGTGGCGCGAAGCCGGCATGCACAAGTGATCACTGCTCGTTCTAGAAAGTACCGTCATCGCGTCTTGCTAGCCTCGCTCAAACGACACCATGGCCAACCTCAACACCGCATATCTCAGCACCAACCGTGGTATCATCAAGTGAGTAATAACGGAGGAGTTTATTGGATCGACGCACTGCGTTTTAGGATCCTCCAGATCATCATCGGCTTCATCATCTGCAGCTTGCTCTGCGCCAACTGGTACGGAGGCCGCAGCTGCTTCGGTGAGGGACGCCTCGGCTACGCCAGCGGCCTCAATTTCGTCGTCGTGATCATCAACATCGTCCTCTTCCTGCTCAACTTCCTCAACGTTGCCGTCTGGAAGCTGGTACGTTTTGACGGGAAAACGACGTACGCGTATCAGACGAAATTGCCCCGTTGCGTTATGAGTCGTGACTCGCTGTGCAATTGGGAATAAATGGGCAATAAACGTTTTGTTTACGCAACGATTTCCAGGAGCGCCTCTACTCGGTGATCTGCACGATCCTGTTCCTGATCGCCGGCGGTCTCCTGATCTGGTTCATCCTCGAGCACGACAACCAGCGTGGTTGGCTCGTCGCCAGTACGGTCAGTCTTTTAGGCAGTGCAGGAACAACTTATGTTCAAGCCAAACGTTCGAAAAAAGCACCGATTTGGTCGATAAGCATTTCTTGAGAATAGGCTTACTTAGTATGCGAAACTGAAGGGCCATACTTTCAGGTGTTCATCATCATCGAGTTCCTGCTCTTCCTCTGGGACGTCAAGATCCTCCAGGGCGAGTCGCCGAACTAAACACCGCGACGGTACTGCAGAAGCATGCACCTCGCCAGATCTTCTCATCTTGCTTATCCGTCACAATCCCTACTTTGCTGTAATCTCGTGTTTTTGCCAGTTTCCCTGCAGTATTTCCTAGACACCAGTCGCCTATGCCGCTTTGTCCTCATGTATCATAATCATTTCTGCAAAATTCCGTCCACCCTTGCTCTGCATTGCTTTTGTTCTAATCTATCAAATAAAAATTCAAAATAACCATGCGACAACATGCATTTAACTTTGGTAGGCGTGTCCGTATGAGGTTTGTACACCACGGAACACAAAAGACAGATGTCAATACTAGTGATTCGGTTGCAACCAACTTTTTCCGCAGCTCTAGTTCTTTAGTGCATTGCACTTAGCATATGGCTACTAAATCGCCGAGAAGTAGAATTCCCGTGAGAGCAAGCGTCAATGAAATTATGAACAGGCTTTATTACTCTTCGAAAGAAATTTTGGTCAGTTGAAGGGAGAAGTCCAGTGGTCGGTCGGTCAGTTTCCGTCGGGTTCACATGTCGTGGTGTCGTTGTCAAGGTTCGATATCTGCGACGCAGTCGAGCACGCGTCGTCGCTTGGTCCTCGCATGAAGTACCTGCAAGGAAAATTTAAGTTCAGTTCGAACCCTGCAAACCACTTTTGGGGACGAAGCCAGTCGCTGATGATGATCTCGTTCGTACTCGGACGCTGGCTAGGTTCCGGCTGAAGCATGTGTAGAATGAGGCGTTTTGCGTCCTCGTTCACTGGCACGGAGCGTGGGAAGTGAATGCGGCGCTCTCTTTGACGTGACACCCTAGAAAAAGTGAAGGTTTAGACCTAAACGGGATAAAATCCTTAGGCTTACATTTCCTTCGGCTTTCGGTCGTCGAAAGGCTAAAATCGATTGTCGTTACTAATAGCTACTAGTAGCGTAAGAGCTACCTACCATGGCTCCTGTTAGCATAATGTAGAGGATCACACCGGACGACCAAATATCCACTCCGTTGCCACTGTAGCGCTGCGAGGTCATGATTTCGAGCGCAACGTACGCCTAACCAGATACAGCTGACTTGCTAGAATTAGGTGGTCTTTACCTTGGATCCGCAGAACGTGTTGGAGCTCTGACCTTCGGGCAGGCAACGGGCGAAGCCGAAGTCGCCAATCTTTAGGTTGTCGTGTCTGTCGAGGAAGAGGTTCTCGCACTTCAGGTCCCGGTGCACGATGTTGTTGCCTTCCAGATACTAAATTCCAACCGGCTTTATCATGCGCTGAAGGATGCGTACGGAAAGCCTTACCCTAATGCCTTCGATGAGCTGCCGGAAGAGAAAGCGTGCCTCGAGTTCGGAGAGCCGCTTCTCTTGCTTGATCCGCTTCAGCAGGTCCCCATGCTCTGCGAATTCCTCGACCATGCAGAGGTATGAGTGTGTTTTCAGGATCTAAGACATCAAAGCACAACATCACTCACCCACAGAGCTAACTAAGGTTGGTACCTGGAAGACTCGTATGATATTTGGATGGTTCAGTTTCCGCACCAGCTCTACTTCTCGGGGTAGAAAACGCTGGACGTATTCGTTGCGCATTCTAAACGCATAGTGATTAGAGGTCGGGGCCAAAACGCTTACCTTCTGTCGATCTGTTTGATTGCCACCAGCATTCGATGATTCTCATCGTACGCCACACGCACCTTCGAGTATGAACCCGCACCTGCAACGATGTGTAGAAGAAAGCTACTTAAATCAATCGGACAGTTGCCAGAACCTACCGATGACTTCTGGCCGAAGTTGCAGGGCGTTCGAAGAAAGCATTTCGCGGACGTGGCAAGAAGCCAGGCTTTCGGTAGGACCAGCAGGCGTGTTCTCGTCGGCTGACATGGCTTGAGGTGAGCAGAGAGGTTAGTAGAGGATGCGAGGTAAGCGATCGTAGCACGAATGGCGCAAATGTAAAATGCCCTTGTCTTGAACCGAGGAAATTTGCGTACCCTGCTGTCATTTTTCGAGCGGACGGCATCTGCACGGACGGCTTGGGAACGTCTACGAGCCGAAACCGAAAGGCGCTA
Organism: Aphelenchus avenae; assembly: GCA_020875895.1. Lineage (NCBI taxonomy): Eukaryota > Metazoa > Nematoda > Chromadorea > Rhabditida > Aphelenchidae > Aphelenchus > Aphelenchus avenae. The sequence goes on from JNEY01000007.1 coordinate 476,962, forward strand.
CTTACTGTTCGCGATGTCATTGTGCCCCAACACATTGTACGCCGGAGCTAGCTTGTAATCGTAAGAAACCAGATGTTGAACTGCGTTCCTCATCCTTTACCCTTTATTTTGCTCAGGAAAACCCGCAAGAACCGTATGCGATGGAGATTTATACAACTGAGGTAGAGGGTTGCTCTGCTAGCGGCTCTTCTGGCTCGAGCTTGCGTTCCTTTACGGGATTGTACACGAAAGAGACGAGGCCGCTATCGGAGGGTTCCCGGTGCTCAAGATGCCACCAGAAGTAGTTCAGCCGATGTAGGAACTTTTCGAAGTACTCCTGAACAAGAGCATGAAAGAAGTTGATGCACGACGTTCAGCAACCTCGATTTGTTCCTCACGCATCATGACGATTTCGCCCGGCCTGCCGTCCTCGAACCCACGTATGACAGCCCCTTGCCGGATCTGAAACGGCCATGTAGCTCAGTATGCTACCCCAAGTGCAATATGAATACGGAAAGCTACTCACAATAGGATACCGCTCGAATTCTGGATCCGAATTTACCGCACCGATGTACGCGGCAAGTTGCACCGGGTTGGCATACAGCTCGGACAGTTCCGTCTCCGGTGCGGCTTCCGATGGCGTCTTACCACGGGACGTAACGGTCTTCCAGTCAACCAACGTGGGCTCACCCCTAAACGTTTGCAGGGTGCCACTACGGGGCAAACAGCGAAGCTCACTCTAGTTCGATGATTGCATCCATCTTGCCCCGGTAGAAGAGCGCATGATGGTTGGTGAACGCCTCCATGGTCATGTAGCTGCATGGGCGCAACGAGCGAATGATGGGTAGCAGGCTCTCGATATACCCTCGACACTTCTTTTCCTCGGCCTAAGCAAACCTGAGTCGTCAGAAAGTTTCGGAGATACTGTTCTTACCGTCCTCAGGACTTCCTCGTCGCTGGTCTTCATGTTGCCCTTGCGGAGCTCTCGCAGAATGCTGTCGATGATTTCGTGGAATGAGGTACCAATTTCTTGTCGCTCTGAAGCGGGAACACGTGAGTCTTTCCAGCCTAGAAACTTCGAAACCTACCAGCCATCCACGCACGGAATCCCGGTGTGCCCATTTGGGTCACCATTCTATACTGCCAATTGTACAGGACCTTCTGATCGTCCGTCACACCGTTAATCGTCGAAATTGACGGATAGTTGGTCTTGTAGGTGGAACGCCGTTGGAAACGCTTTGTTTTCTGAAATAGGTCTTTATCCACCGAAAACCCCGGCTCAGCATACAATTGGCGAGAGACCATCGAATGGACGAAGGGTGGTGTCCGCAGGATCCACTGGTCGGAACTCGGTCCACGGGGGCAGGCAGAACTTTACGGACATGGCCGGTAAGAGGGCGGTTCCATAGCGCACGTACCGGGCCGTGCTAGCTGCCATTTCTAAGAATAACGTTTCTCAACTTTTGCTAACGGAGCAAACTGCTTACTCCAGAGCTATATATTCCCAATAAGATGCCATGGACAATACAAGAGTGCATGTCGAAGACTCAGGTACCTTCTGGTAAAGGCAAGGAACGTTTGGAACGTTGTGAACTAGGGGTTTCGACCGACTAGCTAGAACGACACCAAGAATTTCCAACTTTATTAGATAACAAAACGATAAGTAACAACAACAGCAGCAAGATTAGTCGTCCATCTCAACGTCGTTTCCGAGAGACGCCAGTGAGTCTCCAAGTTTATTGGCGCGATTAGCTAAAGAACGTTAGTAACTACGCCCAAGTGCTGCCGTGCACGTACCCGTCTTCTTCTGCTGTTTCTTCTTCTTTTTGGCTGCCATCTTTAGAACGCGGTTGAGTTGGACGTTTCCGTCGATCTCAAATGACTGCGGCTGCTCCACAACGTCATCTTTCGACGCTAACTTCTCCTTCTTCTTCGTGCCTGCGGTTACGACAGTTGCCGTCTCGCCTTTTCCGTCAACGTCCATTTCAGGTTCAGACTCACTGCCAGGCACGGGGATGCTCTTATCGTAGACCGTCTCCACGTGCATTTCATCCTCGGGCAGTGCTGAAATAGAAGAATTGTAAGTTGAACCTTGTAGGCTTATCGCGAAAATTCGAGTGTTGAAACACAAACCATCTACGAGCGTTTTCACATCGCCTTCCAGTGCATCGAGATCGAACTCCTGCGAGAATGTTTGTAAGAGCTCAGAGGAGAGTATCTTGCCGCCTTCGGACATCTCCTCCGCGGCCTCTGGAGGTTGAGTGTAATAACGTAGGTGACCGCTGTTCCACTCGTTGAGCACCTGCAACAAGCATGCACTGATTTGTCCTGGAATACGAAAACACTTACATGCCGGGCGGCTGCGTTCAGGTCGGGACGCCCTCCCTTCTTCATCCTTCCGAGCTTCCTTGCAAGGAGTGCGAGGAACTCATCGCAGTTATTGAACTCTGGGATGTTGAAGTGGAGCATTAGCTAAACCCAGACAGCGCTAGTGTATTTTAATGACTCCAAGTTACAACAATAAAAATGATTGTAATGTTTCAAGCCGACTTACAACTTTGACAGAGCAACGCCTGAGGATTGCATGCACAGGAGCAACAGGATCCTGAAGCGCTTCAACGCGCAGAGCGTTCTTCAGTGCCACCTCGACTGGATCGAACTGTGTCTTGGAAGCGAGGACGACTCCAGGCGAATCAATCAAGCGAATGTGCTTGTCTAACTCCACTTCTTGCAGTTGCCTAGAAGGTGTTGCTGGTCATGAATACGGAAGAAGGGACGCACCTTGTCAACCCAGGAGTTGCTCCCGTCTGGCAAGACTTCTTTCGCTTCAAGCTGTTGATCACGCTGCTCTTGCCGACGTTGGGATAACCTTAAAGCATCTAATGTTATCTTGCGACGAAGGTCGATGCTAACCTATGACGCCGACGCGAATGGAAGTCTTGATGCCCTTGTTGCGACAGTAATTGTTGAGAAGTTTCATAACCAGATCCGCTCCGACGCACTTTGACGTAGCGCCTTCCAACACGGACGTGATGTAGCGACCCTAAACGCCAGTCAGGTTGGGCATATTCGTCGTCAGTCGCCTACGAGTTTCTTGTTCTGTTCCTGCGTCGAAGCCTTGAACGCGATGGTTGGCAACTCCTTGCGGAGGTAGGCAAGCCAGCTCTGAACGTTCTCCTTCGGCACCAGGTCGATCTTGTTGAGAAGAAGTACAAGGCGCTTTCCGCTGCGAATCACCGATTCTTCGATGGAACGGTTGCGACTACCCAGTGGGTCACGAGCATCCAGAACCTGTGTGAAGGAGGTCAGCGACCACCAGCTGATATATGGTTACCTCGAGAACGATGTCTGCACTTTCGATTGTCTTGCGCACCTCACCCGCAAACACACGAGTGGACTTGTCGGACTTGTCCGCGCTTACATCAAGCGATTCAACGATGCACGGCGTGGGGACGTATGTTTCAGCCTAAACGTAAGAGAAGACCAATAGATTCGGCACTCACACGTTTTAAATGTTGTACCTGCTTTGCTGCTTTCTGTCGGATCTCTTCCAAGCTATCGGTATTATCCAACTTGCGCTTCTTTCCGACCTCCTTCGAGGTTTTGGCCTCCAGTTTCTTCTGCAGTTTCTGCTGCTTTGCCTCTTCACGAACGCGCTCTGCTTCTGCGAGCAACTCCTCCTTGAAGGGGCATTTGTTCGGGATACTAATCGGTTTCTGCGCAGACTTCCTGCGTGCTAAAAAACAAAGTGAATGACTGTGCATTAAAGCGCTTCCACTTTGACTTACTGTTGAGCTTCGTTTCCTTGCGCAGCTTGCGATTGTGGTCCCTAACCTTCTTTTCGATCCTGTACCGCTTCTTGCAAGATACTCGCTTTGTGGACTTCTCTAAAACCCACACGCTGACTGGAGCTTTTTTCAAGGGCACTTACTCAAGCAGTACTTTGCCATGTCGGCGATGCCGCTATTTCACCCTTAAGTTTATGGTTATCCAAGTTATCCAAGAGTTAACGAGAGTAAACAATATAGAAACTAATGCTTGATTTGAAATCTAAGCAGGAATGCAACGGAAAGTGCGTTAATAACGAAATCACTGAATGTCGGAATTGAGCGTCCTAAAACATTGGTCGCAAGCGGCCTTACCGCGTGACTTGTCGCTAGCGACTTTGCTCACCTGAATGGGCTATTGGCGAGGGATTGTTTGCAGGATTTTCGATTTCCTTAGTAACCAAGCAGAATTTGCGACAGGCATGCGACAAAGTTATGAAGCCTTATGCAAAAAGCGAATGACTTTTGTAATTTTCCTTGTCAAAACTCCGTTTTATTTTCTACTTTTGGTTCAATGTGCTGCTACTTTCTCGGTAAGCGGCCGTACGCGATGGTTGATCTGCATACCTACGCATGCACGACCACCTAGCGTGTTTAGGTATCGACATGGTTGCGGACGAGTCTACGTCTGCTTCTTCAGCCGCGTGTACTCACCAGAACAAGTCGAAGTTACTTCAGCTAATCGCTGTGCGCAAAGCTCTGAAGGGCAGCCATTTCGAGAAACTGACCTGTGTCGACTGCAACCGTGCCGTCTCGACTGCGAAGGACAACAGCGAGAAGGCGGTACCGAGCACGCAGACGGCCTTTGAGGACTTGTGGGTCTGCGTCCAATGTGGACACGTCCTCTGCGGAAAAGAACATAGCAAGACGCACTACGAGGCCGATCGCAGTGGCGAGAAGCATCACTTCGCGTTCCATCTCAGCACGTCGAAGCTCCGGTAGCAGCAGAAACTCCGCAAAAAGTGTGCTAACCACACAGTTTAGGTGTCTCACTTGCGACATGGACCTCGTGCCCAACGACACCAGTAACGATCCCGTCAAGAAGTTTCACGACGAAATGCGATGCTTCCTGAAGAGCAAGACGCGCGATCCGACCACTGAGCGCAACGGCCAGGCCACTAAGGAGGCGGTGATCGTCAACGGCACCAACCAGACTGCACCGCATGCGCCAGCGACTGCATCGACGTCGAAGCACAACGGTATCGCAAAGCTCAAGAACGGACTGCTGAACCAGGAGATCAACTCGGCAAAGGTTTGATGCTATAGTCAGAAAATAGTTGATACCTACTCCTTTAGGGACTAACCAACCTGGGCAACACGTGCTTCTACAACTCCGTAATGCAGTGCATCATGCACAGCCCGCCGATACAGCTCTACGTGGACAACGTCGGCAAGGACGTCACCATCATCATGCCTGGAGTTGTGACTGCGGGCGGAAAGGACATCGAAGTCCATATGGGCGCTGTCCAACTGCCGCAAACGCACACGCCGCTCATCCAAGCATTCTCGAAGTTCATCGTCGAGTTCAAGTGCCAGCGGGTCCCCAATCCGCGTCCGCTGTTCGAGGAGATTGCCAAGAAGTAAGCATTATAAACTCGCGGGCAGCTCCGTTCGAAACTCTCGGATTATTCAGGGTACCTCGTTTCCGCGGTTACGCACAACAAGACGCGCACGAGCTGCTGCGCTACCTGCTGGACGGTCTTCGTCAGGAAGAGCTGGAGCCCGTCAAAAGCGTCGTTCTCGAGTACATGGGCAATCCCAAGAAGCCGGACCCAGAACAGCGTCAGCTGGCTAAGGGTATGTCTTGCGCTAGGGGCCGACATTCATTAAACAAATGACGTCTTAGCACTGGTGGCATGCGCTGAACCGACGGTGCTCGACTGCCTCTTCGGTGGCAAGCTGGTCCAGACGATTGCGTGCTTGACGTGCAAGCACGTGTCCACTCGAATCGAGCCGTTCCTCGACCTGTCGCTGCCGATTCCGCGATCAAGCAAAGACCACGGCTCACCCAAGGCGCGACCGCATAACCGAGTGCGCAAGGCCAGCGAGGGCAGTGGCATGAGCAAACATCAACGGAAGAAGGCGCAGAAACAGGCGAAGAAGGTATGTTTCCCTTTCAGGTCGCCTCGAACTTAGTGCTATGCATTTCCAGAACAAGGGCAAGTTCACGACGGCCAGGAAGGACAGCACGACGGACAATGCACAGCAGAACGTCGACGAGATCACGAACAACGACAAGCTCGACGAGGCCATGGACGAAGGCGAGGCAGAGCAACTTAATACCAGCATGAGCCACATGGAGGTCGACGACGACTCGCCGCAGGATGCTAATACCGACGAAGGTAAGGCAGTACTGAAGTTTTGAGAAGTTACATTCGTTAAACTTTAGAGGGACCGCAGGATGAAGGACACGATTGGACCGACAGCGGGGAGCGGTCGTTTGTCGACTACACGACAGTTCTCACTGAGCCAACGGCCGCTGACGACGAAAGGCCCTCACTCGAGAGTGCGCTGAAGCAGTTCATCGCGGTGGATCAGTTGCGCGGAGACAACGCTTACGAGTGCCAGAAGTGCTGTGAGACTTGGAACGCCAAGGTTGAGATTGAGGCCCATTCCTTGTGCACAAAACTCCGTTTAGAAGAGAACGTGTCAGTCGAAGAAGCTGGCCGAGGCGGACAAGCGATACCTCATCTTGTCGCCACCGGTGGTGCTCACGCTCCACATTAAACGCTTTGAGCAGGTAAGTCGTGCATCGCTATAGCTGATCATGGTCCTCGATTTAGATTCTCTCGGGAACCCGACTGGTTACGCGCAAGTGTCGAGATGTCGTTCCCTTCCCGTTGGTTCTGGACCTGGCTCCATTCATTGCCAAGGAGGGCGAGGTATGTCGAAGATGAGGTCTCCATGAATTTACGTGACTGGTTTTAGCGGCTTCGACCGGGCCAGACGCAGGTGCTCTACCGGCTCTACGGAGTCGTCTCTCATTCCGGCGAGATGGGCGGAGGTCACTACGTCGCGTACGTCCGAAGCGCTCGTCCGTCGCATCAGCTGCATGGTTTCTTCAAAGAGGCCTTCGCCTCTCGTACTCACCTCACGAAGCAGATGGAGGAAGCCGCGCGCAACGGACTCCTTCACGAGGACGGCAAAGATCCGAACGAGTCGGAGAGCGAGGACTCCCAGCCATCGACGAAGTGGTTCTACGCCAGCGACTCCCACATCAGCGTGGTCACCGAGGAGCGCGTGCTCAAGACGGAGGCGTACATTCTGTTCTATGAACGTATCCTTTGAGCCTGTTCCATGATACTAAATTGATCTCTTCGCTATTGTCTCACTTCCTTGAAAATTCTCCCACTGGTCTCCTTCGTCTGCGCCCTTACACGGGTTGTATGTGCCTTCACTACAGGTGTCCGGCCACTGCCGATAGGCATTCTTTCGTTCACAGGCTGCCAAATAGACTTTATTTCTTTCTTTTGGCGAGTGACTTGTCCTATTTGACTACTCTCGAAAGGGAATCCCGAAGATTCTACTGGCTTCAATTAAAGGTTTGACCGCTTCTTGGAACTTGAAGACGTGGATATCGGCCTTGGCTTCATCACTCGTGTGATTTCGCGAACGCTAAGGGACCACTTGACCAGTCAATCAATCTTTGCATCTAAATCGTGCTACTACGTGCGAAGCCTCTTCAGTTCCTAAGCAAGATCCTAAGCGCACGTATCAGCTTTAGCAGGCACATAACGGAGGTCTAGAAGAGCGGTTATCTGCTAGCTTGATTTCGGAGTAGTACCTTCACTGACAAATTAAACCGTTTATCAGTAAAGACGAAAACTTCATGCTAGGCAGGTCTTTGACCACGGTTGACGAGAACCGGTGACTGGGCGGCAGTCTAGTACGTATGATAATTGAGAGGCATTCGGGTTATGCTAGCAGTAGGTGGCCTGTGAGGGGCAGCGAACGGAAGGAGGACAGTAGACTATGAAAGTAAGGAGGTCATAGTCCTTTGTGATAAGGCAGTGATCATGAAACGACCCGGTACAGACTGGCTCGTGGTGCAAGCGCAGTCGCTGGTCGAGCACTCGTGTTTGCCTCACATGGGTCTTATGGGGTTCAGCCGGCCGGATGGGGCGTCAAATTGGACAGGAGGATCGCACCTTGGACGAGCCGAACGGGTTTTCCCTCGAACGCTTCCGTCTATCTTTTCATCTTTGCCCCATTGACCAGCGACCAGCTGTTCTTGCACATGCGTAGTTTTCCAAATGCACCAAGAGAAGTGTCTTTCAAAACTGTCTCTATTTCCCATTAGCTCACTATGAATACAAGAGGCTTCGTTAATCCTGCCGTACACCGTGATTTAATGCACTTTTCACAATAATCCTGGAGGTTTTTGCCGTGTACACGGCGTATTTTCAGCGCGTGAAACGCCGATTTGACCCTTAAACCGCGAAACCAGAACACTTTCAGTTTCCGCCATGCTGGCCAGCAGCACACAAAAGACGTCTTCGGAAGCGGAGCCGACGACCGGAACGAGTGCGTTCCCGCGCAGGCTGGCAGAGATCGCATTCCTCGCAGCGATCATGGGCTTATTCATCGACGTCCGCCACTGGCTGCTCATCACAGTGACTTACTTTCTCTTTCGCATCGTGAAATCGGATTTGGGCCGTCGCTGCATCAAAACTCTGCCTAGAGATCTCAAGTAAGGTCTAGCGGTTCCCCGAGCTTTCTTCGCACTTATACTGAGTACTTTTAGGGGCGTAGCGCTGCTTATCCGAGTGAAGCTCAAGATCAAATGGGCACTTCGAAAGAACCGACCGCTGCACGAGCACTTCCTGCACTTTGTGAAGAAACATCCCTCGAAGGAGTGCGTGGCGGAAGTCGAGAGTGGTCGTTCCTTAAACTTTGCGGAGTTCAACGCGCATTGCAATAAGTACGCCAATGCGTTCCAGGTAAATAACACGATCTTTGTTTAAACCAACTAATGACAGTGCCAACAAATTGAATGGGGAACCATTCCTTAAGTACCTAATGTGATGTTTTGCAAGTCATTAAGCGGCAGTCAATAAGCCTAGACTCTGGAAAAGTGCAGTGTATGGTAAATACGCATTGCAGCATTCGATAGGCATGCTTTCAGAAGCGCGGCTACAAGAAGGACGAAGTGGTCGCATTGTTCCTTGAGAACGGCATCGATTTCTTCGCTCTATGGATGGGCCTGAGCAAAATCGGAGTTGTGACGGCATGGATCAACTCAAATTTGAAGCTGGAACCGTTGGCTCACTCCATCAAAGTCTCCAAGTGCCGAACTGTAGTCACTTCCGAAGCACTGCTGCCAGGTATAGCGTTGGCCCACCTTCGGGGCTTGAACATTTTGCTTCCAGCGATCAAGAGCGCCATGGACAGCGGCTTGCTGGATAAAAGCCTAAAGATCTACCTCGTTAACGGCGCGCAGGATGGCTGCGTCACGTTGGCTCCTCTTTTGTCGGACGCTGCAGAACCTCGCACGCCATCAGATCTCGACTTTCAAAGTAGGCTCCTGCTAGGCATATTATTCAGTTGTTATCACTAAGCGTCTCCGCATTGGCGCATCCCTGTACTGCTTTTAGGCATTCTATGTTACATCTACACGAGTGGAACCACGGGTAATCCCAAGCCCGCCATCATTAAGCACTACCGGTACTACTGGCTCGCAACTGGCTCCGGCGAAGCGTTCGAAATTCAACCTTCCGACAGAATCTGTAAGCTTTTACCGGTATTCCACTGTAAACACTTGGCTTTTAGATGTAACGATGCCTATGTATCATTCCGCCGCTGGTATCATCGGAATCGGGCAGATCGTTGTTCGAGGTCGGTTAGCGTTCGCATGAAGCTCTTCACTCCAGTCTGATTTAGGTAGCTCGGCAGTAATCCGAAAAAAATTCTCGGCCAGTAATTTCTGGAAGGATTGTGTCAAGTACAAGTGCACTGCAAGCCAGTACATCGGTGAAATCTGTCGCTATCTCCTGGCTTCACCACCGACTCCCGAGGAGAAGCAACATCAGGTCAGTCGGTCATCGCGGAGCATGTATCTCAGCAGCTGTCACAACGCTTTACATTCTGTTACAGGTACGCGTCATGTATGGAAACGGCTTACGCGGAGAAATCTGGTCCACGTTTGTTGCGCGCTTTGGCATCAAGAAGATCGGTGAACTCTATGGTATGCATTATCATGAAATGTCAGTCTTGAATTCCCTTTTTGTAGGAAGCACCGAAGGCAACTCGAACATCGTGAACATCGACAACCACGTCGGCGCTTGCGGCTTCTTCCCCATCTACCCCTTCATGCGACCGTTGTACCCCGTCAGGCTGATCAAGGTGCACCCCGAAACGGGCGAGCTGCTGAGGGACGCGGACGGTCTATGCATTCCGTGCACGCCAGGAGACACGGGCGAGATGGTCGGCATGATCAAGCAGGGCGATCCGCTGCTTCGCTTCGAGGGATACCTGAACAACGAGGACACCAGCAAGAAGATCCTTCGCGACGTGATGAAGAAGGGAGACGCGGTGTTCGCTAGTGGCGACATCCTTTACTGGGACCAACTCGGATACTTGTATTTCAAGGTCAGTACAACTATTTACCCGAAAGACAAATGCACTGAAGATTTTTAGGACCGACGAGGAGATACCTACCGGTGGAGAGGCGAAAACGTTAGCACGATGGAAGTGGAGGGCATCTTGCAGCCGATTCTGGACATCCAAGACGCTACTGTCTACGGTGTTGAAGTTCCAGGGCGCGAGGGACGCGCAGGAATGATCGGCCTTCGGTTGTCTCCGCATGTTGATGATGTCGACGTAAGCCATCTCGCGGAGTCACGAAGTACATACTGGTTTTAGAAACTTACTCACGGAAATCTCACAACGTGTAAACGAAAACCTTGCGGCATTCGCAATCCCGGTCTTTCTTCGAATCTGCAAAGAAGTCGACCAGACCGGCACCTACAAGCTGAAGAAGCTTCAGCTGCAGAAGGAGTCTTTCTTCAAAGAGCGATGCTCCGGGGACACTCTCTATTTCTGGAATGCAGCTGTTCGCCGATACGAACTACTGAATGCCCAAATGGAGGCTGACATCGTCAGCGGAGCGTACAACAAGATCTAGTAGAGCATCGTTGACGAGACGTTCTCCGTTCGTATTATTGTTCCTCATTCCAGGCATTAAGTCTTGCTCAACTTTAAGATAATCTTAGCCTCGTCTATGACACTTTTCCAGCCTTGTACCTCCGAACGCATGCGTGATCACTTACGTAAGAGTGTCCTTACTTCCCTTCTTGCATCCTTTCCAACCCTTTGTCTTTTATAACCTGCCTTTGTCGCTTTATCAGTTTGAACCTAGCGAGTTATACAGTGGGAGGCAACTTTCCAAACACCCTGAATATCCTCAGAACGATCAAAGATTTCCGAGAATTGCAAAAGAGGAGCCATCCCTTACCTCAAGAACCGTTGCTTTGCCCATACAAACCGAAGGTTCCATTGTCTTCTCCGGCCAGTGATAGTCGCAATTGTTCTTCGTTAGCAAGCCTAGAATTAGCTCTTACGTTTTTGTTCTCTTGCCACGCAAACGGATTTTTGCTCTTGGAAGTACTTTTGCTTCCGCTGATGATTCTCGCATGTCATTTAGCACAGTTCTTAGTCTCGCCTTAGTAGTTTCAATGCGCTCTAGCAGAGATTTGGCAAACTTTATTTCGGAGATATTAGCATGAATAAATAGAAGTGTGACAGACGCTGTACAAGAAGAGGCTACCCGTATGGAAGTTAAAGATCTGAGAAGTCTGAACGGAAGGCACACGGCGACTGAGGCTCGCATTACTGTCAAATTAAGCGCTCCTGCTTTTGAGGTTTGTGATGATGAGCGGCCTAAATGGAACATCATGTGAGATTCATTGTGGCAGTAACTGTTGTCGATCAGTGTCCACGTTACGAGGCGCTGTGTACTTACTGTTGGCACTCGTCGACCCGTCATCTCTTGCGTAGAAGGACTGTAGGTACCCTGGTTGGCACGCTTGCTCCTCGCAACGAAGAAGAACAGCATGCACCCGATCAGCGAGCATACGATGATCAACGCAACCGTCGGGCCAAGAACGTATCCGAGCGCTATGTGGTGTTCTCCTTGCACCTAGAACGTCTCGGGTCCTAGGACAAAAAGAGAAATGAACGATCATACCAAATGACTGCAGTGTGGTCCGCCATAGCCCTCGAAGCAGTCGCATTCGTGCTGCGTGACTTCCCTACTGCTTTGCCGGATCACCGCCGGTCGTACACAGCGTCCATGCACGCAGTTGTGAAGTGTGCGATTTTGAGCGTCCGGTAAGCACGGATTCACCATGTTGCACCTGGTGCCAATGAACCCTAACACATCGCGGTAGACTAATTACGCAAGACGAAGCATACCTTCGTCGCATGCGCACAGATAGGTGCCAGGCAGATTTGAGCAAGTGCCGTGTACGCAGTTGGTGGGCCCATCCTCGCACTCGTTTACGTCGTCCAGGCATTGCGGGCCCTTATAACCAGTTCCCTTACAGTTGCACTCGAAGCCTAAAGGGCAGAATGAGAGTTAAGCATGGTTGCCACGGTATACCATTGACACGGTCAACGCATTTGCCTCCGTTTGAGCAAGCTCCGGGGACGCATTCATTAATATCCGTTTCGCAGAACTCCCCTGAAAGACCACGATAGATGCGCTCGTCATAGACCGAGCTCAGGGCGGCAAGCTGGAGCTCGACTACGTACCAGTGAAGCCGGCTATGCACGCGCACTGAAAACCGCCAACCAGCTTCTGGCACGTTGCACCATTCTTGCAGGGGTCCTTCAAGCAGTAGTCTATTTGCTCCTCGCAGTTGTCACCTCGGTAACCACGCTCACAACGGCACGAATGCTCCTTTGTCGAATGTTGAACGCATTCACCATGAAAGCATGGCTCCTTGGCGCAAGTCCCCTCAATCTCGCAGAGGTCACCTAAACGGGTAAGTGTTACCTTGCTTGTTCGTCGACTGGTACAGGTTGCACTTACCGAAGTAGAAGTTAGGACAGTCACATCGAAAGCTTCCCATCGCGTTCGTACACGTACCGTTGTTCTCGCATGGGAAGTCCTCGCAGAAATCTGGAACCGAGTGTTTCTGCTCATATGCGCAATGACATTGCGATACTGACCTTTAGGAACGTTGCAGCGTGCCCCACGCCAGCCGCTATCGCATTCGCAGAGGAATCCGCCGAAAATGTTGCGGCATGTCCCGTGCATACAGGGCTTCTCGCTAGCGCATACATCAGCAAAGCTCTCACACGCGCGGCCACTGAACTCTTTTGAGCACTCGCAGGTGTAGTTGCTACCGCTTGAGACGCATCGGCCGCCATTTTTGCATGGCAGTCGTATGCAGGGATTCGGTGCAATGTCGCATAGTTCTCCTTCGAATCCGTCCTTGCAAATGCATCGAATGGCGTCCTGAACTTCAGCATAGAGTAAGGTAAGGGACACTCGTCAAACCTTGACTTCATCGGAGTCCACGCATTCTCCACCGTTCTCACACGGGTTCTTCGTGCATGTCGATTTCTAAAACGCCATTCAGCTCTCGACTATGCGACTGATGGGTCAACTTACCATCTTCTGACATCGAGATCCGAAGAACTCTTCTGGACATTCGCAGCGGTAACCTCCGTCTGTGTTCGTGCACTTTCCACCGTTTTCGCAAGGATTGTCCAAGCAAAAGTCTTTTGCAGTGCGACATTTCGGGCCCGTGAAACCCGGTGCGCATTGACAGCTAAACACGGCGACCGTGACTAATCCGCGAAACGTTCTCTTTTTACCTGAAGTCGCCGACTCCATCTACGCATACGCCGTTTGGACTGCATTCCAAGTTGCCGAAACAATCGTCCTTGTTGACCTACAATGATAACGGGCTACAGAGCTACGATGGGTCAGGCTCTACCTCGCAGAAGTCGCCTTCAAATCCGCGAGGACACTGACACTTTCGCAAGTTGAACATGTCCAGGCATTCAGCACCGTTCTTGCACGGGTTGCCCATGCCGCAAACGTCATTAGAGCGACAGCCTTCCGTAATTATGCTCTGTCGCATCGTAGGCAAGAAGTGCGCTGACTCCTCAAGCGACCCTCCAGCCAGTTCTTTCGGCAAGAACGACAGCTCTGGCATGCTTCCAAGCTTCGCACTGCGAAGACAGCCCTTGAATCCGGAGTTGTTATCGCCCCTAAGCAACTTCACTGTAGTTTTGACCGTGAGTCACATTCTATACCTTCCGAAGGCAATGACGGAATCTTTGTCGGATGCGAAGCGTTTAAGTGAGAACGGCGCCTGGAGGACTAGCGGTTTTTCATTGTCAACACTAAGGAGAAGGCCTTGGGAGAACCTTCGGTCCACCGTTAAGGCAAACGAATGCCAGTCGCCATCAGTAATGGGCAGAGCTAATGGAGGTTGTCNAAAACCGCCAACCAGCTTCTGGCACGTTGCACCATTCTTGCAGGGGTCCTTCAAGCAGTAGTCTATTTGCTCCTCGCAGTTGTCTCCTCGGTAACCACGCTCACAACGGCACGTGTGCTCCTTTGTCGAATGTTGAACGCATTCACCATGAACGCACGGCTCTTTGGCGCAAGTACCTTCAATCTCGCAGAGATCGCCTAGAGGGTGATGTTACCTTACTCGTTCGTCGACTGGTACAGGTGGGACTTACCGAAGTAGAAGTTAGGGCAGTCACATCGAAAGCTTCCCATCGCGTTCGTGCATGTACCGTTGTTCTCGCACGGGAAGTCCTCGCAGAAATCTGGAACCGAGTATTCCTGTTCATATGCACAATGACAGTGCGATACTGACCTTTAGGGACGTTGCAGCGTGCCCCACGCCAGCCGCTGTCGCACTCGCAGAGGAATCCGCCAAAAATGTTGCGGCAGGTCCCGTGCATACAGGGCTTCTCGCTAGCGCATACATCAGCAAAGCTCTCACACGCACGGCCACTGAACTCTTTCGGACACTCGCAGGTGTAGTTGCTACCGCTCGAGACGCATCGACCGCCATTTTTGCACGGCAGTCGTATGCAGGGATTCGGTGCAATGTCGCATAGTTCTCCTTCGAATCCGTCCTTGCAAATGCATCGAATAGCGTCCTGAAATTAAGTGTGGAGTAAGGTAAGAGGCACTCGTCAAACCTTGACTTCATCGGAGTCCACGCACTCCCCACCGTTCTCGCACGGGTTCTTCGTGCACGTCGATTTCTAAAACCACATTCAGTTCTCGACGATGCGACTGATGGGTCAACTTACCAGCTTCTGACATCGAGATCCGAAGAACTCTTCGGGACATTCGCAGCGGTAACCTCCGTCTGTGTTCGCACACTTTCCACCGTTTTCGCAAGGGTTGTCCAAGCAAAAGTCTTTTGCGGTGCGACATTTGGGGCCCGTGAAACCCGGTGCGCACTGACAGCTAAATACGACGACAGTGACTAATCCGCGAAACGTTCTCTTTTTACCTGAAATCACCGATTCCATCAACGCATACGCCGTTTGGACTGCATTCCAAGTTGCCGAAACAATCGTCCTTGTTGACCTACAATGATAACGGGCTACAGAGCTACGATGGCTCAGACGCTACCTCGCAGAAGTCGCCTTCGAATCCGCGCGGACACTGACACTTTCGCAAGTTGAACATGTCCAGGCATTCAGCACCGTTCTTGCACGGGTTGCCCATACCGCAAACATCGTTAGAGCGACAGCCTTCCGTAATTATGTTCTGTCGCATCTTTGGCAAGAAGTGCGCTATCTCCTCGAGCGACCCTCCTGCCAGTTCTTTCGGCAAGAACGAGAGCTCTGGCAGGCTTCCGAGCTTCGCACTGCGAAGACAGCCCTTGAATCCGGAGTTGTTATCGCCCCTAATAAGCAACTGCACTGTAGTACTGGCTGTCAGTCACATTCTGTACCTTCCGAAGGCAATGACGGAATCTTTGTCGGATGCGAAGCGTTTAAGTGAGAACGGCGCCTGGAGGGCTAGCGGTTCTCCATTGTCAACAGTAAGAAGAAGACCTTGGGAGAACCCTCGGTCCACCGTTAAGACAAACGAGTGCCAGTCGCCGTCGGTTATGGGCAGAGCTAATGGAGGTTGCCGAATTGTTGAGGTTTGGTTGCTGTACGAAATGGCAAGGCTGTCGCTTTGGATGTCAATCCACAAGGATTCCTTCGGGGATTGCTAAACCATGAGGGGGATTATGGCTATGTTTATGTCATAGCGCATACCAGTTTGACGACGCGGCCTGATGACGTCCTGGTGCGCAAGTCGAACGTAAAGTTCGTGTGCGTATCCATGGGCACCTTAGTGCCGGGCAAAAGCAGCTTGTACTTGATTGTGCTCGTCGTAGCGAAAGTTGCGGGACCGACGCAGACGTACCCTCCGTGAGTATTCACGCACGAAACTCCTTGTGGGCATGGATTCCGCGCACAATGATCCACTTCTGTGCAGTTCTGCCCCATGTAGCCGGACCGGCAATCGCAGACGTAGTCGTTGAAGGTGTTCCGGCACTGTCCGTTCTTGCACGGCGTCGACGATCCGCAGACGTCATCGGACACTGTGCCTTGAAGCAGGTTTTGGTCCGAAATCTTCCTGCCGAAAACGGGAACTTCGAAGTCCGGCGGAGCATCGTCGAGCACAATGGACCGTTCGTTGATCCGAATGTCTTGCAAAGTGCCCTTCAGTTTGCCGTCAGTCTTCGACATGTGGAAAACGGCATCGTTCAAAGCCATCGTCGGCCCTCCCAACACGAGGCGATCTGCTAGGAGTGGGTGTGCAAACGGGCGGCTCAGCTGCATGTTGGAATCCTCTTCCCCGTCAACGTACCACTAAAGAAGTTATTAGAGAAATTGAAACTGAAACGATAAAAATAAAAATCCAAGTGACGTTTAAATAACTTACAGCGAGGTTGTTGTCAGCGCGCCGTATTTCGATGAGATGAGCCTTATTGTCGTCAAGTGTCGTATTCCCTTTTTGGGAATGCACCTTCGACCCTCCAAGCCGCGTTTGGACAAGCAGAGTGCCTAAACGCTTTGCGATAGCGCCACGTTGTAGTCAAGAATACTTCATGTTGCTCATGTCTGCAGAAAGCATACCGTTCGCAAGCTGCGCGCTTATGAAGGTGTCGTCCTCTTGAGCATCGTCCTGACCGAGGTACAGAATGGAAGCGTTCGCCGACTGGGTTCGAAGGATGAAACTGATGTCAGTGTTTTGGCGTATAGCCGTAGCCTCCGGTTGTTCTATCGCCAGCTCGACGGATGTCTGACTATCCGCATGGCCAAATGTGTGTTCGACGAGCTGGTTGGCGCATAGCGGTCCCAAGAAGGGTCTCTTGCATTCGCAGCGGAATTCGGTCCAGAGGTCGATGCATTTTGCAGAGTTCTGACAAGTGCTCGCGGTGCACTGTTCACGACGGCTGCAGCCTGGAGACACATCCACCGACCGCCTAAATAAGCTAGCTAAGACGGTTAAGCCAGCGACAGGACTTACTGAGGCGTCATCAAGTCCACTGAGCGACCATTGATCACTGCATCCTGTAGACATCCAACGAAGTAGTTCTCGTTCTCCCTTCGTCCAAAACGTGTTGTGAATACGCCGAAGGAGTGCTTTCCCAGGTGCCGCTGAACGAGCAGAAATCCGCTCTCCGCATGAAACACCTCCAGCACAACGCCGGCCTCCGTCGTGTTCCAGTGAACTTCGTACCAGTCCGCATCGTTCAGCGCCATGTCCAGGACATCCGAAATCATCGACGCGCTTATGTTAACTCCGAGCCGCCCTCCAAGCAGGTAGACAGAGAACAACGGTTGGCTCAGAATGCTTTCACCCGTGACTATGTGCGCGTCAGGAACAGTGGTTCGGAACGAGAATGCTAGCGAGTAGGTGGATGGAGGTCTAAATAGTCCAGTTAGCTTACCCATCATGGAGCGGCCTAAAACTCACCCAGATAGGCCATCGGTTGATTGATCCAGCAATACCGAAGTCTTGACGAAGGTCGCAACCGAATGCGACTGACACTTCGAACCGGTAAATCCAGGCGGGCATGCACAAGACATTTTATGCACTCCACGCAGGCTGTGCTGTAGCCGACAGGTTTGCTCGGGAGAGCATTGTAGCGTACATCCCTAAACGTCAACGAGTTTCTTTCGTTAAGTTCTTCGGTGAACAGTACCTTGGTGCGGTCTTCGCAAAATATGCCGCTATAGCCGGGTGCGCACAGACATGTGGTACGTCCCGCTATCTGCACACACTTCTTTGCATTTCGGCACATTTCGCAGTTAGTGATGTTCTAAAACATCTCATCTTGCTTCCGTTTTGTCAAGTTCGTCTAATCGTGGTGACGGCAGCGCTCGAGAACCCACTTTTGCCATCGTCGCATTGTTACGGTGTCGAACTGTGGTCGAGACTGTTACGGTGTTAGAGTCGACGGTGGGAGGTTCCGTTAGCGGTGTGACCGAGGGGAACGAGTCAATTTGCCACGCGGTAGATGCAGGTGTTGAGAATGCCATTTTGTCCTTCTCGGTGAAGGGAGCGGCACTTGTGGAGATAGTGAGTTGACGCTCCGGGGTTACGGCACTCGTTTGGAGATTGGACAATGCAGGGAAAGTCAGGTTGGCTATCGATGATACCGGCATGCATTCGGAGGTTCCAGGTGCCTCTCCACTTTCGACGCACACGCTCGCGCTAGGGCAGCTGCATGGAATCTCACAGCGTCGACCGGTGAAGGTGTCTCGACAGAGGCATGTACCTAAAACGACTCGTCCGGCCAGTCAAGCCTAGTCTTGCCTACCATTCGCGTGGCAGATGCCGTCGTGAAGGCAAGGCACGTGTACGCAAGAGCCGTTTCGCAGTGGAGTTTCGCAGAATTCTCCGGTATATCCTGGTGTGCAGGCACATCGGGGACGTCCGCTGCCATCCAACGTGCAACTCCCTGGAAAACAAGGATCACCGTGCGCAGTTAGCACATGACCACGGCTACCTGAATGATGACAGTGTTCTTTGGAACATTCGGAATTCGTGTTGTTCATGCGGGATCCAAGGCGCAGCTGGTCGCAGTGAGGTCCGCTGAATTTGCCGACGCAGGAACAGAAGGGTCCGTCAGGCCCATGCTGGCACTTCCCACCATTGAGGCAAGGTCTCCTACAAATCGCATAGATCAGGGTTCACACTACCAAGCATACCCATCAACGAGGCACTTCTTTATTTCTGTCTCGCAGTGCTGTCCGCTGTATCTAAAGGACATGATTAGAGACGGCTCCATTAGTCACTTCGCACTTAGAGGGACAAATGCAAAAGGTACGGTTGTTGTTTGACACGCACTGCCCTCCGTTCTGGCACATGTTTTCGTCGAGGCACAAGTCAATGTGCCGGTCGCACCTCTCGCCCTAAAGGAAGAGCACGCTCTTGGCTTGTCCGAAGAAAACGTACCGTTTTCCCTGTCGGGCAGACACACTTTGACTCGTTTCCGTTGGTGACCAGCACGTGGTACGGGTCGCAGGATGTCCGAGGAAGTTCGGTCTAGGTAAATCCACCATGAACGAAAGAAATGATTCCAATGAGCGCCAAGTGCCATCCTCATGGCGCTCTATATAGCAGTTGCACATACCTCACAGTTCCTTCCGGTGTAGTTGGCGTAGCATGTGCATTCGTAGGAGGCAGGCAGCTCATGGCATGCGCCTCTTCCCTGACAAGGGTTTTGCACACAGAACCCGACTGCCTGCTCACAGAGTTGTCCTTAAGTTGCTGGTGCGTAATCGAGCGAAGGCTGGTAGCGTACCTGAATAACCGGGCGGGCACAGACATGCGAAGCCTGCCTTCGTATTTTGGCAACTGCCGCCATTGTGGCAGACAGTCCGATTCGAGGCAGTGCATTCGTCAACGTCTTCGTCGCACAAGCGTCCAATTGTACCTTTCTGACAGTCGCATACGAAGTCTCCCTGAATAACGGTCGTGGGGCGAGAAAATGAAGTGCTTCATAAAACTCACCTAGAGAGATTTTGCGAACTTAACTTGTCATCTAGTTGTTTGTTTTACTTACCTTTGTAGGACGACATACTCCGTTTGCGGCGCACGGATTCTTCGGCGTACACCTGTTTAATTCGCATATGAATCTGGACGTCCCCGGGTCGAGCAAGCAAACTTCGTCCTCGGCGCATCCCGTGGTCTGGCAGTCGCTCGACGCCGAACACAGATCTCCGAAGTAACCTAAATTTTGAGATGTCAAGTTTCTTAGAGAAATGGCTGTTAAAAATTGCTGCTACAAGTGTGTTTCTTTGTAAGTTCATGCGAAACAGACTAATTTAAGCTTAGTATAAAGAATGTAAGTCACAATGCTATTCTGCCGGAAATGACACATGCTTTGAATTCACACTCGTTCACATTCCCGCATGGTTCCATCATGCTGCATGCATGTTACCCAACGTTACTATTCGTCATTAGCGCGCTACCTCAGTGCTAAATCGCCAGCGCGAAAAACACTTGTATCGCTTAATCACAGCGCGCCCGCACTGAGTGCTTCCCAGGAAGCTCTTTGATTCGTCTGAAGAGTGGGTAAAACCGGAATTCCGACGATTTTCTCACTTTGCTAAGTGTGTGGACAACGCTCGTGCTGCAGATTCGGAACTAAGGGTAAAATAAAGCCAATCTATCGATCAATCCAGAGATCTAGCGACTTCGCTACACTTACCTTCTGGGCATTCGCACTTCGGTAAGCTATTGCCTCCAGGAGGGAAAGTGCAGTTGCCTCCATTGCGGCAGTTGAGGTCGCATGTCATGGCGATTTCGCAGAGAGTACCCGTGAACCCATTGGGGCATTCGCACTGGAACAGCCCGTTAGCGTCGTCTACGACACACGAGCCACCGTTGAAGCACACGTTCCCGGCACATTGCCGTAAGGCTGTTGTGTCTGAAACTGTGCGCATTATTGTACTAGCTCGCTGCAAATTTTAGAGTCTTTTCTTGCAACAACCATTTCGAAGAACGGGTCATTTGCTAGTGTTGACCGAAACAAAGTAAGCGGTCGCGCAAACAAAGCCGTGACTAAAATTGCAGTCGGGGGACGGCTTTGATCTTTGTCGGAAGCAAGACATAGCAAGCGTTCCAAGTTGACCGTTCATGTTTTGAAACTTAGAATATAGCTGGGACGAACCTGATATCCTGAGCAGTAGGAAAATAAACGGCAGAAGAAATATTGATGAGGTCTTTCGAATGGCGCCCATTTGCGTTCCGCTGCGACGACAGTTAGCAGTCCGTAAATAAACGTAGCGCTGACCGTGTCGAGTAGCTTCCACAAGGCAGCATTGACCTAAACAAAAAAAAACCATACGAGACCACATGATGAGCGGAACGGTACAAGATGTTTCAGCACAGTCTCAACATCTCTATGACATGAAAACATCCATCCTTCACGAAAGTAACCCTGCACAGAACGAGACCACAACATTACTAAGGGTGACGGTGTTCAACGGGAATGGAAAGCGTCTCGAGAAGGCCGGAAAATTTTATCGAGCTGACCTCGAAAATGAGCCGTTACCGATTTTATCGCCGCGAGAATTTGACGCAAAAAGTAAAGCAGCGCACAGCACATGAAGGGTCAGAGCCGCCAGTGCGCACGCGCGAGCACTACGGCGGATTCGGTAACTCTTGAGCGGATATCCCGCGCGAGATTGGCCGCCGCTGGCTGCGGCTATTAGCGGAGTGACCAGCGCTAGCTAACAAACCGAGGGAGAAGGTAAGGAGGGCCAGCCGGCGCTTGCGATGGACCGTCACCGCAATCATTTATTTACTTGATCAAGCCTCTCTAGACGCAAGACAACAGCAACGAGGAACGTAAGCGAGGGCCAGCGCAAGAAGATTGAACTGCTTTAAGCGCTCATCAACGGTCTCAAATGTCTCAGATTTATCGCGTTGGGCGTATCATCCAGTGCGCGTTGTGGATCGAGCGAGTGAAGTACAAACTGTCTCATAGCGACTGGAAGTTGTAACTCAACCCAACGGCCACGACATGCCGTCTAATCCGTTGCCAGTACCGGTTACAAGCATCTTCTACAAGGCGAATGAGGCAACTATTAAGGGATTAGACTGCGCTTGCAAAAAGCTAAAGAACGTCTGCAGTTTGGCGCCAGTCAGGCCAGCGTTGAGAGGTGTAGAGGAATGCGCGTGACGGGCGCAGAAAAGGTTGTGCAGCCAGCCGGATATAAAGGTTGCGGTTTTTGGAGGTCACATCAAGCGGGCGGGATAATCTGAGAATAACGGGCCGCCGATTCAGGGGATAATGTGCACCGAGGGGGCCATGCACGATCAATAGACCCCGGGTAGGGGATTGTCCGCGGAGTGCGCGGATTATGCCGGTAAGCGGTGCCGGATGGGTATCCATAGCTACGTCATTGTAATTAGCGTAGGTTGCGGAACAGTACGGATAAACAATACGCGGCAAATGAGCCGTACGCAATATGGTGGAAGGAACGGCAGGAGGTCATGTTGACCTCACGCGAAAAGCGGCGACCCGAAAGTGCGTATGCCGACGCTGTGACTAAAAGAGGCCAAGGGTCACTAGCGCCCGCTTTTGGCATTAGCCACGATGCTAACCGTGAGAGCACCTGTAGTGGACAAGAGCTCGTCACTGTTTGCCTAACCTCCGACCCGCAGCGGGTCCTCGGCGCAAAGAAAAGTTAGAAGAAACCTGACCCAGTGGACCATTTTACGACGATTCCGGCTACCTTTCCTTTATTCGTTTAACGCGCCGCTGGAGATATCGCAATTTCAAGGTCGCCCGCGAAGCAAAAGTAACCGTTTAAGACGGCGACCAGGCAGCTTTCGTCGTATGAGAATTCGCAAATCCCCATAAACTAAAGTCGCATTGAGTGACAGCAAAATTAATAGAGGGGAAGAAGCGTCCAGGTAAAGCCCGTTGGAGGACACGGGCTGCATGCCCATTCTGAAGCTTTATGCAAATCAGCTGCGCTTCCCACGGAATGGACAGCTCGGAGGTCACGTCGCATGCCAAAGGTATGCGATGCGCAAATGAATAGCTCGTGATTATTGAACAGGGACTTATGAAGGCAAAGAATCGAGAAGTCTGAGCTATTATCAACTGAGGAGTCGCGACTAAACTGATGACCAAAAAGCCTTCGCATGACAACCAACCACTGTCAGGCCAGTGATAATGAACTAAGTAATCCAGCGTAGCCCTCCTAAATCGTCACGCAACTGTCAGACGCGGATTTGTCATGTCGAAAGTGGAAGAAAGGAATAGCGGTAATTCCGCAGAGCACTGAAGCGGGACAACTTTGGAAGAATGGACTCGGTCAATTCACTAATTGCGTTCACTACATCGCAACGATTGTGATGCGTCGCCGAAAATTGACGTGCGAATCGCGAGCGAGGCTCCACACGCTGAGAAGTCGCGATCACCTTCATTCTATACCGTTACATTCGTCTTTGGAAGCTTAAAACACAGCAGTACACCAATGAATGTTGTTCCACGAAAGGCAAACCATTTCACAAAAGGCACACTAGAAGGATGCTTTGCCAAATATAGCAAAGTGACTAACCAGTTGCAAGGAACGATTGGGAGAAGCAGTTCCCGAATACGGGTATAAAATTACGGGTCCAGCAGATGGGGAACAGTCTCTGGTGTACGTAATCCGTGTGACGATTCACCCGATCATACAGCAGCTCCCATGTCGTCAGTACTTCATGGCGCGTGCACCCATTGCCGCGAATTACTCAGCTCGTCCGTCGGTTCATCCCTCAGCGATGGCCGTACAGTTGCAGTGTGCTACGGTCCGTGGATCTTCTAGCTCTACCGGATTGGGGAGGAGACGTCGCCGGCCCGCTCGTAAGCACACTCCAATTAATGTCGGAGGTTGCCGTGTTTTTTCCAAGTCATTCGCGGTAAATCAACAAACTGAACGTGATGACGATCTAGTGAGGATGGCGAGTGAGAGGCGCCAACGAGCTGGTATTAATCGGGCTTGAAGCCTAGAGTATGTGAGACCAAAAGTCCTGCGGAACTTGCGTGATCTTGGGCACGTTTAAATCACTCGTGGGCCTAGTGCTCGACTACTTAATCAGTTCGGATTGTAAGTTGAATCATGCCTCGGAGAATGCGTTTTTGAAAATATAAGAGGTCTTTTGTAACGCCATAGGATAATTCTCTTCGCACTTCTGTCGACAACCTTTTTTCACAGAATAGAGCACTTTGAATACGCTTATTACAGCAGCTTTCGGTTAAACGTCCCTTTTTTATATGGCATATATTGATGCTACGCGCACAACATGTTATCAGCTAGCCCTCCGGTATCAACGCATTGTAAACTCAGGATGTGTTTGAATTGCCGCCAACTGACGCCTGGAACTCCTTCGCGTTCGTTAGTCAGCGCGGAAGGAAATTGCAAGCAGGCGGTGTTCTGCGAAAAGAGATCGACCAGCGACAGCGGTGGTCTCGTCAAAATGCTCAGATGAGGAACCCGATTTTATGCAGCGTCATCCTCAACCTGACACTGCTTTCTAGTGGTAAGTTGCCAGTAGGCTAGTTAAAGACTACTACATTTTTAGTGCTTGCCGACTTGCTATGCAGGAATTGTGGGCACCGAATCACCACTGCAGATGCACTGAAGAACATCAAAAGTCCGACAGCGCTTGATCGCTACAACATGACGGTCCTCGGCAAGGAAACGATGGTCCAAGTCTTTCAGAATCCTGTTCGTGAGTAACGCACACCGAATGCTTCGATAATCACTGGGTTTTAGCCGAAACATTTCATCTAGTTGCTGCCGACGGAGCTGATCTGAAGTTTGCCGGAGCGTCCAGCGAAGCAGATACCTGGTTCCCGGGAATGCGGTGGACGGCATGCATCTGTAGCAAATGCGCTTCTCACATGGGATGGTAGGCTGCGACCGCCGTCAAGGAGAAAAACCTAAAATTGCTTTAGGTATTTCGAATCATCGCAAAACCCGAAAGAAAACCACGTTGGCCTAGTCCTTGACTACTTGATCAGTTCGGATTGTAAGTTGAAGCTTTTCAAGCGAACCATGTGATGTTTGCCTTTAGACGTGGACACGTTGACGCTCGCGCCACGCCCGTAAGGAGACCCGCGCCTTGCCTAGCTTAGCCCTTCTTGTACATATTGTCCTAAATGTTATGCGTACCAGATATAAAAGATTGCCACGCTGTTTAAGCATTGCAATACGTCTCGAGTGCCATGTTGCAGAAATTCAGGGCGACAAGACGTCCATCAACAGATACGGAGGATACTCTATAGGTTACTCTAGCTCTAGTTACTCCCTCGAGTGAGCTAATTTTGGATTGACAAGTTTTGGTTAAAAAACTTTTGCGTTTCGTCGGTATGCCACTCACGCTGTTTGAAAGAGAAGTACGGTACGTTGTTAGTTACCCTGTTCGAATGCCAGAATGTTAAAAAGCTTGTGATAATGCATAGTGCCGTCAAATCCACATACATCCTAACAACATCTTTCCGCTCGGTTAAAAGAGACACTGCCGGTAAAGGAGTTTATGCTGGGTATATGATTCGCACGAAAGCCGGCCAATACCTTGGCGAAGAAACCGAGTAAAACGGGATTAGAAGTCAATTACAATAGTGAAGCTAGTCATCTGAAGAGGTGCGCGATGAGTGGGCGGACTCCTTGATGGTCTTGAGACGACGGGACGCTTCGTACTGCGCGCACTCCTCGCTAGGATCGATTTTGAACCCTATAATTCGCAAGTGTGTGGAATTATTGCAACGAGTTCTGACCTTCGAGCTTGCTCTTGAGACTGCTCGGGCTGAGCGAGATGGCCTGCAGATCGCCTTCGAGGATGGACTCGCGAGTGCGGAAGAAGCTCGTGCGTCGAGGCGTATTTGGCGCTTGCGAGAGGAGGAAGTCAGCCTAAGTGGAGGACATTCTGGTACGAGAGCTAGAGATTTGCGCTTGAAATAAGCCTGGACACACCTTCGCCACCTCTTCGAGTTCCTCGTCGAAATTGTCCTTGCGGCGAACCGGAGTACCGCCTAAGCCCGTTAAGCACTGCTTCCAGAGAGTCATGCTTACCTGTGGTGGGCACACGACGGACTTCCTGGTGGACGAAATGCTCGATCCCGGTCTGAGTTTCGTTCAGGTGGCCAAGGACGGCCTTCGACAGATGATCCGTCGCTTTGAGCTGTAGGTACGAGTCAGTGGTATAGAGTTAACCTTGTCCTACCTGTCGGGTACCGAGGGCAGTGATGTTCTCGCTCGCTCGCTTGATTCCCTCCGAAGTCTTCTCAACAACGAGCACCTGCTCCTGGTAGTGTCCTTCCACCGCTTGGCGTACCTAAGTTTTGAACAGTAGCGGCTTCTAGCGAACCCATAAACTTACGTCGTCCACCTGTCCGTTGAACTGTTGCACGAAGCTCTTGGTGACGCCTCCTTGGGTCTCAACGAACTCGTCGCACTGCTTCAGAAGAGAATCGTAGGTCTGAAAGCGCTGTTTGTCGTGCTGATATGTGAAAAGTAGGTAGTACCTTCTTCGTTGCGTCGTGGTTTCCTACCGCCTTCTCACAGAGTGCACCCTGTTCGGCACTGGAACGCTCGACGGTCGCCTGGGCCTGGCGCGCAAATTCGTCCACCGAATCAGCATAGGACATATCCGCGGTGCGCAAGGAGGCGTGCAGCTGGCCGAACGCACTGAGATTCTCCGTCATCTAAATATCATCTTGGTGCAAAGTGGCTCCGAGTGAACGTGTTACCTGCTTCATCAGCTGGGAGAATTTTGCGTTCTTCTCTTCGAGTTGCTCGCGGTAACTGCGCGTCTAAATTGGACGCATTGCATTACGTTTGCGCATGCAGTTCTGCTACATACGGCGCCATGCTGAAGTGCAGACTGCTCGACGACAGCAGAGCAAAGAGTGGACACCGACGACTTGAGTGAGCTGAGAAGGTCCACTGTCTCGCTGTTAAGCTCAAGCAGTTGCGCCTAAAGGTTGCAAACTTATAAAGCTTAGCCGAGTGCAAAGGTTACCATCTCCATCCGAACGCTGCTGAGAAACATAGCACCGGTGTTGTCCATTCCGTCGGCGTACTCCTCGTATCGCTCCTGTGCCAGTTGGCCGAACTTCGCAATAACCTCGCGCATGGCTTCGCATAGCTGAGCCACACTAGCGATGCCATCCAGGGACGACTTCTTGGAGTCTTCTAAAAGTAAAAGATTTGGGACTAATGGTTAAATAATGTGGCTACCTATCGTGATCTTCAGCGTGCCCATTCGAGACTTCGCGTCCGTCGCGTAGTCGGTGACTTGGCTCTTAGCCTGCGAGATGGCGTGGATTCGCTTCGCAGTGAACTCGCCCATGAGGTGGTCGTTCTCGGCGGAAGCCTTGCGGAACGTGTCGAGCTTGTCGTGCAGCGCCTCCAGCTCAATGAAGCACACGGTGTACATCTCTTTCAGCTAAACGCAGCGTCATGCTCCTGCTTGCGAATGGTCTCTTTTGCGTACATACCTGTAGTGCTTGAGCACGCAGACGTGTGGCGGTGTTCTGCGAGGCCTCAAGAGCAAACTTGGCCGCTTTGAGCGACTGGTTCGTCTCGTGCACGTCTCGCTTCAAGCCCTCAACCTCCTTCCTGCGGTTCTCGAGCTTCTTCAGCGCCTTCTGGCAACGCTCGTAGACTCGCTGATAGTGCTCGTCAAGGATCGTCATGTCTTGGACCAGCTGCAACAAACAGTTTTTAGGCCAGTATGCAACTGCCGAACTCACAATTTGCATCTTGTGAAGCTGAGCACCCAGTTGGCCTTCGAGCTCTTCGATTTGGGCGCTCTTGTCTGTGATGTCCGCCATCATGCCGCTGAAAGGAAATGCATGAAAGCACAGATTTGGGGGTTAGCATACTCGTAGTTCTCCTTGTCGAGATAGATGCCGTTGCCGGTACGAGCTGCCAACAGATCTCGACGGAGACGCTCGATCTCCTCGTTATACTCGCGGAGCAGAGCCTTCCGCGTCACTCGCTGGTTGACCTCCGGGTTGTTCTTGATGTTCTTGGCGCGCTGAGCGTACTCTAACGTGTTGACGGACTCCTAAATGTTCTTCGACGTTTTAAGCCTGTAACGAAAGAACGCACCTCGAGATTCGTCGAAGCAGGAGACAGCGTGCTTATGAGCGTCGTGATGGTTTTGCCACCGAGCGAGTCTTGGAGAATGCGAGTGAGCTTGCTCTCCCTAAAACGGTTTGTGGTTACCAGTCTCTTCGTCATTTCTTACCTGTACGGCACATGCGGAGCATTCGACGTAAGAGCGGTGATCACACGTCCAAGGGCCAGCAGACTGACGTTGATATTGCCTAAAAACAACGGCTTGTAATCCTTATTGGAAGGGACGCATGCTGTGTGTCACGTACCAGCTTCTCTAGCACGAGCATCGACGGCACCGGAGCGGCCGATGTTCTCCGAGCCCGCAAGATCAACGAGATGGATCTTGCCCTGTCGGAGCAGCTCCTCGCCATCGATGTCCGGCTCGCGAAGCATAACTGTGACGGTGAACACGGAGTGGGATCGGCTGAAACACGGCTTGATTTAGCACTAACGCCGAGTCCTACCTGGACACGAGGTTCATCAGCGTCGAAGCGGTGCGTCGCCGCTCGGCACCCTTCTTCAGCAAGCCGTACACCTCGTCGCGGCTTCGCACCGGCACCTCTTCCATGCCGCCGATGATGATGCCCTGAAACAGGTGGGTATGTCACATGCTACACGGTACTGACAGACCTTTTCCTTGCTCTCGAAGATTCGCAACGATTCCTGGAGGTCGGCACCGCTTAGCAGGTCGTAGATGTGCTCCTAGAAGAGTTGGGTAAATTACAGCGTTCTTGGACCATTACTTACGTTGTACATCTCGATGTAAGATGCCCGGACACTGTACTCGTCCAGCTCCTGAATGCACATGTGTAGAATAAAGGATATCATCACTTTTGCATTTTAGCTTCTTAGTGAATTCGTGCTTTCCTTAAATACTGACCTGCTTCTCGAGCTCCGTGAAGATGTGATGCAGGGCACGTGGGATAATACCGGCGGTCGGGTCCTCCTCCCACGAGTACTTGCCGCTGTCGTCATGTCGGCCCTCCATGGTGAAGGTCTTGCCGCTGCCCGTTTGGCCGTACCTATACCATTAGGGTTGTCATTTCCAACGAGTGAAAACAGGACTTACGCGAACACGGTGCAGTTGTATCCGGCGAGAACTTCGTTAATCAGCGGCGCAACCACGTCCTTGTACAGGTCGCTTTGCGTCGACTCCGGTCCGTAGATCTAGGGCAGACAGGATAAGCCTCCTTGGACAATAAAGCAGAACAAGAAAACTTTGAAGATCATGTAGCTTGTTACCTTGTCAAACGGTCCGAAGGGACGAGCGGCGTTCTTGTCCTTCAGATTCACCAGCTTTGTGACGCTGTCAAAGCTGATGATGTTGCGCGCCTTCGCTGTCAGCTCAGTGTCACTCAGCGGCCTAAATTCACGGTAGTCCGAAAACACCACAAATATGAGTCTTACCTAACGCGAACGACGACCTGCACGTTCTTCTTCCTTGATCCGCCTTTCTCGGGACGATCCGCCTTGGCTTTGCTCATTCTCGCTTGCTGAAACTTTAGCGAATAAAATACGCAGAGGATATGCAAGGATAGATGACAGAGGATAGATGACAAACGCGCCAGAGAAGCACACGGCAGACAAGTTGGAAGGACTCCTACAGTCACCCAGTAAATTCAAACAGGAATCCTTGGCGCTCTCATGTTCGCGACAGAAACCTTCGACCTAACGCGCGGTATGAGGGTTCAGACCAGCGAAAACAAACGCGTACTTTGCACTGGTGCCATTCGCTTGCCCATACATTCAAAGCACAAGCCAACACCGTGCAAGAATCTCGATAACTTTGAATTGTAAGGAAAAATTTCGGTTAAAGTTTATCCAGATGCATTTCCCCATTTTGCTCAAGACATAAGGGCCGCAATTAACTGTAAGTTCACTTAGTGTGGTTTTCCAAATTGCTAAGCAATCTCCGAGAAAGTCGCAGGCATAAAGGCAGTAGTGCTGTAAGGTCGTCTTTATGCCACAATAATTTGAAGACCTCCGTGTAGTGTCCTACAGTAAGCGCAGGGCAAGTGGAAGCGTGCCTTCGGGTTGGAAGGCCCACAAACTACCCAGAGGTGGCCTAGTAGGATAAAGGAACCGTGCCCGCAGGCTAATAAACAGTGCTACTTTGTAACGAAGAACCTTGTCGCTCTTAATTCACTCACTTAAAACACTTTCACGGCCTTTAGCCGGAGCAACGGTCGTCTGGGGGTCACGCGGTCCCCAGGAAAGCACGTCGCGAATGATCCCGTTTCGGGGCGATTTCCCTCAAAATCATCCTTGGCCGCGGCCATCAAAACTCCTCCCCCGGTTGCTATCCCAGGCGAGTGTGCACACCGCTGGTCGACGCGGACCTCGCAGCGGCAGCGCTGCACTCGGATCCCTTGCCGGGCAGTCCGGTCCGCCGCCGCGTCCATTGTGCCATCGGAGGGAGACGCACTGCGAACGTGGGAAATGCGGGACGAAGCCCGCGGATGCAAAAACAAACGCTTTCGCGAAGCGATGAACTATGAACCGAGCCCGCAGGCTAATGGGATACATAGGAAACACTATAAGACCGCGGGCTAGGCAACACACCCACTTATACTATAAGGCCGACTTTGCCACAGCAAGACCTCCATGTAGTGTCCTACCATCATTGGCAGGACAAGGACATGATGAGTACGTCCACTGGCAGACCTACTTCCTGCACAAGCAATCTGAGATCGTTGTTATTACCGAGCACGAGTTTTATTCTACCACAATAAACCTCAAAGATGAAGCCTATTTTCAAGAGGTATGGCGTCAGCGGAGGAGTCGTCGTCGATGAAACTAGTGACTAGGTCCGAGGAAGTACTGGACAGAATTATGGGACGCTTGACGGAGGGTCTAGGGCGGTGCCATCGGCCGCGAGCGAGACACTTCCAGTCCGTTCGCCAGCTAACGTAGGCCAAAAGTACAATGCAAAGCAACAAGAAACTGGTGATAAACGACGTCGTGAAGGACAGCACAGCAAAAGGCACAAGGTGCCAATGGGAACACTCGGGGCTTCCCGGATTCTCCATTCCCGGCATGTCCTCCTGGGTTTGACGCAATTCGGTGACGGACACCAGTTCTGCATTCAGCACCAGGGATAGCATGTGTTCATGCGCCTGAATCGCAGAGCCGACGACTTGTGCATCGAAGGAGTTACCTATACTACCAGCTTGTATATCTGTCACTTACTGACTAAGCCAGATACCGTTGGTAGGAGGCTGTGAAGAATCGTATAGGACAGCCAGTTGCATCGAGCTATGTTGGCTATCCTCGGCACAGTGTATGCCACCGATAAGGACGCTAGTCGCGTTGAGGCGCTCCTTTCTCCGTGGGCATCGTACCGTCCAAGCACACTGTAGCTCCACCCAGTGCGCGACGCTTTCGCGGATTCGCAGCTCGTTCACTTTTGCATAGTGGCACCCTTCGAACTGAACGGCTATCCACGGCGTATCAACGGCTGCCAGGGTTTCGGGACAGGTGGAGCACTCACATTCGTTTGGTGTATGCTGAAACTGGATTCGTCAGTGCGATCTTCGCGTGCATCTGTGAACATGGCAATTTTTGGGTAAATATCGACGGTAACCAGTAAGCAAGAACTGAGGTTAGGAATAAGAGGACAGCATACCTGGTTGCAGATGAGCCGCGGTGCCTCCACCTTTGACCTTCCGAAACTGAGCACACCGTCGAAGAAGGTCGCCGCGGATCGATCAAGGGCTACCAGGAACACCGCCGCTAGCGGCAGTTGCATAGACGAACGACACAAATTAAGCGATCCGCAGTGACTCAGGTGCGCGGTGAGCGGACCACAGATATCATCTCGACGGTAGTCACCTTCGGCGAAACCGGAAAGTGCGGACTCGACACGCTACGCCTATTAGACCGAAACGAGTGCGTCGCCGGAGGAGTTCGTCTCATATGCGCGCCGGTGATAAATAAACGACCCCACAAGTCCGGTGGGATGTCGTTTCCGTAACGACAGCGGGTGGGCAGGCGCTAGTCCGCGCGCAAAGTAGGCCATGTTCGTAGCATGCGCAATGATGATGACTACTTGCGAGCGAGTTAATTGCGGTTGTCTCAACAGCCCTTTTAATTTCGCCGCTCCATAAACATGCGCCGCAGGGAGCCATAACGTTATTGGTGGTCAAGTCCAGGAATCCGTATATGGCTCAAAAGCTTAAAGCTTTTTAAGCGTCTTTAGGAACTTGTGGACGGAGAAAACTACCCCATGTGCACGATTTTCTCCACAAGGAGAACAAAACTGATAGGCTAGCGCAACAGCTTAGCTTACCGCGTGTTCAATACATAGGCTGAAAACTAAGCTGCTACCCTCAATTGTCCGAATGACTTTTTTGGGCAGCCCAGCCGACCCACTCAACCCCACCGGCCGAGAACAACATGGGTAGACATCCGAACGTACTTGCTCCTTATGCTGCACATAATTCCTACAAAGGTGGTCGCGTTATGCATGAATTCTTTATTCGGTGGTCAGTTACGTAGGTACAACGCGATAATTAGAAACCAAGGTCGTTCTTCTCGAAGTCCTCCAGCGTGTACGGCATACGGTCCGCGCGCACCTTCCTGTCCTGTGCCTCGTCCGACGCTAGTGTCTGGTCCACCGAGAGCTCCATCGATCGTTCCATGGCGGTTCGGACTTGCCTAAGCGCCTTGGTTTATACATAACAAAAAGAACTACTAAGTTACCAATCTTCCGTTTCGTCGGTTTTCGAGATCAGCTGCGACACTTTGCCCATGATCGACCTGTTCTTTCTCGGCTTCTCCCATTCGTACGGCTCAGACCACCTAAGAGGACACTCTTCAGCTGGCCGAAGAGGACAACACTTACTTGATTTCGGCCTTTTCCATCACATCGTTGAAACGCTTGAAAATGAGGGCGTAGTTCGGTCGCGTATAATAGTCGATGCTTCTAAATTGAAGTACTACAATTTCAAACCTCTCGTAACGTACCTAAGATGTGCCGTGATGTCGAGCATCTGCACCGGACAGTCGCGCAGCAGCACCGCATCCGAGGTCTCCCTCTTCACGCTCTCGATTTCCTTTCGGTCCCTGCAAGTTCCTGCAAGTCAACAGAGGAAAGTGTAAAAGTACAACACTTACGTGAAGCGGCCCCAAGGCAGCGCCCCGCGCATTTCCGCCAGCAAGTAGATCATTGACCAGAGGTCGTCCGGGCGGCCCTGCTCGGAACGTCGGTGCACGTTCAACGAGCAGTAGCGTGACGTCCCTCTGAAAAGTCACCTGCAGTCAGTAGAGCCAAACCTACCTCATATACCTGAATAGCACATGCTTGCGAGCACGGCGTATCGACGCCTTTCCGTTGTTGCGTATGACGAACTCACGCGCAAGGCCAAAGTCGAGGATGTACAGCTGCTGCGCGTTCTTGGCCAGACCGAATGCCATGTTCGACTAAGAGTGACATGTGTAGAAACACAGTAGGTAGAGGTGAAAACGTACCGGTTTCATGTCCCTGTGGATGAAGCCCACCTGAAAAACGGGAATTAGTCAAAATCTGACAGCAAAACAACCTACCTCATGCAGTTGTTTGATGCAGTAGAGGACCTGGATCCCGACGCGCACCTGTGTGGCCACCGAGCACTTCTGGATGTTCGCGGTGAGATCGGCAAGGCTCGGTCCAAGGAGTGTCATGACGAAGTACTGGTACAGTGGGCGCTTGCCCGACTGGTACAGCTCGATCACTTGCCGACGACCCGCGAGTTTCGTCAGCACCTAAACATGGCGTAAGGCGGTTAAGTGTAGTGAAAGCTTACCTGGACTTCGAGCTTCAAGACGCTTCCGGAGGGGACGTTGTTCGACTCGGCCTTCAGCGCCTTCTTACTGCCGTCTCTCAGGTCCTTGACCTTGTAGACCGATCCGCATCCTGAAATAGCAGAGAGTACTGTGAATGGGAAGTAGCAAGATGCTCCGCGTACCGCCTTCACCCAGCTTCCGCTGCACTCGCCATCGCTTCGCGATCACTTTGCCCTTCGGCAACTCCACGGGACCGTCTTCCTTCGCGTCCACGCCATCATCCTTGGTTACGCTGGCGTCGGTTGGCATACAGTCAGTGAGCGATGACGCAGAATAAAGTCAGTTGCAGCACGCAGGGTCAGTTCAGTGTAGGATTAGACAACTGCTTTATTGAGCCACATTTATTCACACAACTTTGCATACTGTTTCATCATGCGTTACTTTCGGTGCCGTCCACGGATTGTCACCGGTATCTTTTTCCCAGGCCCCTTAATTAATTGCCCAAGACATTCTTTCCCGCCAAGAAACGCCATCCCGGGCGTACGACCAACTTTACCACTGCAAACAAACGTGCTCTGTCATTAGCGTGCATGCATAAGCAAAAAGTGCGACCGCCACTTCCGGTGTTCAAACTCTGATTTTATGCCGCCCATGTCATCAAGGCACCGACCGCGGTCACCCTTACCATCCATTCCACTGCTTTAGCGGTTGAGATAGCACCGCAGTGCTCGGACACGGGGAATCGGGTGTGATTTAATCGTGCTGACCGAAAAAAGGGCGGCGAATGGTATGCCGATATCCTATGGAAAACCGCCGTCCTCGTTTGTTTATGCTATCATTTGCCTGATCAGTGCATTAAGGATCGTGGGCACGATGCGGGTCACTGTGCGGGTGATGCAGACTCCACCTTTTAAGTTAGCGGGCGTCGGAATAACAACGATTGTGACCAGCCCTTCCTCTTGTCGTCCTGCGGCCCGATCAGATCAGTTTCGCTGTGCACCACGTAGTGTGTGTACTTGTTCGATTTACCGTCCTCGTTTGTTTATGCTATCTTTTGCCTGATCAGTACCATTAAGAATCGCGGGCACGATGCGGGTCACTTTGCGAGTGATGCAGACGCCACCTATTAGCTTTGCTGGCGTGGGAATAACAACGTTGGTGACCAGCCCTTCCCCTTGTCTTCCTGCAACCCGATCAGATCAGTTCCGCTGTGTACTTGTACAGTTTGGCCGCGTCGTTTCGCACACTTCACTACGACAGTCGGCATAGTTTTCGCGTATGCTTTGTATCTTTCGCGTATCAATACCGCGTATGCCTTATGTCACCGACGTTGCGCGAATTCGGTGTCTTGATCACAAGTCCGCTAGTAAGGAGGTTATTCTTTAGGAACTTTTCCAGCATGAAGATAGAGGCAATGCCCGAGTGCACAGAGAGTCAACCGTCGGCAGGTAAGATTAAGCCGTTGATTCGAAATTGTTGACGCCAACTTGTGAATGCATTCAGGTTCTGAGGTTACGCGACCCTATACGGCACCGCCTCCTGCCTACGCCACGGCGGCCGCCGCTAACCTCTTCGGCAGTATTCCACCGGCCGGTCTCGCCAACATCATGTTCGAACAGTGCAACAGGGCAATCTACAACGTGCCGACTGCGACCAGGTGCAGGCCACGCTTCGAACTGGAGAAGGGCTGAAGCTACCACTGGCTGGTGTACAAACGCGCAAATGGCTCCCGCTACGTGCTGAAGTTCGAAAAAGGAGCGGTAAAAAGTGGTCCTCAGCAACGGCGCTACAAGTGTACCGCTTGTGCAGGTAAGCTGCTTTTCTGCTACTTTTTCTCACGTACTGCGGGATGACTGGCAGTCTATACGCGATAGTTTAGTGCCCTTCGAGATCCGAGTCGTCGACGGCAAGTGCTACACCAGCGTTGATCCCGACACCGAATTTGCCGTGGATGGCAAACAGCACACGGCTGCATGTGTCCGCCAGGAGGACCCCAGCATGCTAGAGGGCAGCCGAAAGCGTCGTAAGAGACCAAGTGCCCATGAAGACCGTTAAGATAACATTCTCAGGTTCGACGCGGGCTTCGAACAAACAAGGTGCGACGCATCACAGTGCGGAAGGGCAGCTCGTTGTCACATCTGAAGGGACGTTGGCGACTCACGCTGACGGAGGACTGCCGGATTGGGCTCAGGTAAGTGAAGCATAGGCCAGCCTATCGTCTTAGATGCC